>OX451216.1:81127138-81580586 GCA_949628195.1 Phasia obesa
CATGGGAAAAATCAGCAACGGTTTTTTGTGCCCACTAAGGATGAAGCCACTTTTCTCGGGAACGGCTCTGCGGATTTTTAGCACGATTGCTTCAAAATGTTCATTAAAGTCTATATTTTCAAAATATATAGTCATTTTTCCTGGGAGTATCATAGTTTCCATTGGAAAAAAAGCAACGGTTTTTTGTGCCCACTAGGGATGACCACTTTTCTCGGGAACGGCTCTGCGGATTTTTAGCACGTTTGCTTCAAAATGTTCATTAAAGTCTATATTTTCAAAATATATAGTCATTTTTCCTGGGAGTATCATAGTTTCCATGGGAAAAATCACCAACGGTTTTTTGTGCCCACTAGGAATAAAGCCACTTTTCTCGGGAACGGCTCTGCGATTTTTTAGCACGATTGCTTCAAAATGTTCAATAAAGTCTATATTTTCAAAATATATAGTCATTTTTCCTGGGAGTATCATAGTTTCTATGGGAAAAATCACCAACGGTTTTTTGTGCCCACTAGGAATAAAGCCACGGCTCTGCGATTTTTTAGCACGATTGCTTCAAAATGTTCATTAAAGTCTATATTTTCAAAATATATAGTCATTTTTCCTGGGAGTATCATAGTTTCCATGGGAAAAATCAGCAACGGTTTTTTGTGACCATTAGGGAGGAATCCACTTTTCTCGAGAATGGCTCTGCGGATATTTAGCACGATTGGATATAAATGTTCTTTAAAGTCTATATTTTAAAAATAAATAGTCATTATTCATGGGAGTATCATAGATTTCAATGGAAAACCAATAACCATTTTCCCTTTTTTATACTTATATACCAAAAAGCTACGCCATTAGTAAAATTCCCTATTACAGGGTATTTATTTTACCTGTTTTTTTTTTCCCGGTTTTTTAATTCCCAAAATCGACGCTATTTCGTCGACGCTATCTTGGCGCACTTTTATTATTTCATGCGGAATTTTTCAAACAACAACTGATCACCTGGCTTTTGTTAACATTTGTAAAACAATGTGGTATACTTAAAAGCAATAAAATCGTAAAATTTTTCCAAATTGCGAGATAGGCACTACATTTTAAATGTTAAATTTTCCCTGTGAAATAATAAATGTTGCTAAATATTTTTCACAAATTCGAACAGAGTACTAGGCTTTAATTAAGGAGTTAGTTATAAATTAGTTAGCTAAAAGTCAACATGATTTTAAGTTAGCTATTAAAATTCCGACAGGGATGTAATATATGACCAACATTTGTATATTTGATTAGATATACATACTGTTACGGTCCACGTTTAGTCGCCTGACGAGCTTCTCGGCCTGCTCATTAAGCCCCAGGAGGTCCCAACCCTTCTCGTCAGGTTCGCGACTGCAACACAAAACAAAAAGGTATTCACAACAAAAAAAAAAACGAACTTCTAACAAAACACACACCACACACACGAATATTGAGAAGGATGTTGGTCTCATATCTAGCCCTCCCAACCTTGTCATGGTAGAATTCCACAATCACTTTTTGATCCATGACCCAAACGCCACTCGACCGTTCCTTCCACTTACCTATCTAGTATTGTCCCAACTATACGTTATTAAGCCTTCATATTATTATTTTTTTTTTTTTTAATACACAAACATCATTAGTTTTATTTAAACAAACAAAAACGAATTTTAAATTACATAGACTACTCTTATAATTACATATATTAAATGTTAACAAAACTTATATTTTTTTCTAATTCTAATTTCTAATTCTTTTACAATAATTTTGCCCTACACTGTTACATATATAAATATATCTCACGATTAAATTAACTCTTCTTCTTTCTTGCAAAAATCAGCTTTTAGCATTCAAATTTCAAAATTTTCCTCTAATAAGGATAAACGAACTATATTATATTTTTCCTACACCTGAAGGAGCTCCCTAAGCATGTAATTTTACTTAAAAACCAATTTTTATTTTTTTATACTCTCACACGCCTAATTTGAATACTAAACAGAATATCTAATTTTTTTTAACGTTATTATCAAGGCGAATTCATACCAGGTGGAGTTGATAGCCCAGCTGATCGTTTTTTGCTCTCGTTTTTTTGCTAATGTCTTGTCAAAAATACATTGTTTCATATCTGCTAATCTAATGTCAAAGTTGTTGTTTTGTTGTAGTTGTTGCTCTACTGCTCACACCTGGTATGAATTCGCCTTAGTTATTATATTTTTTTTACACTCGCGAAGATATAGATATATTTACAAAGCAAAACCTGACTTTTCTGTTAAATTTTAAACTTAACACTAAACATAAAACACTGTCGAATTCACACAAATTTTCACAGTAACACAATACTACACTACACTTAATTAAATATTTTGTTTTTATAATATGTTTTTTTTTTTTTAATTTTTTTTTTACTATTTTTAAATTTCAAATTTCTTCTCCTTTTTTAGGTATTTTTCTTTGAATTTCAGATGTTAATATGAACCAACAGAGGGATCATTTAATTAGAAGTGTACACAAAAAATTGCTTTGTTAGGCGAGTATGAGTTAAAAAAAAAACGCCTTAACTTTACACTAACACGTAAAATTTACTTCTTTGTTTCCTTTTTATGTGGGTGAAAACTTTCAATCCTCAACAAGATTCGGAGTTTAAAATTAAATAAAAATCGTTACCTGGCTATTTCTTCCTGGGGATGTGCCTTGAACAAAGTTTTGGAATCTCCCTCTGTATCGAGACAATAGCCAGCTAGAAGGAAGAAACACAACAAACACTCAGCACATTTCAATATCTTCCTATTTTTTATACACTACTTTATTTCAATATTTTGTTTAAATAAACTTACGGTTTTTTATTTTTTTATTGTCGAAAGGGAAAAAAACTATTTTCTTTCTCTTGTGGAACTTTTAAGCTTATCCAGTAAGTAAGTATTCAACTTTCCACAAATCTTTGTCGCAATTATTTGTTTAAACTTCACTTCACTAATTTTCAAAACGTTCACCTCTGATTTATTTTTGATTCTGGCTTAATTTCGTTCTTACTCCCTCTTAAATACTATCGGCAGTCTATGTTCTACCCAAAGAACATAGAAAGAAAACACTAGATAGTTTTCTTTTTGAATATTATTTACTACGAGATACATATGTAAAAGCTAATTTTCCCGCTCATCTTTATATAAAAAACTACCTAGACGGTGTATTATGTTCCCGCGGTAAAGTTTATTTATAACAACAAAATTATATTCAAAAGATATTTTTTGTTTATATAAATAATTAATATATGTTGGCGGTTTAAGTACGGCATGTACGGCATATCCAACAATTTCCCATATAAAGTGGCTTTACAACACCAGGCGATCAGAATAGTAGCAAGAAGTTTTTATTCATTCTTAATTTAAAATAAAAGTTAAAAAAAACAACAATTTATGTTTACTTCCAAGATAAATTAGCAATGAGGTCTGGTAACGCTGATACTACTTAGTACTAAACTTAATACTTGCATGCGATCAGCTGTGCTTAATTCATTTATATTACACATTTTTTTAATGGCAGACGCACATGGAAGGTAAGTATCTGTTAAAATTGATTTTCTTTCTTTTTTATTTATTTTCAGGAATTCTGGGCAGGCGAATCAGGGACAAAATTATTTTGGTAATTATGTATCGTTTGGATACATATCTTTTTTAATATATCTAATTAAATCTTTCTTATTTATTTCAGGTACCAATACTAACAAACAAACAAAAACTAACAAAAATAAAATACAACCAAAAAAAAAAAAAAATATAGAAAAACACTGGGACAAGGGCAGGAGTAAGTGTCTCCGTGGTGGGCCGGCATATAAAATTATTTTACCCGCAACAATACATACGAATTTGTAATGATTGTATTTAGTATATCCAAAATGTATTTCTTTTGCTAAAGGACATTCAAGATAGTGTTGAGAAAAATAAACAGGCATTGAAAGAATGCAAATTGAAGTTGGAATATCATTCCAGCAAAATGAAAGTGAAATTAAAACCTTATTGGAAGCTATTGAAAAACATTATGATGAAAGATTTGAAAAATGGATATTCTATTATAGTATAAACTACGTAAAAAAATATGCAAGAAGTTAAGAATCTTTTTGGAAATGTAAATGAAATTGGTAACATAAACAAAGATATGTACATATGTATGTGTAAAAAAATTGAGACAACTAATAAGAATATGTGTAGTATATATTGCTTAATTCAAAGCTATATGAATTTGAAAAAAATTCTATAACAGATTTATTATACCAGCGTTTATTTATGGAAAGTATATCGAACCTATCTGCTTGCAACTCGTTTCAAGTTAATTTACGTCTTTAAACTATAATCCATCAATATTTATATGTAAATTCAATCGGCTTAACTTTTGTTTACATATTTTAAACTGTTAATGTTGCCAATTTTTCAAAAATATTGCGAAAGTCATAGAGAGTACCGATTTGCCTTCTTATCGCATTGAGCTTTCGAATTGAAATTGCTTTCGCATCGCAATAGAGAGTAACCCCCCTGATGTTATTGATTTTGGCGTAACTAAAGGTATTTCAAAAGAAATGATTGAAGTTGAAGCGTCATTGGAATTATCCTCAGATAATTCACCCACTATTGTCTATATATAGAACCACCAAAATATCGTGTCACCAAGAACTAGCACAAGCCTAAATTGGTTGAAATATAAAAAATATCTCAGTACTCATTGTTCGGAAAAGAACTCCAGAAGACGTAGAGCAAAGTCTTACTGATTTTGATCAAAAGCTTAAATTAGCTGCCCAACACGCAACAGTAACCCGACAACTAATAAGACACAATCAAATCTATTCTGTTGACGTCGAGAGACTCTTGGCTGAGAAAAGAAAAATTCGCAGAGAGTGGCAATCGCACAGATCTCCTCAACTTAAAAGCATACTTAAAGAATGCACGAAACGGCTAAGAGATTTACTAGAATCCCGAAGAGCAGCATGTCTAAAAAACTATTTAAAAGACCTTGACCCAACACCTTAATCAGATTATTAATTATGCCGTGCGTGTAGAAAGCTTAAAAGGCCAGTAGTACATAAGCCTCCCTTGCGAACTTCGTCTGGAGGCTGGGCAAGGAATGATACTGAAAATGGCAAATTATTTGTTGAACATTTGAAATAGGTCTTTACTCCAAATGTATTGACTGATGCAGTTGATTTGCCAAATGCCGAAGCTAGTGCTGCAGTACCCTTAAGATTTCATTTTAGTGGCATTGAAAGGGTAATAACAGATTTAAACACCAAGAAAGCCCCTGGCTTTGATAAAACCAGTAACAAGATATTATTAAGTACTTTCCTTCAGGTTGGAAAAAAGTTGAATGATACAGACCTATAAAGGCCCAACTATAATATGCATAATCTGGCTTAAGCTAATGTCAAAGAATGAACGAAAAGTCTGTTAAATGCTTAAGCAACTTATTGAAGACTTTTAGGTGGCTACAATGTACTTACATGAATCTAAAAACTATCATGACACAGTTGCACATTTGTTTTATTCGTACTTTTGAAAAATAATAATTTTTTTCTGAATAAATTAAATTTGTTAACAAAAAGGTGTTAAATAAACATATTTTATATACCTAATACCATTCATATACAAATTAATAATTATTTTTAATAGTTTTAAGAAAATTTCGAAAGAAAAATTTAACATTTTCGGCTGTTTGTATAATTTTGGCCAAAAGTACTAAAAAATACAGCGGTGTGCATCACTCAACTCATAAACAATAAAATGCTCTTTCTTTTTAATTTCGATTATTATACGACGCCTCCCTTTTTCTTATATAAACTTCTTTTTTTAACATTTTATATTAAATTTATATATAATTTGTTCACTTTCATTCTCCAATGCAATTTTTTACGAATATACATTCATATGTAAAACACGAAGCACAAACAGCTGTTTCCGTACGGAATGTGCGATCGGTTTCGGAATTTGCTTAAGCAAATGACATTTGACGAAACTCAACGAAAAGTGTTGTTAAGTACATTATAGTTTGCCACATATGATTTATATGTAATTGCACAGTTGCTTAAGTTGGCTTAAGCTAGCTTATGCATATTATAGTTGAGCCTTAAGTATTTTATCAAATATGTCAAAGCTGTTTGAGAGGATGTTAATAAATAAGTTGAACCCCTTTGTAATATGCATATGTATGTATGTATGTACATATGTCGAATTATCCGTCTTTTTTCATTGTAAACAAAGTTGTCTAAAAACGTTGTCAATACTGATGTTTGAAAATAATTTAATCATTGAAATGGCCAATTAATTAGTTCCCTTTAAGTTCAAAATAGAAAAAGGTTTTAATTGAAATATTATTTATGAACATAAACATATTATGTTCCCATTATTTTAAAAGTGGTCTAAGTCACAATTGAAATAAAATGAGTTTATCAGTTATTTTACACCACGTTTTTTCTTTTAATTAGTAAATTTATTACAAGGATGTGAACCAAAAATTGGCGTAATATGGTTAAAATAAATTTTCGGAAAGCAAAAAGGTAGAATCGGTCTTTGTAGGAAGTTAAGTACAAAAGAAAATAAAATAGGTACCAAAATGCACGAGGGAAATATTAAAATGGACGAGGGAAATATTAAAATGCACTATGAACAAATTCATAAAAATAAATCATGAAATTGAATCAAATCAAACCTCTAAATAATATTGCAAAAAATTTATTGCACTATTTTTTTCAGCTTAGTGATAAACTGTAAATCTTCACTAACTCTAAAAAGAATTTAATAGTACTGTACACTAAACGCAGATTTAGTGCAAAAATTGTTCTCTCAATTAGTGCAAAATTTGTACTTGCAATCAATAAAAAGATGCATTTAATAACACTCTCATAAAGTTCTAGAAAACGTGCTTCAAATTTAGTGCAAAATTTCAAATTAGTGAAGAAAACAAGTTCCAACATATTGCAGATTGCTTTTTTGAAATCAAATAAATAAATTTTAGTGCAACCCACTATCACTAATGTAGATTAGGGCTGCAAATTTTAATCATCACTAGAAATTAATTTTGGGTAAAGATTGCAAAATTAGTGCAATACCCCCAACTATGCCACGTATGGTTACGGTTTAATTCAATTCGCTGTGTAACCATTTAAACAATATTGCAATATCACTTCTTTTAGATTTAATAACTATTGTGAAAAGTTCGTATGTATTAAGCTTAAAATTGTCAGCAGAATGGACCACAGTTTGATAGGTATAAACATTCAATTTCTTAAAAACGTTGGAATTATGGATTACACCATTGGCATGAAAAGAAAAAGAGAGTTTAGAGAAACTTCAATATTGGAAGGCTAAAATTTATAACAATTTTACAATAGCGAAAATTGCTGAAGTAGCGCTTGCACGGCAATATTCAGTTGAGAGGGCTTTTAGTACCTTACCAATTGTAATGACAAAACTTAGAAGGAATTTAAGCTCAGAAAACTTAGAAAATATTTTACTACTGTAAAGTTAGACCAGAAAGTTCTGCAAACTACCGCCAACAAGTTTACACATTTGTATTGTAAGACAAATATACAACCGATGTGTAACATTACAAGAGAGCTGTGAATTGAACAATACGGAATGTGCGATCGGTTTCGGAATTTGCTTAAGCAAATGACATTTGACGAAACTCAACGAAAAGTGTTGTTAAGTACATTATAGTTTGCCACATATGATTTATATGTAATTGCACAGTTGCTTAAGTTGGCTTAAGCTAGCTTATGCATATTATAGTTGAGCCTTAAGTATTTTATCAAATATGTCAAAGCTGTTTGAGAGGATGTTAATAAATAAGTTGAACCCCATTTTAAGCGACAAAGGATGTATTCCGAACTATCAATTTGGCTTCAGAAAAAACATAGTACAATCGAACAAACTCACAGGTTAGTTAACGTAATTAAGAAGACCTTTGAAGAAAAAAAATACTGCTCTGCGCTTTTTATCGACGTTTCCCAAGCATTCGATAAGGTATGGCATGATGGCCTAAAATATAAGTTAAAACTGAATTTGCCCGCAAACTTATATAAGCTGTTAGATAGTGATTTAACTGATCGGAAATTCATTGTTAAAGAAGGCAATTTTTTAAGCTCATCTGAGCAAATTGAAGCCGGAGTTCTCCAAGGTAGTATATTGGGGCCGATTTTATACTTGTTGTATACTGCAGATATGCCAACTAGGGACCTAGTCCACACATCGATATTTGCTGACGACACAGCTTTTTTAAGCATTCACGAAAGTCCCGAAGTAGAATCACGATATTTACAAGACCACATATTAATTTTAGAAAAGTGGTTGAAGAAATGGAAAATTAAGGTCAATGAACAAAAATGTACTCACATAACTTTTACACTGCGTAGGGAACCGTGCCCCCCTATTCACATAAATAACCAAATGATACCTCAGCTTTCATACGTGAAATTTCACGGCATACATCTTGACCGGCGCACTGTGGTCAATATTTTAAGATAGCGGCCAAAACTCCTTTTGGTTTTTGTTCTCCGATTTTAAAGTTATTAGACTCATATAAAATAAGACAGTAGTAAACCTCGGGAGCCAAAAAATTAGAACTCTATTTCAACTATTTCACTGAGAACAGGGTGGTCCAAAATGGGCTTTTTCAGAATTTAGTAAATTTATGATATTTTTAATTAATTTTTAAAGTTTAAATGATCATAACTATTTTGTTTTTCAAGATTTTTGGACGAAATAAATTTTGTGTTGTAACTTAACTTATTTCCTATTACTGGTAAAAAAAATTGAAGCTCTACTGTTTCAGAACAATTTAAATATTTTTTTTAAAAAAGGTCAAATTTCTCGGAAATTTCCTACTTCATAGAGCACAACTTCTGTGAGTCAAGCTGAGTCAAAACACAAATTTACTATTTTGTAGTCCTAACTCTCCCCTACATTCCTATATACACATGTCCATGCATCGGGACTGCACTTTTTGAGCTACAGCAATTTTTCTGACCCAAGGTAAGATATTCGGTACAAATGCACGTCATATTTTTTGAGAAGTTATTTGTATGTGAAAGTGGCTATTATGCATATATTTTGATGAAATTTTGTACAAGAGTTCTTATTGACCCAAAAAATAATTCTGTTGAAATTAGGAGAAGTTGGCCCATATTTGGACCTAGTCCACATGGAAGGGTGTATCAAAATTTTTACAAAAATGACAATAGAACTCTGAAGTTATGTGGTATCTGGCAATTCATTTGGAAAAGGTAAAAAATGATTTTATTGCCATCTAATATTACACAACTTAAATACCTGAATATTGCAAATAAATTTAAAACCAATGGAAATAACTGGTAAAACCAAGTACCTGTTATATGATGTTTCAAAAAGGTAAAAAAGATCATGTTGAAACTTCGAGCAATAGTATATTAATCCATGCATTCATTTTTTTCTTCATTATTGTTTAAACAATGGTTAAATTTAGTTATAGTGTTCTATCTGATATATATTTTGAACGGAAAGATGAAAACGACATTATTTTACATATAATGAATAATCCATTCTTCAAAATATGCGGCAAACAAGAAATTAAAATTCATAACTTAAAAATAAAAAACTTTTTAAATACTTTAAGAAAACGGTACAATCAATGTTCCAGAAACAAGAAATTGTTTTACTCACGCAACCAAGAATGGCTAAGAAATAAACTTATTTTTAAAAAGCCATCAGTAACTACGACGGAAACTGGAAAAGGTGGTCGACCAGCAAAGCCAATTGATAATTGTAGTGAAAGATCACGAAGACGCAAGCTTAAACATATCAATGAAGAAGTTTCTTGTAGCATCATAAAGAATTAATTTCTGCATCAAATTCAACCATCGAAAACTAAAAAGAGTAAAATTGCTATCATTAAAAAATAGTGGAAGCAAGCCCCAGACGCACAAAAAGGATTTTAGAAAGTATGCCGACACCAACTGAAGAAAATAAATTTACTCCAGAAGAAGCATTTGCACTATTTTTGGATTTGAAAATGACTAAAAACCAATATACAGAATTGCGGAAGCTAACCAATGAAAAAAATTGTGGAATTTTTTCATCATATCGATATATAGTTTCTGCCAAAAAAGATTGCTTATCTTCTTGAACACACTGCGGAATGATTATTAAAGACATTTGATGCTGACTATTTAAAGAAGTTTAAAAATTGCAGCATGACTTTAATTTCTAAATGGGGATGTGATGGGTCCTCTGGCCAGAAACAATACAAACAATGTAATGCAGAAAATTCATCAGATGCCAATTTATTCATGATTTCTTTCGTTCCATTACGTTTAACAAAGACTTATATTGGTTCAGAGCCGTCAACTAGTAGATCTGCAGAGACAGATGTATGGAAGAATGAAATTCCCTCGTCAACAAAATTTTGTAGGCCAATAAAGTTTGCTTACAAAAACGAAACTAAAGATGTCATAACTGAAGAAGTTGGTAAAATAAGAGATGAAATTAAAGAACTTCAACCAGTGATATTTGAATTTAATGACCAATGCATCGAAGTTAACTTTAAAATGTCACTTACAATGATCGATGGAAAAGTTGCACAAGCTTTAACCGAAACAAAGTCTTCGTCAAGCTGCACCATATGCCAAAAAACATCAAGTCAATTGAGCCAACCACCAACACAAGACGATAGTTTTAATGAAGCATATGAATTTGGAATGTCACCTCTTCATGCTAGAATTCGTTTTATGGAGCATATTCTTAAATTGGGATACGATTTGGAATTTGGCCCGTTAGGCGAAACAGTGAGAAACAACAAAGAATATTTGGAAAAAAGAAAGCAAAAAAAAAAGATATTCAAGAAAAATACCGTGAGATAGGCCTTATAATTGACCAGCCAAAGCAAGGAGAAGGAAATTCTAGTGATGGAAACACAGCAAGGAGATTTTTTTCCGATCCAGAAACTGCAGCTTCTATAACTGGAGTAGATTATGATTTAATACGACGATTCCAAATCATATTAGAAGTTATAGCATGTAGCAAAAAGATAGATGCAAAAAAAATTGGTCAGTATGCTAATGAGACAGCAACCTTTTATAACCAAAAATATTCTTGGAGACATATGCCAACCACAGTTCACAAAATTTTGTTCCATGGGGAACAAATAATTCAGCACAATATGCTTCCAATTGGAGATCTCTCAGAAGAAGCCCAAGAAAAAAGGAACAAAGACTACAGATTCTTTCGCGAGCACAATACAAGAAAAATTTCCAGATATTGTACTAATGAAAATCTTATTAATATTTTGTTGTGCACATCAGACCCATATATGTCCAGTATTCGACAATAGATGATGAACCTAAACAACTACTGCAAAATGAAAATCAAAGCTATTTGGAAGAAATTTTTACTAATATTGTTTAATTAATACTAGTTTATATAGATTATAATTTGTTTCTAATTTTAGTATAAATTTTTATTAATTTTAGTATAAATTTAAAGTTATAGAGTTTTGACCGCTATCTCGCGAAATTGACCACTGTGCGGCGCCTTATTTGGAAACGCCACATAGAATCAAAGTTGACACAAATGAAGTTAAAAGCAGTCCAACTAAACTAGCTTATCGGCAGAAATTCTACTCTCGCTTTAGATTGCAAACTATTATTGTACAAGTCAATTTTAAAACCAATTCGGTGCTATGGCATTCAATTATGGGGCACTGCCTCAGCTAGAAATTTAGAAAAAATTCTCTCACCCGAACATAAGAGGGATGACCCGTAAATGATATAAGCAACCGTGAAACATACATCTTTTTTTGTCTAGCACTGGCTGGACATAACAAGTATATTTATTTTTATTTTAGACTTAAGATATGAGTAATTATTGTTAGTTCAAAAATAAATTTAAAGATTCAATAAATAAAATATGAAAAAAAAAATTTTGTCATATGCCCTTAATAAAATGATGGTAACTTTCTTGCACACAATGAGAAAAATTCTCTCATTAGTGACACTCAAATGATTGCTCAATTGACGGTCACTGTTCTTGTAGGGAATATATAATACCCTAATTTCAGCTCTACCTCTTCCGCTGCCACAAGGGTCTTCAAGGAAAGAATGTTGGCGACACCACGTTAACACATTTTTTTTAAATACTTTTTTATACACGAAACTACTTTTTATATTTGATATTTTATAATATTGTAAAAACACGCGGATATATTTTACAATTTACAACTCGATGTGGTTTCACAAAAAACTTTGCTACCAACATTCATTTTTTCTTTTTGTTCTTGTGAGTTTTCATTGTTTATGTGTTAATTTCAATCCTTCATTCCTTCTAGGGTAAGTTATTTAAAATAGTCATTATATATGTGTCGAATTCAGTTAAAAGGGACCTATTGATAAAAAATGAGTTTTGGAGAAAAACGATTTTGAAGTTAACAAGTTAATTTTGAAACGCCTAAACGTTTTAATAGCTCGAAACCCGTCATAAGGGGGTTTTGGGGGTCGCTGATTACAAATCTGGTATTGGATTTTGAAAATTTTAAATGGCGGGTCCAATATGGGGGAATATATTTTGTAATGTTATTGGATTTGTTTAAAACAAGTGGATTTTGATACGCTTGAAGGTTTTTATGGCTTGAAACTCTTTACCTGATTGTTTTTGGGGTCGAAGATTACGAGTCTGGTATTGGATCCAACTTTTCGAATTTTAAAAACCCGACTTTAAGTTCATTATCATTGCGATCGCAAAAACCTGTAAGTAATTATTTAAAAACAAATCTGAGCAATTTCCAAAAAAAAAACAATAATTCACCATTTAGTACCAGATCAGAGACCCCAAAAACCCTTAAATTATGAGTTACAATAAATCCCATAACGCTACAAAAGCATTCCGCCGTTTAGATTTTTCAAAATCTAATAATAGATTCATAATCAGCGACCCCAACAAACTTTAAGTAACAAGTTTTAAGCAATTCTCATAATGTTACAGAGAATAGTCAGCCATATTGGATTCGCCTTTATGAATTTTCAAAATCTAGTAACTGATTCGTAATCTACAATCCAAAAAATCCCCGGATAACGAGTTTCAAGCTATAAAAGCGATCAGATGTATCAAAATCGACTTGCTAACTTTACAAAATAAAGTCCGCCATATTGGATTTTGAATTTTCAAAATCTAATACCAGATTCGTAATTGCCAGCCCCGAAAACCCCAGAAAGGTGAGCTTTAAGTAAATTAGATCAACTACAAAAAATTTTGTTACCACGGGTTTATTCTTTTTCTTTTCTTATCAAAGGTGTACTTTAAAGCTAACTTATGACAAAAGCAATTAGGAAACTGGGGTTTGCTACATTAGAAAGAGCGTATTGCGTATTATTATTTTAAGTATCACCAAAAAAGTGAAAATCGATTTTTTTCAACAATAGGTCCCTTTTAACTGGATTCGACACATACGTACATTAGGGTGGAACGAAAAAATATTTTTTCAAATAAAAAAAAAAAAAAAATAAAATTGTAAAAAGTTGGCATTTGCTATTGTTAAGTCAATTGTAAAGTTTAAAGACGACAGGAGTAGGGTAAGAGGTGCCGCAAATCCAAATGCCGTAGATCCAAATTTATTGAAATTTAGCAAATTAAATTTTTTTTTGATCTGCAAAAACTCTATTATATAAATAAACGGACCATGCTAAGTACATTAAATAAGTTTTACTCAAAGAAAAATCATTAAAATATCAAATCTATCCTATCTTACTACAACAAAGAAAAAAAGTGAATTTAGGAAAAAAATATTTTTCATATTCTTATACACCATTTAGGTATTAAAAAGTGAAAAAAGGTTATAAAACGACGATGGATAGCAATCATTTATAAGCATACTAAATGAGCGCAAAATGTTCTATTTCAACGCTTTATCCTTAGTTAAAAGTTTGTATGAACAAACTATTTTTCCTTTTATAACGAAAAAAAAGTTTATATAACTAAATCACAAAAACCTCTTTGTTTAAGAATTATTAATTAATAAAGCCACATATCTTTTTTACAGCTTTTAAAGGCCATTTTTACTACTTAAATGCGAGAGGCCTAACCGGTTTATGGTTTAAAACCAACATTTTTATGCACAACGTATTTTTTATCCCCTACATAACCGAAAATGCGCGGGGAGCGAAAAAAACCGCATACGTATTGTAAGTACATAGTAACTGAATTGTCTAAAAAATAGCTATATAATTCGGTACGAATCGATATACATAGTTCCATTTGCACAACAATAAATTACATATTTTTATCCTACAATAACAGAATCGTTAACATTTGCATTTACGTACGTTATTTGCACATAAATTGTATGAAAACAAGACTTCTTTTAGTTTTTAAATTACATACATATTTTTACTAGAATGTGTTTTTAACGAAAAAAAACACTTTTTGGTTGCTAAGAATAGCAAACAAATTTCCGAAAAATAAAAAAAAGTCCCTCCACATGTCCCGTTCAACACCTGCAATTTTTGTTTCAGCAACACATGTAATTGTTGTTGGAAGAGGAAATAAAAATGGCGGCGGTGCAATGTTTCATGTACTTCAAATTCTGCTGCGACTCTCTATTGTTGTATACAGTCATCAGAAACACAATTTTTAAAGTAGACATGAATTCAATTTAAAAAAAGAATTTAAAAATGTTTGAGAAACAAAAATTGCAAGTGTGGAACGGGACCATGTTTATAAAGATGAACCAACAATAAATTAATACTTTATTAATTAAAAATATTTTATTTCTGGAATATATATATATATATATATATATATATATATAGTTAAATATTTTAATTTCTAATATTTTCACTGAGATTCTTTTATTTGGTAGATTCCAAAAGGATTCCCCTAAAGCGTATAATTATAAAAAAATAATAATTTAAAAAAAATTAAACATTTTGGTATATTTTCTTTTTGATTCTTGTTTTGGAGCATCAGTTTAAAAAACTCGTGTGTTCTCAAACTAATCGTATTTAATAACAATATAATGGTTAAATAAAAGCCTGGATATTGAAATGGAAACTGGCATTTTTCAATATACCTTTTGAATCGTTTTCTATTACATGTTCAGGACAGTTACAAAGGCAGACTTGATTGAGTCTGTGACTATTTGGATGGCGACAATGACAGTGAATTGTAATATCATGTATGCAAGTGTCAATGTTTATACAACAACCACTGAGATATTCATGTTCTTCAAGGCTTGTTGCATGTGGAATGGTGATTTTTCCACTATCGTTACTCAATGGTGCTATTAGACATAAAGCATTTAATTGTTTATGCTTACCCCTGCGTGGACGTCTTCCTTTGCCCTTGGCCGGTGGGATGCATGTTTCACTTTGTAAAGAATGCAGTAGTGAGGTATAAAAGTCATCTAAACCAGCCCAGGCATTTTTCTCTATGAAACCTTTAACAACGCCCCAAATCGATTTTTTATATTTTATTTGGGCATGAACCGAAAGCATTGTGTGATCGTCTATAGTCCTTTAATGAAAATAAATTGCAAGAGAAAAATCTTGTTAAGACTAGGTGATATTTTGAATTGTAAAATTATACTGACTTAAACAATTGCCCAAAAGTGTGGTTTGCAAAATAGTTTTTCTAAGATAATTGAAGTGTTTTCGAAAAGTGTAAGAGTTGTATTAATCAAACAAAAACATACAAATATTTTAGAAAATAAATTCAAAAAGTTCTGCTTTCAGTAGGGTGTACAGATGAAATAGCTTAAATTCACTAAATAAATTTTCTAAACTGTTAGAACCAAGCGGATTGTTTCACAGCCGATAGTGTACCGCCGTCGATGACATTTTTTTCCTTGACCTGAACCTGCTCAAAACTGTATTCAGTATAATCGCCTACGAAAGTAGATTGTTCCTGATATATCTAGAAATTGTTTAATATTTGTACGTATTATTTTTATGTTCTTTGATTTTTTCTTTTATTTACCGCCAACTTGAACGTCCAAACATACTCAAGATTCGGCACTTTTGTTGTCTAAATGAATTTATTCTACCGCCGCTGCTCAATGTAACTTATCAGCTTGTTTTTTTTTTTTCTTTTAAAATGTTTGACACTAAGTCCCCTTGCACAATAGGACAGAAACAGGGCAGACATACGAGATTTGTAAGCAAGGGGTTGAAGGCGTAAAGTATGTATTTCATGACTATCGTACAGAGCAAAAGAGAATTCAAAAATGTCTGCCCTGTTTCTGTCTATTGTAAAAGCAGTCTAACAAAAACTAATTTTTTTACTTACTTTACACTATCACACATCTAACACCGTGTTTCACTATTATATTTAGGCCGGCCCATTATTATAACTTGCCTTTCAAAGTACGTATTTGTTAAATTTCACTTTTGCTCAAGTGAGAAATATAGTGAACCACAATATTTTTCGTTATTACAACTTGATTGTAAAATAAAAAACATACAAAAATTTCTTTGAAAATATGGTAGTACAAGAAGAAACACTGACTACGTTTGACAAAATAAATTATATCTTAAAAATGTAGTGGCAACGTAATACCTTTCATTTATTTGTTTACTTTCAACCAACCACAAATTAGTTATCTGTGCAACAAACAAACGAATATATTTTATATACAACAAACGAAATTCATTGTTAAAGAAGGCAATTTTTTAAGCTCACCTGAGCCAATTGAAGGCGGATTTCCCCAGGGTAGTATATTGGGGCCTTTTTATACTTTTTGTATACATCAGATATGCCAACTAGTGATCGAGTCCACACATCGACATTTGCTGACGACACAGCTTTTTTAAGCATTCACGAAAGTCCCATAGTAGCATCACGATACTTACAGGACCACATATTAATTTTAGAAAAGTGGTTGAAGAAATGGAAAATTAAGGTCAATGAACAAAAATGTACTCACATAACTTTTACACTGCGTAGGGAATCGTGCCCCTCTATTCACATAAATAACCAAATGATACCTCAGCGTTCAGACGTGAAATATCTTGGCATACATTTTGGCCGGTTCCTTACTTGGAAACGCCACATAGAATCAAAGTTAACACAAATGAAGTTAAAGCAGTTCAACTAAACTGACTTATCGGCAGAAATTCTACTCTCGCTTTAGATTGCAAACTTTTATTGTACAAGTCAATTTTAAAACCAATTTGGTGCTATGGGATTCAATTATGGGGCACTGCCTCAGCTAGCACTATAGAAAAAATCAGGAGGCGCCAAAATAAGATTCTACGGATGATCACAGTTGCTCCCTGGTACATAAGAAACTCGAACATCCACAAAGGCCTAAACGTGCCATTAGTAAAAGCAGAAATAGCGAAATATGCAGTAACGTATTTGAAGAAGCTTGAAACACATCCAAATCTGCTGGTTCGGCACATGCTAAATGATCGTGATTACATTCGTCTAATAAGGAGGGACATTTCTTCTCTCACCCGAACATTAGAGGGATGACCCGCAAATGATACATACATCTTTTTTGTGGACATAACAAGTATATTTTTTTAGGCTTAAGATATGAGTAATTATTGTTAGTTCAAAAATATATTTTAAGATTCAATAAATAAAATATGGAAAAAAATTGTTTTATTTGTAAGTATTTGGCTTTGATTTCCCTAAAAATAACAATTTAGATATCAATTCAATAAATAATAATTTAAATATCAAACACATTTTTAAAGTAATGACCTTTTACTATCGCAAAATATGTACTCGGTAATCATATAAAATATGCGGTTATTGAAGTGAAATCTTTTTAGGCAGTTAGGTAGTGAAGTTGGGTGCAAAAAAATGTTATGTTTTTTTTTTGTGTAAAGCCTGATACTCTGTTCAGTTTTTCATGCGGAATGCTGTCAAATTACATACATAAAAAATTTATGTGAAAAAGTCATGAAAAAATGTTGCAGAAGTAGTACTCTGTTTTTGTTGTGGAAAAACATTGAAATGTTTCTGGCAACATTTTATCAAAGCTGTGAAATAAAGCAAAGGGGCATTATTTCATGTGGAATTTTTCAAACAACAGCTGATCGGTTGGCTTTTGTTAACATTTCTAAAACAATGAGGTATACTTAAAAACAATAAAATCGTAAAATTTTTTCAAATCGCGAGATAGACACCACATTTTAAATGTCAAATTTTCCCTGTGAAATAATAAATGTTGCTAAACATTTTTCACAAATTCGAACAGAGTACTAGGCTTAAGAGTGGAGCCATTTTAACTACTAGAGGTCTGCACAAATATATTTGTATACGTGAAGTACACGTGCAGTGAGAATCTCTCACTCACGGCTGCTTACTCAAGGTATGATAACAACAAGTACACATTTTTGAGTACAACAAAGTAATCGAAAAACTTCTCATGTTCATGTTTTTTAGATACCATGAACAATAAGAATAAAGTACATCATACGATCTCAAAACTGCTTGTTGAATATATGTACTTGGCTGCGTTTGTATCCAGTACATGCTACTAACAGTGTTGGGATCTGACAATGTTTAAATTGTACCTCTCCAATGATAAAATTGTACCAAATCAGCATCAATTGTACCAAAATTTGGCGTTAAGCCTGGTACTCTGTTCAGTTTTTCATGCGGAATACTGTTATTTAAAGAAGGAAGACTTGGAGGAAATTGTGCCACCACTAGGACTGCGTGTAGAATTCCGAGAAAAGCTGTTTGCTTGGAAAAAAACGGAGGTAAAAATTGTCTTTTGTGATATTTTTGAAGTTTTAATAAAATTCGCAGCTCGAAATCGGTGATGACACAATATCAGTCGATGAGCGGTGGAGGCGCGGTGAGAATCCTACAAGCACTCAGTCTAGTAGCTCTAAAAAAGGAAGTGTTTTAACAAAAGTGAGAAGAAATAAAATAACATAAATTTATATAAAATCGCATATTCTAACTATATAATTAGGATTTTGAAACATTATTACGCGAGACGTCACACATAGGGGTATTTTGCCAATCTAGCCGGACATTACTTTTTTGTTTAGCTTATATTGGCTCTAAAAATTTACTGAGTGCACCTAGGTCAATGAAACTTTGCAGAAAAATCTGTTATGGTGATTGGCTGTCAAAGCTAGGAAATAGTAAAAATCAGACCAAGGAGAAAAAAGTTCCCCTTGGAAGAACTAATCCTACCTCTGAAAAATGTAAGTTTTTTTTTAATTTTCCCGCTATTTTGTTTAGCAATTACAACTTTTAAGGTCAAATAATGTTCAAAAACATAAAGTTGGACTTAAGAGATTCTTAAATGCCATTTTTAGCCCCGCCCCTTTTGGGGGCGGTTAAATAAAATATTATTTGAAAAAATAATGCAATTATTCAAAGAAATAGATTTTATACTTCTTAAAACCATAAAAATTTATTTTTATGGGCAGGTATTCCTCCAATCCCACCCCCAAAATGTCCCTGTGAAAAAAAATTTTTTTTTATTTTTTTGCCAATTTCCTAAAAATATTAATTTTTATGCTTTCGAATGCCTAACCAATCCCCGCCTCCCAAGAATATTATATATATATGCTTTATGACATACAACTTTCCTTCTAGTGAAAAATTTGTGTTTTGTAATGTACTAATGGCCTCTTGTACATAGTCAATTTCTTCTTGGATTACATCCACAGCTTCTTTAACAAATCTGATGCGAATAGGTCGACAATATCGTGGTGATGATGGGGTTGGATTTTGCCATAATATATTTTTTTCTTTTGTACCATACATCAGTCGAAGTGGTACGAAACTGCTCTGAAATATATGGGAATCTAAGGCATCATTTTCCATCTTTTGCTTAAATTGAGCCTGATGTGATCCATCGCAGCCCCATTTGCTTATTAGTTCCAAGGAGGTACATCCTTTTATTCTTGAGTCACATACAACATCTTTTAAATATGTTATTAATCTACTTGCGGTATGGTTAAGCAAATCTTGAATATTTATTTGAGCACATGTTTCCGTTATGTTATATGCTTCTTTTCGAGGATAACACTTATTTTTTTCTTTCTGCAGAATACTGTAGCTAGGATAAACTTTCTTATCGGCACTTCGAATAATTTCTTATTGTTTTCGCGAAAGATTAGCTTCCACAAATATAGAAAGAGCCTTTAGAGATGTTATCTGGTTTACTTTATCCTCTTGAACAGCTTTGTATGCCTTCTTGAGTTTTGTAGCTCTTGTCGGAGAACGCACAATTTCTTTAAGCAGACTTGAGGCATCTTTCTTCCTACAAGTTTGTAATTGTGTTTGGGCAGCATGCATCAATAAATCAGCCTCGAACTGATATCTCAATATTTCCGTTTTTCTTCTCTTACTTCTTTCGGTTAATTCAACGAAGGGCTTTTGTAGTCGTTTTGAAGACAAACTGCCAAATACAGGTATTGTCACTGTTGCTTTCAGCCATGTGGCATGTATGGTTAAAAAACGATCAATTCTGCTATGTGCGGAATGCCAATATAATTTAAATTTCTTTTGAAACTCTTTAATCAGTCCTTTACTGCTGATATATCACCATCTCCTTGACATTTTGAAACATCGAACAATTTTCTAAATAAAAATTGCAATTTCTCTTCAACGGTATTAGCATTAGATTCCTGTACTATTTGGAATAACTCCAATCTTGTATATACTTTTTCCATTTTACTCTTGAAGCTTCAAAAGGGTTATGATTACAATTTTGTACAATAACCACAATTTATAGTAAACAAATTGTTAACTGCAGGTCAGATTTGTTTTTTTAAACACTACTTTTGGTTTTATTATTTTAAAAAATTATTTAATACAGGTACATTTTTGTTCCAGGAATAACGTCATTTACAACGTAGCTGCACAGGTATCTATGTATATATGTAAGCTATGGGGGTGGGTAAAATTACTGTTTTACCTTTTTGCTCATTTTTTTACAGGTAATAACAGTGTTAGATGCAATGATTTAAATAAAAAACATCTACCTTCAGTTATTGAAAACCAAAATGTTTTAACAATATAAAAAGGTTTCTTACTCGTATTTACCTATGTAAGATAAGAAGCAACAGAAAAAGGTGTAATTTTTAAAAAATCGCCAAAAAAATGGCGCACCTATGCGCAAGCTGTTTTTTTACAGTATAAAAGTAGAGATCGCAAATTTTATAGCGATATATAACATTTTTAGGGCCGCGATGGAGATCACTCTTAAAAAGCTTTTTACTTTTTTTTTTACAAAAAATTTTACAAAAAAAAAACTTTTTTTAATTTTGAATGAAATTTTTAATCATTAAAATTTAAAAAAAAAATTATAAAAATTAACATAAGTAGCTACTAATAAACCATTTCACAGAAAAAAAAATCAATACAAAATCTTTATTCGTTTAGCCACCAAAAAATATATTGCAAACCTCTCAAAATCGTTTAAAGTCAATAAAAACGTATACGATATACTCAACTTTCCTGACTTTAACAGTGTCCCAAAACGACAAATCTCAAGCAAAAGCCTTGAAAATTCACTATACGATGCAGAATTTTGTTGTCTGTCGAGTTGCATACTTAAATTTTTACATTTCTCAAAATAAATTTTTTGCCTAATGTCCGGCTAGATTGGCAAAATACCCCTCTGTGCGTCACTAGGAAAGTCAATGCTTGAATATGCCGATCAAAATATTGAACTAACGAGTGAGCATAGAGACTTTATAATTAAAGTCATTGTTGAAGATGTTTTAAGCAAAGATATAATACTTTGCACCTTTGGAATATGAAATGAAGGTAATTTTTAAATCCAAAAGTACTTTATTTCAGCTTTGTTTGCTTTTTGAATTACTTTATTGAATTACCCCATTTCTACTAGACATATTTAATTCGATTTGACATTTTTTCTTTGTTGTAGAGAAAATTTATTTACGTTTATTAAAAAATTTTTCTTTGTTGATAGGACTATTATTATATTTCAAGAAAAGTAAAAAACAACGCAATTGGAAAGCTTTATGAAAAGACCGTTGCTAGTTCGATTACTAAAGAGTTTGTGGAAATTGATGAGTCAGTTTTAATTGCACTTAAGACTTCGCTAATTAGAGAGTGCGACAATTGGGAATCAGTTTGCGAAAGCTGGAAGAGGTCCTTCAATATTCGACAAAAGGACTTACAGAATTTAATAAGTTTTGAATTTCTTCAGGAATGGCCAAAACTATCTGATTCAAGGGCACCACAATTGGTAATTTTTATAGCTTTGATAATAACCGTATTTTATTTCTTTTTTTAATTTTTAAGATCAAAATAGATTTTGATATTTTGTACCCATTAAAAGGACACCTTTAATATTCAAAATGAGAAAAATTTAAAAACACAATTCGGAACTTTTACGCAAAAAATGTATAGGTAATTATAAAATAAACAATTAAGTGTGCTAAAATTTATATAATAAAATACGTTCAGACGTTTATAACATATTGTATTTACTTTTATTATGTTGGTCAATTGGGAAAGAGGTTAGCAACGAGTAGTATATAATCAACACCAGTATGTTGTGGATTCGACATCGGTTCGGTGTCAATTTGACACCATTATGTTGTCAATTCGACACCGGTATGATGTCAATTTGATACCGGTATGTTATTAGTTCGACAGGACTATGTTGTCAATTCGACACCGGTATGTTGTCAATTCGACACCGTTGCGGTGTCAATTCGACACCGTTGCGGTGTCAATTTGACACCGGTGTGGTATCAGTTTGACACCGCTGAGGTCCTTATTTGACACCGATATGGTGTCACATTGTACACGTACGTAGTCACTTCAACAACGCTATCGTTGTCACCAATTTGACACCATCCGTGTACAAAGTAACCACAAACGTGGTTGATACACTTTTGACAACGTTTGTGATCATTTTGAATGTAATGATAATTGACCTTAATAGCTTAATTCCTTGAATTTTTGTTTCTGTGTTGCTAATTTCTAACAATTATTTTGCCAAAATACTTACCTATTTGATAACCAAAAGTTTTACATTGTTAGGAGCTGGTCCGATAGAGTATGCGAGGATTTATTTGAAAGAACAATTAAAGAGTCATCTAATTTCTAAAAAGACCTTACGATTACCTATTACTTCTACATAATAGGGTTCAAAGTAAATAATAAAAACACTGAACATAAATCAAGAATGTCTTAAGCCTAGTACTCTGTTCGAATTGGTGGAGAACTTTCTGCTTCATTTAAATGTGATAATGATGGATTTTCGGCATTTTTATTAAAGAAATGTTTTTCATCACTTTGTTCTCCTTTAAAAATAATTTTCAATAAATCTTTTAGTAGTGGTTATGTTATTAATAAATGGAAATACTCTACTATTTTTCCTGTTTTTAAATCAGGGAAAAGAGACGATAACCAATATAGCAAAAATTTTAGAACATATTATGTTTGATAAATTATTCTTTTCTTTTAAAAGGCATATATCTATTTCTCAACATGGTTTTATGTCTGGTAGGTCGACCACGACTAATTTAGCAGTATTTATGAGATTTTGCATTCGTAATTTTGAGAACAACGTTCAAGTTGATACAATTTACACAGATTTTGCAAAGGCATTTGACCGTGTACCACATAAACTTCTTTTAACTAAGTTATCTAAACTTGGCATTCATTCTAGTATGCTATCTTGGTTTAGACATTACTTGTCTCAAAGAATTTCTGTAGTTTCTGTTGATGGAGTCCTTTCGCAACCTTTTGTTCCATTTTCTGGTATCCCTCAAGGTAGTATTTTAGGGCCCTTGCTATTTAATATTTTCATTAATGATATTAGTCTTTGTTTTAAATATTCAAATTTTTTACTTTATGCTGATGATTTAAAAATTTTCAAATCGATTTCTTGTCTTAATGATTGTAAAAATTTTCAAGAGGATTTAGATAGATTGTCTTTCTGGTCTGAGTGTAATGGCCTATCTTTTAATTTAAATAAATGTTTTTCTATGACTTTTCATAGATGTCACAATACTATTATCACCAAATATATTTTAAGTGGTAATACTTTATCTTCCGTCGATGAAATTGTGGATTTAGGTGTAATGTTTGATAGAAAATTATTATTCAATAACCATTTAAATTATATAATACCTAAGGGTTATTCAATGTTAAGTTTTATTCGTCGTAATTCTGATAATCTGTTTGATCATTACACTAAGAAAATACTGTTTACTACTTATGTAAGATCCAGATTAGAATATGCCTCGTTTATCCCAAATTAATACGCATCGTGTTGAGCAAATACAAATTTATAAAATATGCTCTTTCGTTTTTAAATTTTTCT
Source organism: Phasia obesa (assembly GCA_949628195.1). Lineage (NCBI taxonomy): Eukaryota > Metazoa > Arthropoda > Insecta > Diptera > Tachinidae > Phasia > Phasia obesa. The sequence continues at coordinate 81,151,424 of OX451216.1, forward strand.
AATTCATTACCTTCAATTCCAATTCCTTCTTATGCGGATAAATGTGAATTAATTTCATTAAAAGCTCTTGAAACAAGACGCAATATTTCATCAATTACTTTTTTATACAATCTTGTCAATGGTCTAATAGATTGTCCTGATTTACTACATGATATTAAACTGTATGTTCCTTCTAGATCTCTAAGAAACAACAATTACCTTTTCAAGATAGATATTCACAGAACATCGTATGCTATCAATGAACCTTTGAATAGATCCATGATATTATACAATAAACTTTCAAATAATTTAGATATAAGTATTTCATTCAATGAATTTAAAAATATTTTAAGTAATTTATTGAAATAATATAATTATTTTTAAATTTTAATTTATTATGCTAGTCTGTAAGGATTTATTGTATCCATAGACCTAAATAAATAAATAAATAAAATGTTGAGCAACATTTAATATTTCGCAAGGAAAATTTGTTATCTATCTTGCGATTTTGAAGAATTTTACGATTTTCTTGTTTTTAAGTATACCACATTGTTTTACAAATGTTAGTCGCAATTTACATAGGACAGAAACAGGGCAGACATTTTTTGAATTCTCTTTTGCTCTTGCTTAAACAATTTACATTGGACATAAACAAGACAGACAGATTTTTGCACATTTTATTTTCTGTGTTATATTCTTTACATGTTTGTGTGTTTCAAAATCTGTGTGTTTAATAATTGTTTAAAATGAGGCCGACTTGAGAAATATAAAGTGAAGCAACAAAAAAAAAAGCGAAAAGCAGAAAAGAGAAACGAAAAAATGTCCAGTACACTAGTCATGAAATACACACTCTACCTCTTCAACCCCTTGCCTACAAATCTCGTCTGTCTGCCCATTTTTCTGTCTAATGTAAATTGCGACTTATCAAAGCTGTTGTGTGAAAAAATACCACATGAAATAACGCCCATTTGCTTAATTTCACAGCTTTGACAAAATGTTGCCAGAAACATTTCATGGTGTTTCCACAGTAAAAACAAAGTACTGCTTCTGCAACATTTTTTCATGACTTTTTCATACAATTTTTTATGTGTGTGGTGTGACAGCATTGCGCATGAAAAACTGAACAGAGTACCAGGCTTTAGTTAGTTCTAGACAGTGTTGGAGAAGTATGAAATTAGAAATGTTAATTATAGTAAAAAAAATTATTAAATTACAAATTTTATTAAATAAATTTGAAATGAAATTGTACCAAAAAAGCATAAAATGTACCAATGTACCACTGATTGTACCAAATTTGATACAATTGTACCACAAATCCCAACACTGGCTATTAGTACAAAACTGAACTGCGTGCTGAATTTAGGTACTCAACTAAGTTTGTGTAAAAAAAACATGTAGCATGTAACAAAACAACTGTATGGAAGCCCATTGAGTCCAGTTCCCAAAGAAGGCCATCAACAGTAATGTTCCACAAAAGAGGTGATAAAACTCTTCCCTGTGGGCAACCCCTGACTACCCTTTCCCGGATTCTAAAACTCCCGTTTTTGAGATTCATAGCTCTAGACCTTAGCATAGTGTTGATCCATTTTACAATAATGAACCACGCTCGTTAAGAGCACCACTCAACTTAGAGAATGAGATTTTATCAAAGGCAATATCCATAAAAACGAACAAAGCAGCGTCGCCATTGAAAATTTCTCTTTCCGCCACCCTAACAAGTTCATGCAGAGCTGTGTCAGTAGACCTACCTGCCCTGTATGCATGTTGGTATCTACTCAAGGGCCTATCCGTCAGCGTGTGGTTCTCCAGATAGTCAGCTAACACCCTCTCCATTGTCTTTAACAGAAAAGAATTAGGGCTTACTGTCCTGAAGGACTTAGCTTCCGTATAGTCCATTTTACCCGGTTTGGAAAGAAAAACCACATTTGTTTCCCTCCAACCTACCGGGATATATCCCGTCGCTAGACAGGCTATGAAAATTTCCCTAATCCACTCAGCCGGGTGTTAACACCCCACTGTAATAGAGCAGGGAAAATTCCATCTATTCCAGCTGCTTTAAATGGTGCAAACGATAGTATTTCACTTCTTACACCATTTAGAGTAATTGTCGTTTCAGCTTCAGCCCTTTTTCTCTTACTTGCCCCCCATATAACGGGAGTCCATGATTCATTAGACCTGAAGCTTTCAGGAAAATGAATCTCCATAAGCGACTGCAATGTCTCACCCACAGTCTTCGTCATCTGACCATCGCTTTTGCGAATAAGTCCAATTTTGGAGACAGGGTCATTAGATACTATCTTCTGTATTCGGTATACTTCAGATGTATCTCTTATATTAGAGCAGAATTCCCTCCACGTACTCCGTCTCCGGAGACGTATCGTTTCCTTCAGCTCTTTTTTCTTTTCCTTGTAATCGTCGCATGAACTTGAGTCTCTCTCCCTCATGTATCTATTAAAGGCCTTTCTTGGATTCAAGATCTCCATTCCACCAAGGTGTCGGATCCCTCTCATCCACTACTGTCAAGGGACAAGAATGTTCGAAAGCCAGCTTCACTGTGGAATTTAGAAGCTCCACAGTTCGCTCGATTTCGAGCACTTCGCATATGTTCCGGAAGATATTTTTATTCTTCGGTATTCTTATACGTCTGCGGGCTTTTTTCCGTCCTTTGCCGTATAGAATCTAGAACTGGATAGCTCTATGGTCAGACATGGTTAACCTGTCCGTGACCTTCCAGTTCTTAATCCAATCTAGCATATTAACGGAACACAGGGTGATATCGATCACCTCTGCCCTTCGTGCATCAGCAAATCGCATCTTTCTACAAATTCCAACAGTTGTTGTCCTCATCATCACAGCCAATGACCAACGCCATTCCTCTCTTCCTGCAGAAATTAACCAAATTTTCCACCTTCTGTGAAGGATGTGGACCTGGCGTTTCATAGGGAAGATATGCTGACGCAATGAGAAATGATCCCGAACCACTGCCGACCATTACCACTGTAAGATTCAGCGAGCAGAGATGTTGCATAGGTACTACTTGTACTCTATGCCGCACCAGGATACATGACCTCATTTTATACCATCAGTCTGTGGGTAGTACAGATTGGCGGTCTGTTGAGACAGACTGTAACAACGCTATATCTAGCTTATCCTCAACAAAGCACCGCATCAACATTGCTGAAAATGGCATACTGTGATGAAGATTAAGTTGGTATATACTAAGTTTTTTTCTAAAAAAATTGTATGAAAAAGTAATGGAAAAATGTTGTAGAAGTACTCCGTTTTTACTGTGGAAAAACACTGAAATGTTTTTGGCAACATTTTTTCAAAGCTGTGAAATAGAGTAAGTGTTAGCAAAACAGCTTTTGCTAACATTTGTAAAACATTGTGATATACTTAAAAACAATAAAATCGTAAAATTCTTCCAAATCGCGAGGCAGACACCACATTTTAAATAAATTTTAAGTCAAATTATTCTTGTGAAATAATAAATGTTGTTCAACATTCTTCACAAATTCGAACAGAGTACTAGGCTTAAAGCGTTAACAAATGTTTGTACATTTTTGAGGACTCATCAACAAACATAATAAAACTTGCAGAGATTAAGTATAAAATTGCAAATAGTGGATTTTAATATGTATATGTAAATATATGTATTTACAGGTATTTTCACATTTCAAATTTTTTATTGCCCTAATATATGTATGTATGTACATATGTAGCAATTAACATTCACACATTTTATAATTTTCAATTAATAGAAAAGTTGTTGTAAGCAAATACATTTTTATTGTGTTTTCACTCTTCGTTTCTGTTCGTATCACGAAGTAAATAGAGAAGTACGCGTATATGATTATTTTTAAATACTGTCAAGACAGTATTTGTTCGTAACAAAGCCTTCCGTGACAGTATAAAAAAAGACCAAACACTCCAAGTATTTGAAAAAATACAACTGAAGACCATCATCTTCACTTGTAATTTGTGTTTTTTAAATGCTCCTGTTATTTTTATGTGTGTTTTACTACGTTTATACGTTGCACTTATTCACAAATAAAAATATTTCAAATAGAAAAATTTGCTGTATGAACAGTGAAGTAATTTTTTATTTCCGAATAGTTAAAGACAATATTTGCAAATAGTGTCGTTAATCAGGAATAGCGTTGCCACTTCTTTTAAATATAAAAGGTATTGTGTGAATTAATGGAAAATTTGCTCCCACATTGCATTAATATAATTGTAAAAACAATTATTATGTTCGATCACAAGATTAAACATTTAAGAAAACAGCACTCAGCAACACAAACATTAAAAAAAAAGTATATAACTATTATTAAGTGCAGTTTTCCGCATAAACAGTGAGTTAATTATTTGCGAATAGTTTTTCTTTGCGAATAGGCTACGTATAAACGTGGTATATCATATGAACGGTTGGATACTTTGTACAAGTCAATATGATAAAAAAGTATTTAAAAATAAAAATAAGAAAACTAATTCTTAAGGACAAATTTTAAAACTTAAATATTAAATTTTAGGGTAATTTATATTAGTCATTAATTCAAAAATTGTTTTTTTTATTGAAAATACTTAACTTTTTTTATTGAAAGCAACTAAGGAAGGCTTCTTTTATTGAAAGCAACTAAGGAAGGAAATAAAAAGTTAAAACTTTGAAACAGTCACCGATTTTTAAAATAATTAAAAAAATATTAGTGCGCTTTATTGAATTAATGAATTAATCAATAATGGATTTTAATCAAATTAACTATTAAATTAAAACAATGTTTTCTTCAATGCAACCGTGGACTTAAGAGTGTTTAATTAAAACATTTTAATTTTAGGTTCAATAACTATTTATATTTTATTATTTTTTCATACATATCTAAAATAACATATATTCAATGTTCAATTTAAAACGTCTATATTATTTTATTGCAGTGCACATCACATTTGAAATTATCTCTAAACCACTTTGTATAAAACATTTTCCCTTTCAATGTTCAATTGAAAGTTTTTACCCATTATTTTATTACAATGCTACTTATGAATATTCTTTTACCTGTTTTTTATCTAGGGTAATTCCAAATGTGTGAGGAATTTTTACTAATTACATTACTTACATTACATTACTTTTTCACATCCAAAATAACTTTATGAAAAAATTTTACTGGTTTTTCAAATTTTAAATTACTTCTTAGTCACTTTAAATGAAACATTTTTCCTTTAATGTTCAATTGAAAATGTTTAGCATATTTTTTTTATAGCAAAGCTATTTATGAGTACTACTTTACCTGTTTTTTTGGACATTCCCGAAAATGCTTTTTGTAAAACATATTTTTTGAAACCACAATTATTATCCTTTTTTACACGTAATAAAATCTGGTTTTAAATCGGGCTGTAAGTAATAAAAATCATAATTTACAACCAACTGTGTTTTCCAAACTTACTAAGATGCACAAAATTACACATTTTCTTTTTGCACCTACATTTACAGCAAACGCAATTTCCTTTACTACCATTCCAGCCAGTAGTGCAGCATCAGAGAGAGTGTTTTCCGTTCCTAGGCAACTGACATCAGAAAAGAGGACGAATATGTCATCAAGCTCCAAAACTTTTAAATACATGAAGTATCTATACATTAATACTAATAAAACAGCAATTTTTAGAGACAATAATGTAATATTTTAACGATTTTTCTTAACTAGCGTATATTGTTCACATAAAGTTATTTTTTATGTTTAACTATTTATTAAAAAAAAACAATAAAATGCTTTTTTTTAAAAACAATAATGTTTTTTTTAATTTTTTCCTCTTAAGAAATATATATGTTCATGTATATGTGTATATATGAGATATTACTTATGTATGACAATCTATTTATTCATTAAATAACTGCAAATGCTTATTAATAAATATAAATTTCTATAAAAAATTGGATGCTATATGCACATACTTTTGCATTAAACAAATATAAAATTAAAGTAACAGTGCATTATATTGCAATGCTAAATTCAATTTTATTTAACAAAAGCACCAAACAATATGCACAAAAAAACAAAAATAAATTTCTTATAAAAGATGAAAATGGCAAAAATATAATTTGCTCTTGTGTGCTTCTTTAACTATCGTCTAATCATGTGGTTGCAATGCTACAATTTACTCTAAAAATGTTTTAAAACGTCTTGAAATATCAAGACACCTTGAAATATCAAGACGTATTAAAACATTTAAGACGTCTTGTTATTGTTAAGATATATTAAGACTCCAATAAATTTTTCAAATACACACAAGAAAGTATTTGTTTTTTATTTCTACAGTATTTGCCATGTCTTGATTGTGTGTTTAAAAGGATTTATGCTGGCCTCTAGTACGTACATACATGCAAATACTCGTTTTCAGTACATTTCCTCTAATGTTCTTATTTTTGTATGTTCATACTTTTCTGTGTTCTCTTTTTAGGAACATATTTCGCAGCGACTACATACTCGTAAGTATTTGACAAACAACTCTTCACTTCTCTTTGCTATTTGTGCTGTGAGAGAGAGAGAGATAAAGTATGTTCTGCATTCGAAAAAGGAAACAAATTCACATGTGGAACAAAAATTTACTCGATGCAGACCTCTATCACTACTCTCTGCTGTATCTAGCGATTTTTTTCTATTTTGCGTGTAATTTATTAGATTTTACTAAATAAAATATGTTAACACTACTGTTTATTACAAAAAGTTGTGCTCTTATTTAGGTTTGTTCAAAGCTAGGCGTTAGACGTTGTTATCCCCGTCTCTATTAGACGTTAACATGTCTTAACAAAAGTCAAACTTCATATAAAAAACACATTATTTTTAATATTAAGTTTGACTTTTGTTAAGACATGTTAATGAGTAATGTAGAGTGGGAATACGCCTTACGCCTTTGCTAGTTTTAGTTTTTTACTAACACAATCACATTTTTCGAAATTTTAGCTAAATTAGCAAGACATTTTTATAAAATAAACTGAGTTGCCAGAAAAGTTTTATTTAAAAAGCAGAATTAAATGGATAAAAAATAATTCTAGTTTTAGCATATTTTTAAAAATAATAGTAATCTTTTTCTTCAAATATTAACTAAAAAGACAGTTGGTGCTATTTTTAATACTTTGATTTCACAAAAACCAATGAATATTGATTGATGTATACTGTTTTCATACAAATTTTTAAATATAATGCTGTTCTTAACTTTGGTTTGTAAATAAAGACAGCAATTTTTGAAGCCTCTAGTACGTACATACATGCAAATACTCGTTATACCAAAAAAAGTGAACCATGATATTTTCAGTACATTTCCTCTAATGTTCTTATTTTTGTATGTTCATACTTTTCTGTGTTCTCTTTTTAGGAACATATTTCGCAGCGACTACATACTCGTAAGTATTTGACAAACAACTCTTCACTTCTCTTTGCTATTTGTGCTGTGAGAGAGAGAGATAAAGTATGTTCTGCATTCGAAAAAGGAAACAAATTCACATGTGGAACAAAAACTTACTCGATGCAGACCTCTATCACTACTCTCTGCTTTATCTAGCGATTTTTCTCTATTTTGCGTGTAATTTATTAGATTTTACTAAATAAAATATGTTAACACTACTGTTTATTACAAAAAGTTGTGCTCTTATTTAGGTTTGTTCAAAGCTAGGCGTTAGACGTTGTTATCCCCGTCTCTATTAGACGTTAACATGTCTTAACAAAAGTCAAACTTCATATAAAAAACACATTATTTTTAATATTAAGTTTGACTTTTGTTAAGACATGTTAATGAGTAATGTAGAGTGGGATTACGCCTTACGCCTTTGCTAGTTTACTTTTTTACTAACACAATCACATTTTTCGAAATTTTAGCTAAATTAGCAAGACAATTTTATAAAATAAACTGAGTTGCCAGAAAAGTTTTATTTAAAAAGCAGAATTAAATGGATAAAAAATAATTCTAGTTTTAGCATATTTTTAAAAATAATAGTAATCTTTTTCTTCAAATATTAACTAGAAAGACAGTTGGTGCTATTTTTAATACTTTGATTTCACAAAAACCAATGAATATTGATTGATGTATACTGTTTTCATACAAATTTTTAAATATAATGCTGTTCTTAACTTTGGTTTGTAAATAAAGACAGCAATTTTTGAAACCTTTTACTTGGACGACATTTTTAAAATGAACTTTTTAATTGCATGTGTAGATAATATATATTCGTAGATATATATATATATATATATATATATATATATATATATATATATATATATATATATATATATATATATATATATATATATATATATATCTACGAGTATATATTATCTACACATGCAATTAATAATTATATATATATATATATATATATATATAAAACTTGTATGCAATTAATTGCATGTGTAAAAACAATTTATATCCTACTGTCTAACCTATACGAGCGCGTAAGGAGTAACGACGTCTAGCGCCTAGCTTTGAACAAACCTAAATAAGAGTGCAAATTTTTGTAATAAACAGTAATGTTAACATATTTTATTTAGTAAAATCTAATAAATTTAAGCGCTAAATAGCGATAAAATGGTTAGGTAAAACAGAAAATGGCACCACTCTTACACAAAAAAAAGCAATAACATTTTGATTTCACCCAACTTCACTACCTAACGCTCTGTAAAAATTGGATTTTCTAATTGCCAAATGCCGCTATTTATGTTTGCCTCATACATTTTGTATGTACATGAGAAATTTTGACAGTTATTTTACGCCTCAACCTAAACAAGGGCGTACGGCGTAAAATAACTGTAAAAAATTCTCATAATGTATGAAGTTAACCTAAATAGCGCTGCGTCAATGCTTTGTAATTGGAAAATCCTATTTTGAAAAAGCGTTAGGTAGTGAAGTTGGGTGCAAACGAAATGTTATTGTTTTTTTGTGTAAGAGTGGTGCCATTTTAGCTATTTTCCACTTTATCTAGCGATTTTATCTCTATTTTGCGATTAAATTTATTAGATTTTACTAAACAAAATATGTTAACATTATTGTTTCTTACAAAACGTTGCGCTCTTATTTAGGTTGTTCAAAGTTAGGCGTTAGACATCTTTACGCCTTACGCCCTTGTTAAAGTTTGTGGAAAATGTATAGCAACATTTATTATTTCACAAGTAAAATTTGACATTTAAAATGTGGTGTATATCTTGCGATTTGAAAGAATTTTACTATTTTGTTGTTTTTGAGTATACCACATTGTTTTAGAAATGTTAAAAAAAGCTAAGCCATCAGATGTTGTTTGAAAAATTTCACATGAAATAATGACCCTTTGGTTGTGTATTTATTTCATGACTACCATACTGGACATTTTTTCGATTTGTTTCTGCCTTTCGCTTTTTTCTTTATTGCTTCACATTATATTTTTCAATGAGTTTTAGTTAGTGTGCAGAGAGACCACAGATATAAAAAAACATGTAAAGTAAATAAATCCCAAAATAGAATGAGCTAAAATCTGTCTTTCTTTTTTATGTCCAAATGTAAAAACTTTACATAGCGTCTACACTTGGGATGAGATCTAGGATATTTATCTCAACAAACATCAACTTCAATCCCAGAGAGAATTTTGTTACATGTAGACCTCAATTGCAGTGCTATGCAATTTAAACCGATAAATTTATGACAGATAATCACAATCAACAAAGAAATTTTATGTTTAGTGCACAACTGCCAACTAGTAATAAAATTTTATGAGAATTTTACGAGTACGTGTTCTCAATTCGTGAGATTGACAGTAATTTCAACAAATAAATTGCGTTATTCTGCCGGCGTTCTATCAAATATTATTTCAAAGTTTATACCAGTTGTAGACACTATGTTAAGGACAAATTTTAAAACTTAAATATTAAATTTTAGGGTAATTTATATTAGTCATTAATTCAAAAATTGTTTTTTTATTGAAAATACTTAACTTTTTTTATTGAAAGCAACTAAGGAAGGCTTCTTTTATTGAAAGCAACTAAGGAAGGAAATAAAAAGTTAAAACTTTGAAACAGTCACCGATTTTTAAAATAATTAAAAAAATATTAGTGCGCTTTATTGAATTAATGAATTAATCAATAATGGATTTTAATCAAATTAACTATTAAATTAAAACAATGTTTTCTTCAATGCAACCGTGGACTTAAGAGTGTTTAATTAAAACATTTTAATTTTAGGTTCAATAACTATTTATATTTTATTATTTTTTCATACATATCTAAAATAACATATATTCAATGTTCAATTTAAAACGTCTATATTATTTTATTGCAGTGCACATCACATTTGAAATTATCTCTAAACCACTTTGTATAAAACATTTTCCCTTTCAATGTTCATTTGAAAGTTTTTACCCATTATTTTATTACAATGCTACTTATGAATATTCTTTTACCTGTTTTTTATCTAGGGTAATTCCAAATGTGTGAGGAATTTTTACTAATTACATTACTTACATTACATTACTTTTTCACATCCAAAATAACTTTATGAAAAAATTTTACTGGTTTTTCAAATTTTAAATTACTTCTTAGTCACTTTAAATGAAACATTTTTCCTTTAATGTTCAATTGAAAATGTTTAGCATATTTTTTTTGTAGCAAAGCTATTTATGAGTACTACTTTACCTGTTTTTTTGGACATTCCCGAAAATGCTTTTTGTAAAACATATTTTTTGAAACCACAATTATTATCCTTTTTTACACGTAATAAAATCTGGTTTTAAATCGGGCTGTAAGTAATAAAAATCATAATTTACAACCAACTGTGTTTTCCAAACTTACTAAGATGCACAAAATTACACATTTTCTTTTTGCACCTACATTTACAGCAAACGCAATTTCCTTTACTACCATTCCAGCCAGTAGTGCAGCATCAGAGAGAGTGTTTTCCGTTCCTAGGCAACTGACATCAGAAAAGAGGACGAATATGTCATCAAGCTCCAAAACTTTTAAATACATGAAGTATCTATACATTAATACTAATAAAACAGCAATTTTTAGAGACAATAATGTAATATTTTAACGATTTTTCTTAACTAGCGTATATTGTTCACATAAAGTTATTTTTTATGTTTAACTATTTATTAAAAAAAAACAATAAAATGCTTTTTTTTAAAAACAATAATGTTTTTTTTAATTTTTTCCTCTTAAGAAATATATATGTTCATGTATATGTGTATATATGAGATATTACTTATGTATGACAATCTATTTATTCATTAAATAACTGCAAATGCTTATTAATAAATATAAATTTCTATAAAAAATTGGATGCTATATGCACATACTTTTGCATTAAACAAATATAAAATTAAAGTAACAGTGCATTATATTGCAATGCTAAATTCAATTTTATTTAACAAAAGCACCAAACAATATGCACAAAAAAAACAAAAATAAATTTCTTATAAAAGATGAAAATAGCAAAAATATAATTTGCTCTTGTGTGCTTCTTTAACTATCGTCTAATCATGTGGTTGCAATGCTACAATTTACTCTAAAAATGTTTTAAAACGTCTTGAAATATCAAGACACCTTGAAATATCAAGACGTATTAAAACATTTAAGACGTCTTGTTATTGTTAAGATATATTAAGACTCCAATAAATTTTTCAAATACACACAAGAAAGTATTTGTTTTTTATTTCTACAGTATTTGCCATGTCTTGATTGTGTGTTTAAAAGGATTTATGCTGGCCTCTAGTACGTACATACATGCAAATACTCGTTATACCAAAAAAAGTGAACCATGATATTTTCAGTACATTTCCTCTAATGTTCTTATTTTTGTATGTTCATACTTTTCTGTGTTCTCTTTTTAGGAACATATTTCGCAGCGACTACATACTCGTAAGTATTTGACAAACAACTCTTCACTTCTCTTTGCTATTTGTGCTGTGAGAGAGAGAGAGAGAAAGTATGTTCTGCATTCGAAAAAGGAAACAAATTCACATGTGGAACAAAAATTTACTCGATGCAGACCTCTATCACTACTCTCTGCTGTATCTAGCGATTTTTTTCTATTTTGCGTGTAATTTATTAGATTTTACTAAATAAAATATGTTAACACTACTGTTTATTACAAAAAGTTGTGCTCTTATTTAGGTTTGTTCAAAGCTAGGCGTTAGACGTTGTTATCCCCGTCTCTATTAGACGTTAACATGTCTTAACAAAAGTCAAACTTCATATAAAAAACACATTATTTTTAATATTAAGTTTGACTTTTGTTAAGACATGTTAATGAGTAATGTAGAGTGGGAATACGCCTTACGCCTTTGCTAGTTTTAGTTTTTTACTAACACAATCACATTTTTCGAAATTTTAGCTAAATTAGCAAGACAATTTTATAAAATAAACTGAGTTGCCAGAAAAGTTTTATTTAAAAAGCAGAATTAAATGGATAAAAAATAATTCTAGTTTTAGCATATTTTTAAAAATAATAGTAATCTTTTTCTTCAAATATTAACTAAAAAGACAGTTGGTGCTATTTTTAATACTTTGATTTCACAAAAACCAATGAATATTGATTGATGTATACTGTTTTCATACAAATTTTTAAATATAATGCTGTTCTTAACTTTGGTTTGTAAATAAAGACAGCAATTTTTGAAGCCTCTAGTACGTACATACATGCAAATACTCGTTATACCAAAAAAAGTGAACCATGATATTTTCAGTACATTTCCTCTAATGTTCTTATTTTTGTATGTTCATACTTTTCTGTGTTCTCTTTTTAGGAACATATTTCGCAGCGACTACATACTCGTAAGTATTTGACAAACAACTCTTCACTTCTCTTTGCTATTTGTGCTGTGAGAGAGAGAGATAAAGTATGTTCTGCATTCGAAAAAGGAAACAAATTCACATGTGGAACAAAAACTTACTCGATGCAGACCTCTATCACTACTCTCTGCTTTATCTAGCGATTTTTCTCTATTTTGCGTGTAATTTATTAGATTTTACTAAATAAAATATGTTAACACTACTGTTTATTACAAAAAGTTGTGCTCTTATTTAGGTTTGTTCAAAGCTAGGCGTTAGACGTTGTTATCCCCGTCTCTATTAGACGTTAACATGTCTTAACAAAAGTCAAACTTCATATAAAAAACACATTATTTTTAATATTAAGTTTGACTTTTGTTAAGACATGTTAATGAGTAATGTAGAGTGGGATTACGCCTTACGCCTTTGCTAGTTTACTTTTTTACTAACACAATCACATTTTTCGAAATTTTAGCTAAATTAGCAAGACAATTTTATAAAATAAACTGAGTTGCCAGAAAAGTTTTATTTAAAAAGCAGAATTAAATGGATAAAAAATAATTCTAGTTTTAGCATATTTTTAAAAATAATAGTAATCTTTTTCTTCAAATATTAACTAGAAAGACAGTTGGTGCTATTTTTAATACTTTGATTTCACAAAAACCAATGAATATTGATTGATGTATACTGTTTTCATACAAATTTTTAAATATAATGCTGTTCTTAACTTTGGTTTGTAAATAAAGACAGCAATTTTTGAAACCTTTTACTTGGACGACATTTTTAAAATGAACTTTTTAATTGCATGTGTAGATAATATATATTCGTAGATATATATATATATATATATATATATATATATATATATATATATATATATATATATATATATATATATATATATATATATATATATGTATATATATATATATATATATATATATATATATATATATATATATATATCTACGAGTATATATTATCTACACATGCAATTAATAATTATATATATATATATATATATATATATATATATATATATATATATATATATATATATATATATATAAAACTTGTATGCAATTAATTGCATGTGTAAAAACAATTTATATCCTACTGTCTAACCTATACGAGCGCGTAAGGAGTAACGACGTCTAGCGCCTAGCTTTGAACAAACCTAAATAAGAGTGCAAATTTTTGTAATAAACAGTAATGTTAACATATTTTATTTAGTAAAATCTAATAAATTTAAGAGCTAAATAGCGATAAAATGGTTAGGTAAAACAGAAAATGGCACCACTCTTACACAAAAAAAAGCAATAACATTTTGATTTCACCCAACTTCACTACCTAACGCTCTGTAAAAATTGGATTTTCTAATTGCCAAATGCCGCTATTTATGTTTGCCTCATACATTTTGTATGTACATGAGAAATTTTGACAGTTATTTTACGCCTCAACCTAAACAAGGGCGTACGGCGTAAAATAACTGTAAAAAATTCTCATAATGTATGAAGTTAACCTAAATAGCGCTGCGTCAATGCTTTGTAATTGGAAAATCCTATTTTGAAAAAGCGTTAGGTAGTGAAGTTGGGTGCAAACGAAATGTTATTGTTTTTTAGCTATTTTCCACTTTATCTAGCGATTTTATCTCTATTTTGCGATTAAATTTATTAGATTTTACTAAACAAAATATGTTAACATTATTGTTTCTTACAAAACGTTGCGCTCTTATTTAGGTTGTTCAAAGTTAGGCGTTAGACATCTTTACGCCTTACGCCCTTGTTAAAGTTTGTGGAAAATGTATAGCAACATTTATTATTTCACAAGTAAAATTTGACATTTAAAATGTGGTGTATATCTTGCGATTTGAAAGAATTTTACTATTTTGTTGTTTTTGAGTATACCACATTGTTTTAGAAATGTTAAAAAAAGCTAAGCCATCAGATGTTGTTTGAAAAATTTCACATGAAATAATGACCCTTTGGTTGTGTATTTATTTCATGACTACCATACTGGACATTTTTTCGATTTGTTTCTGCCTTTCGCTTTTTTCTTTATTGCTTCACATTATATTTTTCAATGAGTTTTAGTTAGTGTGCAGAGAGACCACAGATATAAAAAAACATGTAAAGTAAATAAATCCCAAAATAGAATGAGCTAAAATCTGTCTTTCTTTTTTATGTCCAAATGTAAAAACTTTACATAGCGTCTACACTTGGGATGAGATCTAGGATATTTATCTCAACAAACATCAACTTCAATCCCAGAGAGAATTTTGTTACATGTAGACCTCAATTGCAGTGCTATGCAATTTAAACCGATAAATTTATGACAGATAATCACAATCAACAAAGAAATTTTATGTTTAGTGCACAACTGCCAACTAGTAATAAAATTTTATGAGAATTTTACGAGTACGTGTTCTCAATTCGTGAGATTGACAGTAATTTCAACAAATATATTGCGTTATTCTGCCGGCGTTCTATCAAATATTATTTCAAAGTTTATACCAGTTGTAGACACTATGTTAAGCCTAATAGTCTGTTCGAATTTGTGAAAAATGTTGAGCAACATTAATTATTTCACAAGGAAAATTTAACATTTAAAATATGGTGTCTAAATCGCGATTTGGAAGTATTTTACAATTTTATTGCCTTTAAAAAAAAATAAAAAAAATCCACATGAAATAATGCACATTTGCTTTATTTCACAACTTTGGTAAAATGTTGCCAGAAATATTTCAATGTGTTTCCACAGTCAAAACAGAGTACTACTTCTGAAACATTTTTTCATGACTTTTTCATACAATTTTTTATGTATGTAGTTTGACAGCATTCCGCATGAAAAACTGAACAGAGTACCAGGTTTAGGCAAGAGCAAAAGAGAATTAAAATATATCAGTCAAGTGCGAGTTAGTCTCACACACGTAGGGTTCCGTACTATGTTTAGTACAACTTTAAAAGTACAAGATGTTAATTTTTTCATGTCTTATGAGTCACCCTTTTAAAATTATAGTCGTAATCGCGAAAATTGCATCACTGTTGGAACACCCTTTAAATATTAGTAATTGATGTTATAGTGGCCATAGTAATACACTTTCTATAAAAATATACATGCGCCTACCTATTGCGGTTCAAAAAATAAGGTAATATACGTGAAAAACTTTTCACTGATGGAACACCCTTTAGATATTAGTAATTGTTACAGCGGCTGTAGTACAACATTTGTTGTAAACATTTCAAGAGTCTACATATTACGGTTCAAAAAAGAGCGCTATTTACGTACAAATCATGTCCCTGTCGGAACACCCTTTAATTTTGTTATTTGTTATAGCGGCCATGGCAATTCTCTTTCTATGAATATATCAAGTGTCTACCTATAACTATTAAAAAAATAAGTTGCTGTACGTGAAAAATGTGTCACTGTCAGAACACCCTTTATTTTTTAGTAATTGTCATAATGGCCATGGCAAGCCATCTTCTATACAAATTGTAAGAGTGTACCTATTACGGTTCAAAAAATATGTCGTTATACATTTAAAACACGTCACTGTCGAAAAACCCTTTATATTTTTATTGTTTTTATAGGGGTCATAGTAATACACCGTTTGTGAAAATTTAAAGTGTGTATCTATTATGGTTAAAAAATTAGTCAATGCGCATGCAAATCACGTCACTATCGGCACACCCTTTAATTTTTACTATTTGTTATAGTGGCCATAGTAATGCACATCCTGTAAAAACTTCAAGAGTCTAACTATTATCGTTCAAAACCTATGCCATATACATACAAATTACGTCACTAACGAAACACCCGTTAATTTTTAGGTTTAATATTGTATACTTGCTTATAAAGCGAATATAGTTTAAATCACTGCAAATTTTGAGTGGTTGCTTCCTATAGCTCAAGAAATAAAGACATAAAGGCAAATAACACGTCACCTTCAGAACACCCTATAAGTTTTAGTACTTGTTGCTATAGTGGCCATAGTTATACAACTTCTGTGAAAATTTCAAGAGTCTCCTACAGTTCAAGAAATAAACACATATTCGTGAATAACACCTCTCTATCGGCACACCCTATAAATTTTAATAATTGTTGCTATAGCGATCACAGCTGTACACCTTCTGGGGAAATTTCAAGAGTCTACCTATTATGGTTCAAAACTTAGGCCTTCTGCATGCAAATCACACCACTATTCTATTTTAGTTTTATTTTTTTATACTTGTTTATATAGTGAACTAATTTTTAATTACTGTTGGTAAATTTCAAGTGCATCCCTCCTACAGTTCAGGAAATAAACACATTTTCGTGAATAACACCTCTCTATTGGAACACCCTATAAGTTTTAGTATTTGTTGCTATAGCGGCAACAGCTATACATCATCTGTGAAAATTTCAAGAATCTACCTATTAGGGTTCCAGAGATAAAAGGCGCTGACAAACGGACAGATATTGTAGCGAAAACAATAGGGTTTCGTTTTTACCCTTTGGGTTCGGAACCCTAAAAATGACTGCCCCGTTTTCTGTCCTAATATAAAATCGGTAAAACAGTTGCAAATAACATAGTGATGCCAGACGTATCGAAAAATGTCACCTTGATTTTCAAGCCAAAAGAAAAATAGTATTTGAAAAACTAAAGCGGAACTAGATCAAAAATTCGATCCAATTAAAATAACTATTCTTGAAAATATAAAACGGTACTTTAGTAATTCAAAGTGAAAACATTGAAGAAAGAAAAAAAAATTAAAGCAATGCGGAATGAATAAAACTGAAAATTATGAAGTTAAAGTTCCAAAACAAATAGAGATGCAAATCGTAATTACAGATACATATGTATGTATTTCAAAAAAATTTAATGTTAAATAGACAAAATCAAATTCTAAAACATAGTGAAATATAAATGATTGAAACAAAAAGATATAATAAAACAATTTTTAAAATAAAATGTAATTAATGGTCAAAAACTTAATATTGGATGAGAGAGATGCAGAGTTTATGATAGGTTAGTTTAAGCAGGCAGCCTCAATGCAGCTTACTTGGGTCAAGTGTTGGTCCCATTGTGTTACCTGCAAGAAGAAGAAAGGAAAGAGGGAAAGAAAGAGATAGAATGAAAGAAAGCGTTGATAAAATAATACACATATAAAAAATATTTAGACAGATATAGATGGGAGATGAAGAAATTGTTGCCATGGAGGGCAGGTTGGCCGAGACAGGTTGTCGACAAGAGTATCTATGCCTCACCAAGTGGGAGCAGGTTGGAAAACCATCCGCAGCTCCTTAGAAAGGAATTGATCTTGCTCGGTTCCAATAGTGAAACGCAAAAGAGGTTCACGAAGCACCGTTGTCCAAGGTGCTGGAGGCGTTGGTATTCTTACGCTGGGCAATGGCAAAGGAGGTTCTCTACCTCAACTTGACAACTTCTGCAAAAGTCGTTATAATGGAGACCCATTCTTCTTGCATAGGTTCCAAATAGGCAGTGCCCAGTAACCGGCAGCCGAAATTACAAGGCCGTTCTTTTCTGATCCGATTGACAAGTCGACTCGTTTGTCCATCTGGCCTGGGCCAGATCGGTTTATCCGATGCCCACAAGCAAAAACGGGAATGCCACAATAGATGTCAATTGCGCCATCATGAAGCAGAGTTCCCTTTTTCGCAAGTTCTTCCGCAACATAGTTGCCAACGATAGTCCCATGTCCCATTTAAGGGTGACTGTTGAATATTTCGCCATCGCATTTAAGGATGTCCGGCATTCCAGGACTAGATTTGATGTGGTACACACACCTATTAGGGACAGAATAGCAGCTTTACTCTCGGTACAGAACCAGATATCCCTATTAGATATTTTGTGGTACCTTAGCCAGTTTGACGCTCTTTTGATGGCAGATATTTCTGTTTATATTTCTGATTTGGCCTGATTGTCAAGTTTTTTAATGCTCGTCAAGTGTCAAGAGAAATAGTGATTTGTCAAGCGTTTTGTAAGTTAATTTAAAAAAATACTTAAAAACCTATCCGTGTGCTGTACAATATTTTGATACCGAAACTGGGATACGTAAACAAATTTTAGATTTTTACGAAGATCCTGATGAAGCGTCTAAAGATATATTTGGTAATATTATTAGAATTACAAATGATAAATTGAACAAATGACATCATATAGTGCTAATAACGCAAATGTTAATTACGGTTTATATGATTCTGTATTTCAAAAACTTTAAAATGAAAATAGCCAAATTATAAAAGCAAACTGCAATTGCCGTATAATTAATAATTGTATTAAAAATGCTCTTAACGTTTTATCTATCTGTTGACTTAGAAAACATTGTCATCAAAATATATAATGAATTTAGCTCTTCGGTTGGGACTACAAAAAAATTAAAACAATGTTTTGAATTTGCAAACATCGAGTACAAAAATTTCCTTCGACATGTGCCTACAAGATGGCTTGCACTTCTGCCAGCAATTGACCTGTTATACTGTTATACTGTTGGCCGGCAGTAAAACAATATTTTCTACAAAAAGGTAAGAAAAATTGCCGACAAGTTTTTTGGGAATTCGTAGCACATGCAATTTTCGACATAGAACTTACAAATGAAGATGATGAATGCACAATTGAAGGTTTATCCGAGACATATTTATATTTCATTCATAATGTGATGAACGAGTTCCAAGTTGCTACATTAGTTTTAGAAAGTGACTCTTGCACAATTGTAGAAATACATAACTTAATGGCCTAATTTATAATTTTTTATGAAAAAAATAATAAAAAGTTATATAAAAAACAATAGTATGAGTGTTTTTATTTGTCAGTTTTTTTTTTCAAAATCAAGTTTTTTTTGGTTAATGTCAAGCTTTTTGGCAAATTAGATCTGGCAAGCCTACCTTAGACGCTCTAGCCCGGATGTTCTTAATTTACTATCTAAGATTATGCCTAAATATTTCGCGCTCCCAGATAGATTAAGTGGTATTCCGTTCAATGTAGGTAACCTAAAGTATGGAATCTTGTATTTTCTAGAGAATAGTACAAGTTCGGTTTTGGCTGGATTGACTCAGCCCGCTCTGTTCTCCCCAGGAGTAGATCATCCTGAGTGCCGTCTCCAATCTTTGTGTAATAATATCAATATGGATACCGGACACTGCCATCGCCACATCGTCTGCGAAGGCGACAGTTTTGAAGTTCAAGGAGTCCAGATCTCTGAGCAGCTTATTTATTGCTACATTCCATAGCAGTGAAGACAGTATACACCCTTGTGGTGTGTCCCTAACCGCAGTTTTAGAAATACTCGCCGAGCAAGTTTGTTGTATATTTAATGATTAATTAATCCCCAATTATATAAGCAATTGAGTTAATGCCATTGGATCGATATTGTTAAAGACACCTTCAATATCCATGAAGGCCACCATAGTATAGTTTTTATGCTCTTCTTCTCTATATGTCCCACTAGCGAGTGCAGCTCCGTCTCAACAGATTTGCCATTTGTATAAGCATGTTGGGATAGCGAGAGAAGATTCTTATCGATTGTCATCCTTATATGAATGTCAATAAGTCTGTCTAGTGTTTTGAGTAAGAATGATGTTAGGTTGATTGGTTTAAAATCCTTTGCTTTCGTATGAGATGATTTCCCTCCTTTGTGGATAAATATCACGTTGTAATTAGTCCATTGATCTGGAATATAGAACCATGAGAGGCAGGCCTGATAAATGGATAGTAGCCATGGTGATACCAGATCTATTTTTTGTAGGTTGGCAGGAATAATGCCATCCGGTCCTGGAGATTTATAAGGACGATAGCTTTTGATCGCCCAGTGCAGCCTATCCGTATCAATGTTTACGATCCCATAGTTGATCGACACTCTGGAAGGTGGGTTTCCATCAGGACTCATGCGCACTGGTCGTCCAAGTTCTGTCTAATTTCTGAACATATCCAGGAAATTACGGTTGTTTGGCAAGTAATTAACGCAGTCTCGGAAAAACTCTCAATGCCATTACATAAGCCTTTCCAAGATTTTCGTTTTGCATTCCTAACCTGATTTTTAAATTTATTCATAGAAGACTTATGGAGTGACCAGTTCCCTGTCTCGTTAGCTTCATTGAACAGTTTGCGACAAATCTTGCGGGATTCGACTATTTCTGAAGACCACCATGGTGGTCTTCGAGTTATACGTTGAATCGACGCTTTACAGGACCTCCCCGTTGCATCTCTAAAAGCATTTGTGAGTCTGTTTCTGTCTCATCTTCAATGTGTGTAGTGTCCCAAATATATATGGGATGAGTGAGTGAGACTTTGATGAGCATTATCTGTTTCTCCCAATCTATTCTTCGCCTATTAGTATAGGTTATAGCATTATCTTTCTTCCTAACAAGACAAGATAACGATGGTCGGAAAAGAAGCAATCATTGGAGACTCACCAGTTCTCTATTAAAAATGCATGCTGCAAACTAACAGAGATCGGAAGGGAATTGAAGATCTAAATAACTAAGGGGTCTGGAATAATAACTCGTTCACATTGTGGTAGTACATTATAAAGCGTTATATCGTTAAATGTAAAGTTTGGAATAATTTGACGCAATAAGTCCATAATACAAGTGGACTTAAACCAGCTCAATTGTTACTAAGTATCTAAAATATATGTAAAATTGCACAGAAAAAAAATGCTTCTTTCAAAGAAAGCAGACTTACAGATTAAAAACGTGCATGTTGCCTTATGGCAATAAAATAGCGAAAGGGGTTAAGAAATAAATAGTTTAATATATTTTGGAACTAAAATAGAAGTGTAATATAATAAAATCTGTCATAAAATAATTAAATCTATTATTTGTATATTAAGAGCAAATTTATTGAAATGTTTAAAAACATTAACTGAATAATAAATAAAAATCTCAAATAACATTTATTTTTATTAATTTACATTTATTTAAATATACATACAGACATAAGTGTGTATGAATGTATGTATATTTTCTTAATTTCCTTTAATGTAGATGTATTTATGCATTTCCGATTCCATCCATACATAAGTGAGTACGAGTATATACCATGTACTGGCAGTTGGTACGTTAGTATGTAGTACATATGTATATACATATATTTTTTATCTTGAATCACTGAAGACGCTGAAAGTGAAATAAAAATTTTTGAATGATCTTTGGTCCCATTAGGAATTCAATTAAGCAGAATGGTTTTAGTAGATAAAAGAATAATATTAGTGGTCGTGAAAAATTGTAGTGGCCTAGGGAGAATAGAATAAAAATCTAGAGACATTGATATTAAGGAAAAAAACCATTTGGTGTAAGTACAAGACTAGAGTTTCCGCTTTTTAAAATTCCTCGTATTAAGGCGAGATCATCAGGTGTTAGGGACCATCCACTCAATTGTCCGACAGATTGTAATTCAGGACATCTTTCCATCAATATCTGCAAAGAAAATTGTTTGTATATTTAATTATTTTTTAACAAAGGAATGTAAAATTCATTCTAACCTAAAAAGCTTATATTACATTCGAAATGTACGTATGTACATCCATATGTAAATATGAAAGTTTGTGTTGTGGTCTAGTGTTATGAAATCTTGCTTATGTCAAAAAGTTACACTGAAACTATGCTTGACAGATTGGCTTACATTTTCTGTACCTCTTATTAAAAGTGATTTCAACCCGAACACGGTCATCGCTAAATCAACTTCCCTGGGATCGAAAATAAATGTTGTAGAAGTTAAAAACCAAATGACAAATTTATTGCTGCGAATTAAATTTAACTTTTGAATTTTATTTATATGTAATTTGTTTGAATCGGTCCTTATTAATTTAACTATTCTTCTGGCAACACTTCATATGTAATACTTGGTTTACTCTGGTCTTGATTTATTCACCTGGTACAAAGGTACCCAAGTTAAGTTAAGTGAGTTTAACCATTTTTACAGTGCTATTCTCGTATTCTTGACATTTATCATTTACTAGCTGACCCGGTCCGCGTTGCTGGCCCTAAGCAAACATTAGTTTTGTATTACCACACGATTTAAATTGAGCTTTTAACGAAATGTACGGACGAAGGTTGGATGAAGGAACAACAAATATAAGGTGGTAAATATTTAAAATAAAAATATTCAACAAGAGGGAAGCTTAAGGTAGTGGTAGACTTCGTTCTCACCATTTGACGATTGATAATTGAATACAAGTTTTTTCGTATTCCTTTATCTGGGTTTGGTTGGTTAAATAGATGATGCTTACAACTAAACACTACCCTAAGTAGATAGATACAAGAGTGCTGATGACGGACGTGGCTGTCTAGAAAATGTGCATTCCGCTCCTGCTGGTGTCTAAATTAAATTTTCCCTAATTTTCTTTAATATTATTACCTAATTTGTAATTTAATTAATTCTTTCTTATAGAGAATAAAAACGAACTTAAGCTTGACTATAAATTTCATTGTATGTAATACATAAATAGTTCGACTTATAATAATTAAACATTTTCAAAATTAAAAATCGCAAAGCACCGCGCAATCATGTTTATTCAACAAAGTTTGGTTTGATAATAGATTAGTGTTAACTAAAAACGAATGTTGGAAGTAAAACAAATAAACAAAAAGTAACTTTCATTGCTAACCGAAGGTTGGCTGAAGGAACAACAATTATATGGTGGTAAATATTAAAAGTAAAAATATTCAACAAGAGGGAAGCTGAAGGTAGTGGTAGACTTCGTTCTCACCAACTGACGATTGATAATTGAATACAAATTTTCTCGTATTTCTTTATCTGGGTTTGGTTGGTTAAATAGCACACTGTGTAATTTTTTAAGTCATGGCAAAATAACCATATACGGACACTACTACGTCATAAAAGACCAAAAAAAAGAGACCCCTGTCTCCCAGTTTTGCACAAAGTCCTCCAGGTTTTTTTATGGGCCCTCAAAGATGTGGGGCCTCGATGTCATTTACTCAAGCTCATATTTTGCAAACCGTTTGAAATTTTGATATACTCTCTGAGGCAAAGTTGTAGCTCTTGTCATAAAGAACAAAAATTGTTAAAATATTTTTTTTTTCATAATTTATTTATTGTATCTTCAATATTTTTGAACTAACAATAATTACTCGTATCTTAAGTCTAAAATAAAATATTCTTTTAAGTCCAGCCAGTGCTAGACAAAAATAATGTTTTTTCACGGATTTTGAAATCATTTGCGGGTCATCCCTCTAATGTACGGCCAAGAAAAGCAGTCTCTTCTTTTTAGTCGAATGTAACCAGGTTCATTCAGCATGTTACGCGCCAAAGGGTTTGGATGAGATTCAAGCCTCTTTAGATATGTGACTGCATGTTTCGCTATTTCTACTTTAACTGATGGCATGTTTAGGTCTTTGTGGATGTTTGAATTTTTTATATACCAGGGAGCAGATGTAATAATACGTAAAATCTTATTTTGGCGCCTTTGAATTTTTTCTACATTGCTAGCTGAGGCAGTGCCCCATAACTGAATCCCATAGCACCAAATTGGTTTGAGGACCGACTTGTACAGTAGAAGTTTACAATCTAAGCTCAGGGTGGAGTTTCTGCCAATAAGCCAATTTAGTTGTACTACTTTTAGTTTCATTTGTGTTAACTTGAAGTCAATGTGGCTTTTCCAAGTAAGGCGACGGTCAAGATGTATACCCAGGTATTTAACGTCTGAAAGCTGTGGTATCATTTGGTTATTTATGCGAATAGGAGGGCATGAGTCCCTACGCAGTGTGAAAGTTATGTGAGTGCATTTTTGTTCATTCACTTTTATTCTCCATTTTTCTAGCCATTTTTCCAAATTGAGTATGTGGTCTTGTAAAATTGTGATGCTTCTTGGGCACTTTCATGAATACTTAAGAAAGCTGTGTCATCTGCAAAAGTTGATGTGTGGACTAGGGTGCTAATTGGCATATCCGATGTGTACAGTAAATATAAAATTGGTCCCAAAATACTACCTTGGGGAACTCCGGCTTCAATGAGCTGTGGCGAGCTTAAAAAGTCACCTTCTTTTAGTAAAAACTTGCGATTCGTTAAATAATCTTTTAAGAGCTTATACAGGTTTTCGGGCAAGTTCAGCTTTAGCTTAAATATTAGGCCTTCGTGCCAAACCTTATCGAATGCTTTAGAAACGTCGATAAAGAGCGCAGAACAGTATTTTTTTTCTTCGAAGGTCGTTTTAATTACATTTACTAATCTGTGTGTTTGTTGGATCGTACTATGTTGTTTTCTGAAGCCGAATTGATGGTTCGGAATGCATCCTTTCGCGCTAAGTATTGGATTCAGCTTAGTTATTAATATTCTCTCAAATAACTTTGACACGTTAGATAAAAGGCTTATAGGTCTGTATGTTTCTACTTTTGTGTGGTCTTTTCCTGGTTTAGGAATCATAGTTATCAAAGAGACCTTCCACTCTGTGGGAAAGTAGACAAGACGTAAGATGGCATTAAAAACAAACAGAATAATTCTGCGACCTATACGGGGCAACTCAACTAATATCTTGTTACTTGTTTTATCAACGCCAGGGGCTTTTTGGTGTTTAAATCCGCTATTGCCCTTTCAATATCGCTAAATTCAAATCTTAGGGGTACTACGGCACTAGTCTCTACTGATGGCAACTCAGCTATATCAGTACATACATTTGGGGTGAAAACCTTCTTCAAATGCCCAACAAACAAATTGCCTTTTTCGGTATCATTTCTTGCCCAGTTTCCACAAGAAGTTCGCAAGGGAGGCTTACGTACGACCGGTCTTTTAAGGTTCCTACATGCACGCCATAATGAATAATCTGATTGTGCAGTTGCGTCGAGGTCTTCCAAGTAATTTTTCAGAGATGCTACTCTTCGTGATTCTAGCAGTTGTCTTAGCCGTTTCGTGCAATCTTTAAGTCTAGATTTGAGTTGAGGAGATCTGTGCGCTTGCCACTCTCTTCTAATTTTCCTTTTTTCAGCCAAGAGCCGCTCGACATCTACAAAATAAATTTGATTGTATCTAGCTGGTTGTCTGGTTTCTGTCGCATGTTGGGCAGCTGATTTAAGGTTGTGATCAAAATAAGTTAGACTCTGGTCCACATCTTCTGTTGTTCTTAGCGGTATGTTTTCCGAACAATGAGTACTGAGATACTTTCTATATTTCAACCAATTAATGCTTGTGCAAGTTGTTGGCGACACGATATTTTGCTGATTCCATATATAGACAATAGTGGGTGAATGATCTGACGATAATTCGAGTGACGCTTCAACCTTAATCATTTCTCTCGAAATACCTTTAGTCACGCCAAAATCAATAACATCAGGTATTTTTTGTCGATCAGTAGGCCAATAGGTGGGTTGTCCGCTTGATATCACATTCAGACGCATTTTTGAAATAGTGTCAAATAAAACACGACCTTTTGGAGTTATTAGGCGTGATCCCCAAAACGTATGTTTAGCGTTGTAGTCGCCTGATGCTATGAAACAGGGACCTAGTGATTTGTAAAAGTCGATATATTGACTCTCTGATATTTGAAATCTAGGAGGTGAATAAATCGAAGAAATAACAAAGTTTTGATGATATTCTTCAATACAGATGTTTGTTGCTTGAAGGTAGTCCTCACAAAAGTCACACAGTAAATGATGTTTAATTCGAGCCCTTATTAGTATTGCTGAACCACCACATGCTCTGCCACGGGGGTCTTTAGTGTCATATAATATATAGCCATTGATTTTAAAAAAGCTATTTGTTGTTAAATGAGTCTCTGAAACCATCATGACATCAATTTGTTGGTTCTTCAAGAAGTACTCGAGTTCATTTTTGTGTTGGCGTAAGCCGTTTGCGTTCCAGAAACATATTTTTAAACAGTTCATGGTTTGTTAAGTACCGCCTGCAACATCATAGATTGCATGCGAACCATTTCTTGCATCATGCTGCTCATAGAGCTCATAAAACTGTTTAACGAATGCACTAATGTCTCGATACTTGCTTCGAGACGATTGTAGTTACCAGATGGTGTTTGTTCTTTAGCTTCTGGATGCATATTTGGGGTAGAATTGGTTGTAGGTGTCGCTTTGTGTGCTAAAACATGATTGGATTTTAACATATCCGCGTATGAAACATGTTTGGTTGTTGGTTGAGCTAACTGAGGGTAATGAGCATTTGCTTGGTATTGTGGCTGCCTAGCAGGAGTATTTAATTTCTGAGTTGACTTCCTTACCACAGAAAAAACTGGACAGCCTCTGTAGTTAGCAGTGTGATTTCCACCGCAATTGCTACATTTTTTAACCTTCGAGTCATCCTTTGGTTTGTCGCATTGGGCGGAACAATGAAGCTCTCCACACACAACGCAAACCGGAGGCAACTTGCAGTAAGCCCTTGTATGGCCGTATTCTTGGCAATTTAAACACTGAACGGGTCCTGACCGTTTATGTGGTTCCTCTACACTTATCCTGCGGTGTAACAGATATTTTAGATTATAAATGGGATGCGTTTCGTTCTTCTTTAATCTAATATCCCCAAGTTCCAGTTCAACGCGAAATAGAGGTTGAGGGACACGCTCTCGATTTCTGAGATTGTCAACGCTTTTAACCTTAAATCCTGCTTTTTGGAGGCCAGCTTTTATTTCCACTGGATTAACATATGAGTCAACACCTTTGATGACTACCTGTAGGCCTTTGCTACTCTTCAGCTGATAGGTATAAAAGTTCTTATTGCAGCTTTCAAACTCCTTTACTGCTTTACGATAACTACTTTCGTCTATAAAATGAATTTTAGTTTCATCAATGTTACCACGCTTGATTGGAATTACATAGAATGAATTTTCCCCGATAACTGAAATTAATTTATTTATTAATTCATTCGAATTTTTTTCCCTTAAAAAAATTGGTGGTGGTTTAAACGACTTCGGTGCCGTTTTTTGCTCACTTGTTTCGCTATCTAAAATAGCAAAACGATTTTGGGAACTTATTCCTTTAGCCTCCTTATCTTTAAGTACTTTCGACATTGGTGCAATCTGCGAAGATTTAGGGCTTCGACCTCTTTTCAATACAGTTATATATCTGTCCATTCCCACTTGCGTCTTAGGTTTTTCTGCACTATCCATATTACTGTTGGTAACACTGTGTTCAGAAGGCGACTTGTTTGTAGTTATATTATTGTCATCGCTTAGCAAAAGCGACGAATTGTTAAAATATAAAATCAAAAAAACTTCATCTTCCTAGGAATGATTCTTAACACCGTTTAGGTAGCGCTTAGGTAGCCGAAATGAATTTAAAAATTTTCGGGACATTTTTCAAAAAAAACCTGGAGGACTTTGGGCAAAACTGGGAGACAGGGGTCTTTTTTTTGGTCTTTTATCACGTAGTGGTGTCCGTATATGGTTATTTGTTTCCCGTGTTGCACTGTGTAGATGATGCTTACAACTAAACACTACCCTAAGTAGATAGATACAAGAGTGCTGATGACGGACGTGGCTGTCTAGAAAATATGCATTCCGCTCCTGCTGGTGTCTAAAGTAAATTTTCCCAATTTTTCTTTAATATTATTACCTAATTTATAATTTAATTAATTCTTTCTTAGAGGGAATAAAAACGAACTATACATAAATAGTTCGACTAATAATAATTAAAAATTTTCAAAATTATTTATTTATTACTTCATCTTAAGGCCAGCGGATAGACAATGTTTTTTATTTTTTTATTTGGTAAAAACGTATAAATTTTTTGGCGTGCCAACTCGGGAGCAAGCCACATACAACTGGCCATGTGAAAAACATGAATTTTCCAAAATTAAGACAGCAATAGTCAATTATTGGCCTTGTGCTTTGCCAACTGTTTCCCAACTGTTTTGGAGCTTCGGACGGTAAACACATCAACTTCTAACCTCCATGAAAAGACGGGACTACTATAACTACAAGCATACAAACAGCATTATATTGCTTGCCTTGGTTGATGAAGTAATGGTCGAAATAACGACGCGGTAGTTTTACAGCAAAGCCATCTTAAGAAGGTTTTAGATCATGAAACAAGTTTACCCGGCGACTCAATTGTGGGAAAGGGGCATAATTTACCCTCCGTGTTGGTCACGGACGATGCTTTCCCCTGCATAAGCATATTATGAAGCCCTACCCTTACCACACAAATTGTAGTAAAAAGAAGATATTCAACACCAGAATATCACGAGCAAGGTATGTTGTTGAACATTCGTTCGGGATGCTCTCTAATAAATTCAGAATATTTCTGACAAAAATTAATCTTAAAGTAGAAACTGTCCAAAGAATAGTATTGGCATGTTGCGTTCTTCACAATTTTCTTATTGAGAATGACACAACATACTCAAATAACTTGTCAGCTACATCAATTTCAAGCGCAGATAGCCGAGATAACGTTCCATATAATCCACGAAAAGATCCTGTAAGAATGAATTCGCAAAGAATTCTCAGAGTATTTCAGCATTGAAGGCAAGCTAGAGTTGCAGGAAAAAAACTGTACGGTTCACAAGAGATAAAACAAATTATTCATAAAGTTGCATGTATGTATATTATAACTAGTGAAATTTTATAGTAAAACATTTGTTACAAAAAAGTTTCATTTATATATTTATTTATAACAAAAATAAAGTTATAAACAAAAACGAGGCAATATTTTATTTAATCGTTAAAAATAAAAAAATCCTAATAATAAAATAACAATAAATACAAATTAATTATTAATAAAATTAGTGGTTTATTTTACAAGTTTTGTATTAAATAAAATTAAAAATACGGATGAATTTTTTAAGTCAGGCTTAAGTTATTTATATTCTCTAAGGCCCATTATTATAACTTGCCTTTAAAGTTCGTTTTAGTTAAATTTCACTTTTGCTCAAGTGAGCGATAAAGTGAACAATAACTATTTTTCGTTATTACAACTTCATTGCAAAATAAAATTAAAATTTTTTAAAATATGGTAGTACATGAAGAAAAGTTTGTATGGAAGGGCTTTTTGATAATCAAAATGATTTATGTTAAATCATTTTCATCAACCAAAAGACCTGCCATAGAAAGTTGAAGAAGGGCTGGTTGTTGAAGGTGGCAACGACGTGGAATTCTTGCGTATATTATCAATACTGCTGTCTTGTTGTTTTGTTTTATGGAGTTTCGCCAATACTTATTAAGTACACCGTCAATCTCCCACACAGCGTTCATTTGGTCATCACCATCTATTTCAGCCAACACCGACATCACCTTCTTCCCCAGCCAATCATACTTGGATTTCTTTGAGTTTTTTTTTCTCCAAGGCTGACTGTAGCTCATCAAGTCCATCTTTTAAAGAGCGTTTTCTTGGCTTCTTTTTTGTTTGAGTCTCTGACCCGGAGCCCTCTTCAATCAAACTAGCTGTCATATCATCCTGAAATAAAAAAAATTTATAATTGTGGAATATTAATTTATCAAATTATATTTACTCACAGTATTGGAAACACTCTCCCTTATATTTAAATAATTTTTTAAAAACCAAAGCTTTGGCACATACTCCTTCCTCATCTGCTCCCATACCTGATTTTCTTCTATTTTGAACCGTTCTTAGTTCAGTTGAGAACTGAGAATGAAGTCCTTTAATCTTTTTTTTAATTATCTCCAATGAAATAGTTGGACAATTTGGCCTCATAGCTTCCAAAATAGAGTTCAAGGCAGCTGCCTTTATGTCCCTACACATAATTTTTTAAACGCACATTGTACAGGGACTCGTGCTGTTCAAATAGGTCAATTAATGACTCTTAATTTACTCTAATCCATGAAAATTCCATTTTTCTGAAATTAGAAAACATACCAAAACTCTTGTTTTAAATAAAATAAATTATTGATACTTACACAAAAGACAATTATTCCAATTTGAAATTAATTTTATTTTGACTATTTTTTTATAAATAAATTAATAAAATAGTTTTTTAAGGTTTAAAATAAAACGAATTTTGAAGTTTTATATATATACCTTGCAATAACATAAAATTACGAAAAGTGGAAAAGAGAAACAAAATAAATCAGTCAAGTGCAAGTTAGTCTCACACACGTAGGGTTCCATACTATGTCTAGTACGCTTTTAAAAATTCAAGTTGTTAATTTTTTCATGTCTTATTGGGCACCCTTTTCTTTTTAAAATCAAAGTCATATTCGCGAAAATTACATCGCTATTGGAACACGTCTACCTATTATGGTTCACAATTTAGGCCTTATTCATGCAAATCACACCACTATCGGAACACCCTTTAATTTTTAGGTTTATTTTTTATACTTATTTATATAGCGAACTAAGTTCTAATTATTGTTTTTAAATATTGAGTCTATGCCTCCTACAGTTCACGAAATAGGCACATATTCGTGAATAACACGTCTCTATCGGAACACCCTATAAGTTTTAGTATTTGTTGCTATAGCGGCAACAGCTATACATCATCTGTGAAAATTTCAAGAGTCTACCTATTACGCTTCCAGAGATAAAAGGCGCTGACAGACGGACAGACATTGTAGCGAAAACAATAGGGTTACGTTTTTACACTTTGTCTACGGAACCCTAAAAATGTCTGGTACACATAGTCGTGTACTACATACTCTACCTCTTGAACCCCTCTCCTACAAACTTCGTCTGTCTGCATTGTAAAAGGGGATTAAATTGTCCAACATCAAAAAAGATGTTAGATGACTTGTGGAATAACCTACACGCAAATATCTTAAATGGAAAGACGAAAGTTTAATTTAATTTTCTATTACAACTAACAACTATTGATACATAATACCTACATACAAACATATGTATGTAGAGCTTGCAATTGTGGAAAAACCAACTACGATGCCCAGCCAGAAAACATAGGGCGCATATGTTGGCTACAGTCGGTGGATCTGATATAAGTTATTGGGTTCTGAAGCTATAACTGGTATTAATACTGTAAAGACTATAGGGTTTGAGGTAAGGATATGGGTATTGATTTGTATGTATACATATGTATACAAATTTATGTACAAATACTAGCATATTTAATTATATATACACATGTATATAAAACAATTTTAATAAGGAAATTACTTCTCTGCAAAGCACAAGCCTTTCCGAGTATGTAACGCCAGAAGTCGGTTTTAAGAGTGATAGTACTATTAGAAGTGATGATGATTCTACAAAAAGTAATAGTCTTACTGATGATAGTTGGGGTATTAAAAGTTTTGAAAAAGGGAAATCATTCGCAAACTCCAAAAGGTATTAAATTGTTTTGCTAAAAATATTATGGAATTCAACGCATTACTAATACAGTTACAAATATATAATACGAATGGACAATATTGACTTTTTATTTACAGCCAAAAAGTTGTCTCAAACTGCCTATTCTTTTGAGTACCATACTACAAAAAAACGACGTTTGGAGCAGAGATCTTCAAAGTACCGCACATGTGCGAATGCTCTCTTACTTAAGAAGAGAGCATAAGAAGATAATTTGAATTTTTATTTAATAAAAACATTTAGTCTTGATTGATATGTCATGTGAGCAGGTTGTGTAGTCGCTTGTGTCTTTTGTCCAGGGTTGCCACTTTGACCTTAAATAATCCCCTTGAAGAGGTTGTGTAGTAATTTATTACTAGACAAGACTGAATTAAATCTTTAATATAGAATGGGAAAACGCATTTTTATTTGCCGAAAATTTCTTCGGTAAAGCTGAGTGCTTATTATGCCAAAGCACTGTGGTGCGTGACTATAAATATTTTATAGAAAGGCATTATCGCTTATGTCATAGCGATTATGAAAAATATCAAATAATGATAGGGAGGCATCTTAAAAAACCTTTTTGCGAAAAAATATTTAATGATTACCAAGAATCTCAGATTGATAAATTACCTGATCGTAACTTAAAAAGAAAGGCATCATTTGTTATTGCCGCTGCACTTGCTAAACGTTGCCGTCCATTTGAAGATGGCATGTTTTACAAGGAGCTAAGCAATTCTGTTCTGGAAATCTTCGGTGAAACAGGCGCAGAAATGCGAAAAATTATTAACGATGTGCCAATGTCGTCCAGCACAATTACTCGTCGTACGGAAAATGTTAGTGCAGTTATTTATTCTAATATTAAAAAGAGAATAATTAATTGCAAACATTTTTCTATTTGTTTAGACGAGTGCACTGATATTAATGACATATGCCAGTTGATAATATGCGTAAGAACCATTGACAGTAATTTCGAAATCCATGAAGAAATGTTAAGGGTAGCACAATTTTCAATGTTTTTTTTTTTTGACATTAGGTCTTTATTTGGGAACAAAATAAAATAACAAATTTAATGTTATTTTGAATATATTTATATCACACGTGGTGATTTGTGTGTATTTTGTTTTTATTTGTTCAGAGACAGCGACAAATATATCTTGGCAACTCTAGTGGAATGAGAGAAAAATAAATTACTCTCAAAAACAAATTGTAATTTTTTTTCCTTACTTTCTTCTATACGAAGACTTTATTCACTTGACATTGCGTTTTGCAAAAAACATGTATGGTGTATGGGGACATCTTTTAATTTTTAACATAATGAACTGATTTTAAAATAAAGAAAAAAAATTTAAAATCGGTTTAGAAATCGTTGAGTTCTGCGGTTACATACATACATACATACATAAAAAAGCAACATTCAGACGAATTGATAACCTCCTTCTTTTTTGAAGTCAGTTAAAAGTAGATTTGCCTCAATGTCACCGATTAAACAAAAACAAAAAAACTCTCAAAATTATGTCAACGACTTTTGGGCAAAGCCTGTGGATGACCTGATGGCAACGCTAAGTGGAAAAACAAACAATGGCAAGGCCTGGTAAGCCGGTAGATTTTGGCGTGAAGTTCGCCATCAAGTCATCCACGCAGTACAAAAAGAAGGTGTATAAATAAAATAAAAAGAAACTCACTATGAAGAAATAAAGATATTTTATGATTAATTTTTAGACATCGCGACGTTTAATTTCCTCGGTCCGCAGCTGATGGTGTACTGCGTGGCCTGCCCTCCCTCTTCCTTGGCAAATTAATGGCCTATTCATTTAAAATTTGCCCCTAACTACCCCTACAGGTTTAAAACTACAACTCACTTACCTGGTACTAATTTACTGATCCATATTCAGGATTCTCCACGGGAACGTCTTAAAATACCATTCGCTGATGCCAGTGCATCCGTAGGTCCAAGTAGAGTCCGTAACCAGTCCGAACCAAACCCCGGTGTGAGCCCAAACCAAAAGCGGTAAGTATTTCAAAGATGATTCTTTTTTCTGTTTATTTTTTCTCTCTGTAGGTCGCTTCGTTTATGTCTATGTCAACCAGCCACCTGGCAGAAAAACATCCCCGCATTTGGAAACCGATGAACTCGCTCACCAACGTAATTTTCTTTTATATATATTGGTTCAATATTTTATTAATTCTTTTAAAAAATCATCCATTCGATTTATTATTTTCCAACGTCAATTTTGTTTTTACTTTCAACCATTAATTTTAAACTTTCTGCATTTTTTTCAATTTTTCATATCCACCATCTTTCCGCACTATCTTATCATCCTCATCTCCCAAAAAAAAAAAGTAAAAGTCCCCCCATCTTTTTCTTTTTCACCTCCAAAACTGTCATTTCTCTTTCTTCCCGCCTTTTTTTTAACCGCCATCTTTTTTCCTACCTGTCACCTCTTTAACGCCCCCCTGAACAGCTGTTATTAAGGTTGCATTTCAATGCACATAGAGAACGGTGTTACCTTCTCTTCTTACTCTAGAATGCGACACTATTATTTAGTTCCAGGGGCACACGACAATTAAAAATGAAATTGGCACTTCTGTTGATATTTGTTTTTGCTTGTAAGCATATTTTTTTGTTTACTTGTTTCTAGTGTTGGTAAAGTCTTTTTTTTAATCTTTTACAACACTTTA
Organism: Phasia obesa; assembly: GCA_949628195.1. NCBI lineage: Eukaryota > Metazoa > Arthropoda > Insecta > Diptera > Tachinidae > Phasia > Phasia obesa. Next base: position 81,186,061 of record OX451216.1, read on the forward strand.
CTAAAAAATCGATTCGCAATGTATCGAGTGCCATCATCAGAAAAACTCGTATAATCAAAATTAATTTACATACGAATTTATTTCGATTACGAGTCCCGTAATTACCCCCCTGATCTCAATTATTAATATTTCGTTTAATTTGTTGAACAAAAGTATCAAAAATAAAATATGTTACAAAGATGAAATATAACGAGCCCTGATTCTTTCGCCATCTCTATAATATTCAGTTCTTACTTCAGATGTAAGGTTTATACCGTTTTCATTATTGTCTTCAACATCATTATCTTCTATTTCAGTTGTTATTTTACTCTTTATTATCATATTACGTAATATCATATACCAATAAATAATTTTGGCTTCTTTCTCGTGTTCATAATATAGGACTCTAGTCCTTGTAGGCATTTAAATCTTGCTTTTAAGGTAGGTGATTATATTGAAGTTCCGTTGCATTTGATGGTCTACTTATTGGAACCATAAGCCAAGGTTCCAATGGGTATCCGTTATCTCCAATAAGCCACGTATCATCTACATTATTTGTCTTCAAATGAATTCGTGCAGGTGTAGTGGTCCAAACAGCAGAGCCATGATAAGACCCAGGAAACTTTGCGTTCACTGACGTGAAAAGCAATCGATGATCACAAATCTAATAAATATGTATATGTAAAGAGGTTGTAGACAAGACAAATCATGTTTAACTTACAGCTTCTAAATTAACGCTGTAGCTCCCTTTCCTATTCATATAAAACGTAAGGGGTCTGATGGTATTATGTATATTGTGATGGTGGAACAATATTATGCAGACTTTAGAATATCGCAGAATTTTCCAATATATGCTGCTAGTCTTTGATATATTCTGTTAGGAAAGCTTAGAATTATTGAAGTATTCGAAGTAACGTTTCATTGTACTAATTTGCACTTAAGTGTTCCTTAGCCCTTAATATCTGCTCTTTATAATGCCATCAACCTTCAGTTACAAAACAATGAAATTAAGTCAAATGACGAATTTTGCACTACCAAAGGTAACTTTAGGTTATTTCAAATTAAGTTTTGGTTATTATTATTATTTGTCTAAGCTTCAATACTTTGCGCTTTATATCTCTGACTATACGCAGCTCTTATTCAGAAATAAACATATTGCAAATAGAAACATTTGCTGTATAAACATTGAAGTATTTTTTTATTTGCGAATAGTTAACTCACGAAAACAATTCTTGATTACCGTCACTATTTGCAAATAACCCCTATGGCGTTGCCACTTCTTTTAAATATAAAATGTATTGTGTGAATTAATGGAAAATTTGCTCCCACATTGCATTAATATAATTGTAAAAACAATTATTATGTTCGATCACAATAAAAATAAAACTATTATTAAGTGCAAGTTGCCGCATAAACAAGGAGTTAATTATTTGCGAATAGGCTACGTATAAACGTGGTATATATTGCCATTTAGTTAAGGTAATTTTCAACATAAACGTTTTTTAGCTTCCCTTAAGTTTGGGTTAAGATTTCCCGATGAGCTAATTTAAGCACTCAGCGAAATGACCATAGAAACTATGGTCATTTCGCTGTAAACAATTTCAGTGATTTAAGAAATTTTTTTGGTTAAAGAAATTTTTAACATCCAAAAATAAATTATTACTAATTTTCATTATTATAAAAAGATAAGGAAAGTTCATTATTATCAAGAGATAAGGAACAATTACAATAAAAAAATATTTACTAAATTTATACATATTACATTTATATTTTATATATTTATTGTAACTCTTCATTTTTATATAAATTTGTTCGAAATCTGTGATTAATAAAGTACTTGAAGATAAATTGAAAATCTTTACGTACCCGCTTTCCATTTTTCGTAAATAATTTACTTGAAACAACTGCTACCGATGAGTTCTAATTTTTCGATTTTTGATTTGTTAACCGCACTAACACTGGGTAATAAGCGGTGATACTACAACAACTTCAAAATGTTCGACAAGTTGAGTTGTAATTGATAATACCAAATTGTAAAATTTTAACTGAAGTAGAGTTGAGATGTTAACCGTAATAGGGGCCTCAAGTAAATTTAACTTAACTTGAAGAAAAACGTTACTTAAAATAAGTACAGTTTTCTTAAGAAATAGTAAAAAAAAATGTTCTTGCATAAGCTAAAAACTAGTAAATCTTTACTAAGAAAATGTTAAATTCCTATGCGTAAGTAAATGCGCTACTATACCCGTAAGTAAGTATAATTTTACAGAATATAAGTAAAGCTTTCTTAGCATGAAGTTAAATAATACTGAGATATTTTTACAAGTATAATTTCCATAATTAAAGTAAAAATGATTATTTTTAAATTAATTTCTACTTATTTCAAGAAAATATCATGTACTAAAATTAAGTTCATGTCTAACTTTAATTCAGTTCAAACTTTTTTTGTGTAGATACTAGCAGAATGTAATGCATTTTCTGGAGCACTACATCCTTTTTAGCATTCTATTTGAACAAATATTATAGGGAAAAAGAATAAGAGAATTTTTTTATTATATCATAGCGCACGGGCCCTTGGGCGCACTTGTTTTCGGCAGGGACAATAACTTTTCATGGATCTACCAAATTCCTCAACAACGAGTATTGTTTGGCTTTAAATATTCTCCTAAATGCACAAAAATATAAAAATATATAATCTTACCTCAATTGACTGAACCGTTAAATTGGGTGCTAAGGTAAACCATACATCCTCAAGTTTATTAAAGTCATGTTCAATAAAAATGCTGAAAGTGTAAAAAAAAAAATAAATATTTTTAGCTGTTTCATAGATAATGTGGTTTTCGCTAAGTTAACAGAATTCATAAAAACCCAAAAATTTTAAACAGAGCAGGTTTCTGAATTTTTTGGAAAAACTGTTACTTTTGTATTGTAAATTTCAAGTCAAACTTTTGAACTTAACAATAAGTGTGTATTGTAATACTATCTCCGCTATAACAAGTGTAAAAAGTCAAATAAAAAATTAAAGGGTGTTCCCGTACATAAGTGTAATGTAAATGTCCCTTTTTAACCGTATACAGACCGTAATTTTAATGCAAACTTAAATATTGTACGTACATACAGTGTTGGAAGAAAAGATAGGGACACATCAAAATTTTAATATTTTCTTAAATTTTTATTTATCATTACTTATATAAAACAAAGTACGCATTTTTTTTTAAGATATTTAAATTGTCTAAGATTTAATTTATTTCAATCATTCTTTGTGAAATAAATTAAATCTTAGAAAATATGCCTGTAAGAAATAATAGGGACATTTTATATGAATTTTTAACTATATTTGAACTATTTTTAAATGAATAAATTAATTATTTAGGCTTAAGTTCTTAATTATAAAGAGATAAAGGAAAATTAAACTACCTTGTAGATAGATACGAAAAGTGCTGATGACGGACATAGCTGTCTAGAAAATGCATTCCACTCTGCTGGTGTCTAATTTTTCTTTATCTCTTTATAATTAGGGACATTTTATAATTAAAAAAAAAAACAAATGTGTTTTATAATTATTACCATCAAACCCTTATAGCCCGTTCAGGCTGACACGAAATTAAGTCATTTCGTGATTTCGGCCGAAATCAACTTGAAATTACGTAATTTCGCATACATTGCCGAAATTAACTCATTCTACTTAATTTCGTCGAAATTAACTTGAAATTACGATAGACAACGCTGGTTTTGTATAAAAAGCTACACTTTTTGCAACCATGACCATATTTACAACCTTGAAAGTGCGCTTTTGTCAGAAAAAATTTAAAAGCCAAATGAAATAATGGAAATATAAACATAATTGTACATTAATTTTGTTGTAGTGCTGTTTTTAATATTCGTGTATATTTTAAATTGATACGAAAGTGTTGTGCGAAAGCTTTTTTCTAAAAAATTAAATTATACAAATGTAACTAAACGTGATAAGCTGTTTGCGAAATCAACTCAAATGTCAAAAAGCCCAGTATGAACACCTTAGATTTCGTTCGTAATTTCAGCTCGAAATTACTTAATTTCGTGGCAGCCTGAATGGGCTATTATACCATTTTAATACTTGGTCAAAGATCACTTTATTTTGATAACCTCATGACATCGCCGATTCATTGAATTTACAAGATTGGCATAAACGTCCGGGAAAATTGAATAATTTTCCCCAAAATCCAGACATATCCCCAGAAAAGCATACAAAAATCATTAACGATCGGCCACCATGCTTTTTTATATTTTGAGTAATACGTTTTATTTGGGAAACGGCGTACAAAAGATTTTTCATCTGATACAAACAACATGAAACATGAGCACAGATATAATTTGTGAGGCTATTTGATGACTTTAAGGTATTAATCTTTGAATTAAAGGGTTATCAAAAATTTCTATTATACCACGCTTTTTTCTCTAGTTTCGGCAGTTACCTTTGAGTGAATTGCGTTAAACACTTTATTTTGGAGCACTTCACTGTTTGAATACTTTTTTAAAGATAAATTCTCTACTTTTAAGTTTATCATCACATTTTTTTCCGCATCTGTTGTATGAACTCACGACTCATTTTTAGATTATTAAATACTATTTTATTCATTTTTATCAAATATTTTCTGTTTTGTGCAATTTAAACACAATTATTGTAAAATGTCCCTATTATTTCCTTATTTTTTCTACAAATAAGTTTTAATCTAAAGGAAATAAAGTAAAAAAAATAGGATATGTAATCGTGTTAAATTTGAAAGAATTTAACAGTTATTACCAACAATAAACGTCCACATCTAAAAAGATTACATGTTGTTGAGAGAAAAGCCATTGTCCCTATTATTTCTTCCAGCCCTGTATGTGTCCCGTACAACCTTCAATATATAATTTTAAAAGTATAGTTTTAAATTGTTATCACTTCTTATGGGGCACTCTTTAATTCTCAATTATACTCTATATCAAGTGTCTTTCATAACGTTTAGAAGAGAAGGCCGAATTCCTTAAATTCTCGACATCTAGGGAATTCTTTTTTATTTATTGTCCTTACTTATTGTTGCAGTAGATATTGTAAAATATAATCTGTGTAAATTTTAAGTATTAGCCTATTAATGTTCAAATATAAGATTAGAGCCAGATCTGATCACTATCAAAACACCCTTTAATTTTTGGTTTGATTGTTTGTACTTCTTATAGAGAATAAAATTTATACATACTCTGTTTAGAATTAAAGTGTATGCTATTTCCAGTTCTAAAATAAGCCTACATACGTAAATTGGTGTCAATTTCGCTACACCCTTTTATTTAAATTTTTACATTTTTTGCTATCGCAATTATACATTTTGAATTTTACACACTCTGCATAGCTTTATATTTTAAAGAAGTCATATTCGCGAAAATCGCGTCACTATTGGAACACTTTTTAAATTTTAATAATAGATACAGCCGTCGCACAGTGGCTGAAAATCGTTTTTCGTTGGCCAAAATTCTGTAACTTTTGAACCGATCAAAATATTGAAATAATTTTTTTTTAATGGATAGATATTTAGCTCAGCTTGATTCAGTTTTAATTACATTAAAATTGATTGAGGACTTTTTAAGGAATTCGAGGTCAAAGTTGAACATTTTAATTTTTTTAACTTTCAGAGTGAAATATGGGTTTATTCTGTGTGTAACATAGTAAAATATCCCTTTAAGATCCAAAAAAGTATATATATTCTTGATCAGTGATGAAATCTAAGACGATATAGCTATGTCCGTCTGTCCATACGTCCGTCTGTCCATCAGGCCGTCCGTCCATTCGCCTGTCTATATGAACACGATTCAGTCTAAACGAAAAGAGATAGAGCCTTGAAATTTGGTACATATATATCTTGAAGGATAGGGCAGGCTAAGTTTGTAAATGGGCCAAATCGAACCAGGGGGAAAAAATTCCCCTAAGAAGAACTAAACCAACCCCTCAAAAACTACACATTTTACAAGTTTTTTTGTAAATTTGTTAAGCAAATGAAACATTTTTATGTCAAAGAAGGTTCAAGGTCTTTACCCTGGAGCCAGAAAATCATAAAAATTTATTTTTGGACCCCGCCCCCTTTTTGTGGGCGTTTATATAGCATATTATATGAAAAATAGTGTCAATAATTAACAAATTGTATTACCTAAGCCTAGATTACATAAAAAATTAATTTTTAAGCTTTCATGACGAATGGAAAATGTACTCGGATCTTCTGCGCTACCTTCACCTCACCCCCCCAAAAAAAAAATTTTTTTTTTGGTTAAGCAACAAGAAAATATAATTTTTATTCATTTGACTTAAATATTAATTGCAAATATTCCATATTTTGTTCTGTGCTATTTCTGTGTTTTAGTAGTTTTTTGGCTTCTTCATCTAAATCCCGATGGTCCACTTTCCATTGATTTCGAATACTGGATATGAACGGATCTGACGTTGCCAATAATATATTAAATAGATCTTCATTTGTTGAATTCCGTGAAATTTTCCTAGTATTGTGCTCTCTATAAAATATGTAATCCTTGTTCCTTTTTTCCTTAGCCTCCTCTGATAGATCTCCAAGTGGCACCAAATGATATTTAATGACATCTTAACCATGATAAAGGATTTTATGAACTGTTGCAGACATATTTCTCCATGGGTAGTTAGTTGTATATATTTTTGCAGTTTCCTTAGCATAATCTCCAAATTTTCTACAGTCAATTTCTTCATTGCACGCAAGTACTTCTAGTATTATTTTAAATCTGAAAATAAGGTTGAAATCCACTCCTGTTATTTCAGATGCTGTTTTTGGATCTGAAAAGAATCTTCTTGCGGTAGTGCCATCATTTGTATTGCCTGACCCTTGTTTTGGCTGATCTATAATCAGTCCACGTTTGCGATATTCATCTTGAACATGTTTCTTTTTTGAACTTCTTAACTCTTTGTTGGTCACGTTGTTTCTTATTGATCCTGAAGACCCGAAATCCAAATCATAACTGATTTTTAGTATGTGTTCCATAAGTCGTATTCTTGCGTGTAGTGGTGGTAATCCAAATTCATATGCATCGGTATTATCTAATGATTTTGCTGGGGCTTGGTTTAATTGGGTTGATGTTGCTTGGCATATAATGCAGCTGGATGCAGCCTTCGTGTTAGTCAAAGCCTGACCCACTTTTCCATCTATCATTGTCAGGACTAACTGGTAGCTTACTTCAATTTGCTGCCCATCTAACTGTAATTGTAATGGCTGTAGTGCTGTAATGCTGTAATTTGGGCTTGATATCACTAATTTCTTTATTAATTTGTTTGTTTTTTTGAATTAAAATTTGTTGGCCTGCAGTATTTTGTAGAAGATGGTGTCTCATTTTTCCAAATATCCATTGTTTGCGTTGTACCAGTCGAAGGCTCTGAATCTTCCAAAATCTTTTTCAATCGCAATGGTACAAATGATACCATGAACATATCTGAGTCAGAAATATTTTCACATACAGCTTGTTTATATTGTTTTTGTCCCGAAGAACCATCACATCCCCATTTACAAAAAAGAATTAACTTTGTGTTTCCGTATTTCTTCAACTCATTTCCTGTTATTGATTGCAGCAAGCGTGCGGCTGTGTGATCAAGTAGAGATTATAGTTGTACCTCTGCCGAAATTGGTGTGATTGTAATAGTGTCCTTTGATGGCAAACAGTCCATTTTAGCAGCGGTTATGTGATGATATGCTGGATATATATTTGATCCTTTTTCCATCGCACGCTGTCTGAGTTTAATATATTGCTGTTTTGTTAATTTCAAATCCAGAAATAATGCTAATGTTGGTATACTTTTAAGAATCCGTTTTGTTCTCGGTGGACTAGCTTTAACAACTTTTTCAATGATATCCACTTTTGTAAATTGGTTCTGTGATCGTAATTGATGTAGGAAAGATTCTTTTATATTTGTAGAACCAAAGGCATCGTTAATATCTTTAAGCTTCCGCTTCTTAGATCTATCGCTGCAATTGTCCACTAATGATTTGCGTGGACTTCCAGCCTTATCTTGCTTTGCTGTTTCTGCAGCGACAGTAAGTTGACCTTCTAACCACTTTGCACTTTTTATATAAAATTTTTGTTTACTGTACATAACTTCTTTGTAGCGTTTTTTAGTGCTTTGACGAAATTATATAATTGCTCTTGCATTTCGGTGCTACACGAATTTAAGTTTTATTTTAACGTAACTAAGAACATCTTCCTGATTTTTGTTTCCAAAATACACTTCGGCCAGTTCTTTATAACTGAAGCTCTCCATTTTCTTTTGAATATTTTTATTTGCGTTTGTTATGTTTTATCCGTACACTTAAAGGATTAAGTTATTACTGAGTAATCCCTTAACGAATCCGTACTTTTATAAATTTTTAGATACATGTTCTTCACACACTGATTTTTAATTTCATAGCAGGTAGCGCTTAAATTGAACAAAACTGCACTCATGCGTCAATATGGGGTTGTTTTTTAACTTTAGTGGTTTAATGTCGCAATTATTGTTATAAAATTGTTTATGACTTTGGTTGACCCTAACATTTGATAACAGGTAAATTAAGAAAGAGATCATATGCTTCCTGTAGAGCCCATTATGATAATTTTATTACTTATTTTTTGCTGATCAAAACAAAGCCATTAAACCCTTTCGAAGGTATTATATTTATTTTTTTTAGTTATACGTAGCCTAAACTAAAAAAAAATAAACTTTTAGGCAAAAAAGTGAAAATTTAATAAACCATTGTATATGAATTTTTTTCGAGTAATTTCGAGAGGACACTTTCACCTTTCTCGTGGTTGTATACGTTTCTTGTTCCCTTTTGTTCCCTAGAAGTTCTATTCCACTAAAGTTTAAATTTGAGGAAAATATAGTAGTTTCATAAATATTTCATAACGCCCCTAATATTAAACGCTAGAGCTGTGTCTACTTACAACAACTAAAGACAATAATCCTACCAACATTATAAAAAAACCGCAGACCATTATCGATGATAGCTTGCGAGTAGTAACCATTTAATTTTGATAAAAAACCAAAGAAAAACACCTTTTTCTGAAATTAAAAAAAAAGTTGAGTTTGACAGCATGCCACGCCCACAATTATCAATATTTTAACATAATTTTTTGGCTACCTTAATTTGGATATATTAACTACAAATTTCAAATTTACGATTTTCAGCCACTGTGCGTCATTTACATATATGCAAATCACGCCAATGTCAGGATACCCTCTAAATTTTAGGTGTATTTTCTTATGCTTATTTATTTAGCAAACAGAGTTTTAATCACTGTGTGTAAACTTTAAGTGGCTGCGTTTTAATGTTTAATAAATAATCATTTTCGGAATATCCTATAAGTTTTAGTAGTTGTTGTTATAGGGACCATAGTAATACACCTTTGTGGAAATTTTAAGAGTCTACCTATTATGGTTTACAAATTAGTTCATATACATGCAAATCACGTCACTGTCGGAAAACCCTTTAATTTTTAGATTTATATTTTTATACTTGTTATATAGCGAACATAAGAGTCTACCTTTTACGGGTCCAGAGATAGAAGGCGCCGGCAGACGGACAGACATTGTAGCACAAACAATAGGGTTACGTTTTTACCCTTTGGGTATGGAACCCTAAAGTTTATTTATTTTCTAGTCGATTTTAAAAAAAGTTATTTTTAGAGTTTAGTTTTACAAAAACTATTCCCATTTACAGTGTTGTTTGATGAAGTAGAAACACCCTAATGTAGATTTTTGAAGTACAAAATACTCTTAAAACTCACAACTAGAAAATCTTTATTCAATTTTTGTGTAATTTCAAAATAAAAAAAAAAATACAATTTAATATTAATGTAGTAATCAATCAGTAATCATCAATTTATTTATTTATTAAATGTTGCAATACAATTACAAATTATATTTTAACTAAATTAGAAGAAGAAGACCTCCCTTCACTCGTTGTAGTAAAACACCCAGAGTCGTTGGTGGGAATCGAACCCACAGCCCCAGACTGATAGTCTAGCACACTACCTACTAGTCTACCCGGGCACCGTGAAATTTATGATGAGAGTGTTTTCATGAGTGATCTCATCAAAACAATTTAATGAAAAGAACTGTTAAATAATCGCTAATAATTACAACTCACTCACACAAACAGTTGCAATAAATGATCTCATGCGTGCATGCAGATAAGCGCAATCAAGACACAACTGCCAACCAGTGTTGAAACCTGACAATGTTTAAATTGTACGGCGCCAATGACAAAATTGTGCCAAATTAGCGTCAATTGTACCAAATTCGACGTTAAGTAAAAAAACAAACAAAACATACATATGTAAGTATGTACACACAGTAGCTCGACATTCAAATAGGAGAAATAAAAACTTTTACAAGGCGTTTTAAAGTAATGATATTTGACTTTGATGCCTTAAATTTCTGTTTTTGCGTTTCTGACTTACTAACAATTATTTTACCTATTTCATAAGCAAAGGCTTTCTTATGAACTTGCTTGTAGTAAGTGTCTGAAACTCTACCACAGTAACCGGATCTTAATCCGATAGAGTATGACTGGGATAATTTTTAAGAATAACTAGAGAGTCGTCTAATTACAAAAAAAAAGACCTTACGATTAGAATAAAGCCGAATAATGCTGGAAATTAAATGAGGCGATGAAAAAACGTTCTAACGCTGTAGTTAAACAAAAAGGCTTTGCAAATTAAATTACCTATTACTTATAAATAAAAGGTCTATCAAAGTAAATAATAAAAATCATGAACATAAATTAAGAATGTTCCAATTTAGTTAGAATATGGTTGTGTATACGCTTGAACAACGGGTCTGTGATCGACTTACAGAAGATGCCGATTTTGCAAAAAAAAAACATATTTTCAGATGAAACTCATTTTGATCTTGGCGGGGATGTAAGCAAGCAAAATTGTCGCATTTGGGGCACAGAAAACCCGCACGCATACATTGAAAAGCCGATGCACCCAAAACGAGTCACTGTTTGGTGCGGATTTTGGTCCAGAGGCATAATTGGGCCATTTTTCTTCGAAAATGACCAAGGAGTGGCCGTTACAGTCAATGGCAAAAGTTATCAGTCCATGTTTAACGAATTTTTGTTCACAAAAGAAGAGAATGATATTGGCAACATTTGGTTTCAACAGGAAGGCCCTACGTGTCACACAGCCGAAGCTACACTCTATGTTTTGCGCCCATCAGCCGCAGAGCTGATGTCGTTTGGCTAGCTCGGAGCTGCGATTTGACACCGTTGCATTATTATTTGTAGGGTGCCGTCAGAGATAAGTGTTACGCCGACAATTGACGCTTTAAAGGACAATATTCGTGAAGCCATTGGTGAAATACAGCTGCACATAATAGATAATGTGCTTAAAAATTGGACCGATAGTGTAGGCTACTGCATGGCCAGTCGAGGCAGCCATTTGAATGAGATTATTCTCCATTATTAACCGGAAGGATTGTACTTGCAAATAAAAAAGAAATTTGAGAAAATATACCGTATTTTTTTATAGTATTTTCAAAAAAAAAGTTATTTGGCGGACCCGTTATAAAAGTCGAAATGTTTATTATTTTAAGAAAAGCAAATATTGATTAAATAAAAAAAACTATCGAAAAATTTCATATGAAATTGTACCAAAAAAACATGAAGTGGACCAGTGTACCTCTGATGTGTTGATTGTACCAAATTTGGTACAATTGTAGCACAAATCCCAACACTGCTGCCAACAAGTAATTAAATTTTATGAGTAAGTGGTCTCATTTTCTGAGATTGAGAGTTATTTTAACAAACTAATTGCGTAATTCTGCCGGCGTTCTCTTACATATTATGTCAAAGTTAATCCCAGTTGATAAAATTGTACCAAATCAGCATCTATTGTACTCAAATTTGGCATTAAGTAAAAACTGTTACGTTTTTACTTTAGGTATTGTTCTTTTAATTGCAAAATAAAAATATACTGATTTAAATTACTTTACTTATACAGCTTTGCATAACTTTTATTGACACCAGTGTTGGGATATGTGGTAAAATTGTACCAAATTTGGAACAATCGACTCATCAGCGGTACACTGTTAGACTTCATGTTTTTTTGGTACAAATTTATTTAAAATTTAGTCAATAAATTTTTTTATGTAAGCCTAGTACTCTGTTCGAATTTGTGGAAAATGTTGAGCAACATCTATTATTTAACATCGAAAATTTGACATTTAAAATGTGGTGTCTAACTCACGATTTGGAAGAATTTTACGATTTTATTGATTTAAATATATCACATTGTTTTAAAAAATTTTCCACAACAAAATTTTACAAAAAAATTCCACATGAAATAATGCTCATTTGCGTTATTTCACAGTTTTGATAAAATGTTGCCAGAAACATTTCATGTTTTTTAGGTTTAATTGTTCTTCCAAATAACTGCAGGCATAAATAAATAAGTAAATAGCTGTAGGCTTACTCTGCTGGAGTTTCAAGCTCCTAATATTGTAAGATTTTTACTTATGAAACAGGTTAGTATTTTGGCAAAATAACAGAATTCTAGGAATCACGGTTAGTTATCATTACTATAATATAAAAATTTTGATTTGTACTTTTGTAATGTCGAGCTACTGTATGTTTTGTTTTTCTTTTCGTAATGTCAAATTTTAGTACTATTGATGCTATATTGAACACACTTAAATGTAATTATAAAAAAGGAAGTGTTGATATTAGTACTAAACTGAAGTCATGCTTTTGTAAAATATTGGACAAACAAAAGATGTGCCCTCTGCACACTGGAAATTCTTAAAGAAACTATTTATGTAAAACAATTTTTTATATGTATACACTGCCGGAAAAAAGCCATAATTATGGCTATCATCGAATCTTAAAAAAAAAAGAAGCAACGGAGGTGTGGAACTCCAAATAATGTGTTTTTTGACGTAAATACAGATGGGCTACCTTAGTTTCAAGTTCGAAAATACAATTATGGCCATGTAAGTACTTCAACAATTTTTATTAGTCATTTTAGGTAATTATGAACAAAACTTTACCGTTTTTCCACATACTAATCACTAAAAGTGCTTTTACACGGCGTGTATTTGTCATATGACTTGTCACTTTTGCATGTGTAAATTCTAAACACATCATGTAAACCCTTTGAAACATATCATGTGTGTTTTTCATGTGTACAATACATATGACATTTTGCATTTAGAACGTGTTCTATTTTGATGTGACAAAGCATCTGACATCCTGTAATGCCAACTTGATATTTTGCTATTTTAGGTTTTTTGTGGTACCAAAAGCACTAAAAGCGTGGCAAAATTACTACGTTTGCACATTTGCATCAGCTGTGGTTTGCAATACAAAACTGTGAGGCGGAAAAATTATATATTATAGGTTATGTCAGATGTAATTACACATGTACGTTTGAAAGCAAAAAAATTATAAACCGTATGTAAAATGTCTATTTTGACAAACACATGAAATTACATATGGGTTATCAAACTGACAAGTCATATGACAAACACACGCCGTGTAAAACCATTTTAACGGTCAATTACAAGTGATGAAAAAGGTAATTGTGAAGATGAATTGAGAAAAGCGATCCAGTTGCAGAAAATAAGTTATTTTAAGAATGTTTAGGCCAAAAATATTAGAATCCAAAAATGATCATTAATATTTTTTATACATACATTTGTATGTACATATTTCAGTTAAATTAAATGTTTTTTAGTTTTTTATTTTTACCTAATTTTGCTGTAGTTTTAAATGTGTTCAGATAATAAAAAATAAGAATATTTAAATAAGATAATTCTTGCAAAATCACCAATTCTAAACTCAAAATTTAAAAGGAAGTAATCTGTAAGAACTAATATCCAAATCAAATAATTTTGTACGTTGCTATAACGGGGATAGTAATATACGTTCTGTATATTCAAATGTCTATACATAACGGTTCAGGAGATAAAGCTATATAGACAAATTACGTCAGATAAGGAGGCACCCTTTATTTTTTTACACTTATTATTACTTGACACAGTAATAAAAAGTGACGGTTCCAAAGATAGGGCCATATAGGTTAAAAATATCACCAATTGGGACACACTTATATGTACATTTTTTAAATTAAACACTTATTTTTAAGGACTTATCCCTACAGATTCTTTGTAAATTTCAAATATCTGTCTATAACAATTCAAAGGCACCCTTTAATTTATAATTTTAAATATTTATACACGTTATTATACTGACATAGCAGTGGATATTCTGTCTAATTTTCAAATGTTTGTCTATAACGGTTCAAAAGATAGGGCCAGATAGGTTAAATTACATCAATTATGGGCACACGCTTTAGTTTCCAAATTAAAATTATATACTTGATGTTATAGCGGACTTAGATATACAGATTCTTTGTAAATTTCAAAAGTTTTGCTATATACATCAAATTACATCAACTATTGGGACACCTTTTAATTTCTAATTATAAATATTAGACTCTCTGCCCAATTTTCAAGTGATTGTCTACAATGGTTCAAAGATAGGGTAAATTGACGTCACATATGGGGACACCCATTAATAAGTTTTTATTACTTTCCGTTATTGGCAGCTATATTGATGCGCAGTTTTTTAAAAATTTGAAATGGTGCCCATTACGGTTCATAATACACGTAAAAACATGTATGTTGTTTGGTGACATCCATTAATTTCAGAAGTCAGTACCTGAACTACCTATATATACGTGCGGAGCTAGCTACCTAAGCCACTGGGGTCTTTTGTAGTTATGTAAACACGTCAAAAAATAGTGTGTTTATTTTCCCAGTGGTTTAGGTAGTTAGCTCCGCACGTATATATTCGCTAGCTCTTGAAGAACTACTGCTAGTCCATCGCAATCTACTTCCCATGCATTTGCCTGAATTTAACATGAGAATGCCCTACGAATGGGGCATTTGACCCATCTCTGCATAACCTTTACCCACCAATAGGTTTACTACCCTTTTGCTATACACTGCACTACCCCCAAATGACAGATAGATTCGCTAGTCCCTTTATTTACCAATAGGGTTTCTTCCATTGTGCTATACACCGCACTACCCCCCAACTAACCGACAGATTCGCTAGGCCCATAGAAGGTAATTTAGACACTGACTCCTAAACACAACCACATTCACCACCTCTGAATCGACAGCTACTTCGCTAGGACTTTTTGACTTACCTTTTCGATAGGCTTGAGCAATATAATACATACGTTAGTGCCGTATGTAGTCTCTATGATGAATTGGCGGTTTACGTTGTCGACCAGATGTACGACGGCTGGATGTTGCTTCAGACTCGGAATTTGCTGAAGTGGATGGTTGCGGCTGCTCTCTTGTGGTAGGAGTATTAGGGGCAGTGGTGTTACTTGGCACTGAAGAGTCCTGGACAGGTACCTGGTTTTGAATGTGGGGAAGTAAAGCTGGATGTTGAAAGATTTGCGGATCTACTTCCGTTTGACTACTTGAATCAGTTCCTTGCTCAGGACATGGTGATGTGTCAGGTGATATGACATTTGTGAGGCGTAATTGATTGATGTGGCGTTTGAAGGTAAATCCATTGTCTAGGCGAACGATATAATGAAGACGACCAAGCTTCTCTGTGATGGTCCCAAATTTCCAAGAGGGTTTATTTACGTTGTAATATCTAGCTTGAACACGATCTCCCACATTTAGTTGTCTGACTGTAGTTTCAGGGACAGAAGTTTTTAAGCTTTTTGACGGTTTTTGACGGTTTTAAGGCATCTAGTTGAATTCTAATCTGTCTTACGAGGTACTGCTCAGATGGTGTTCTACCATTGGCTAGTGGTGTCGCCCTGTATCTAAACAGAATATTTTGGACCTTTTTTCCAATTGGTGATGGGTCATCTGACATCGCTATAAGACGTTTCCTTAAAGTCTGGACATTCCTTTCGGTCAGTCCATTTGTTGCTGGATGACCAGGAGCAATAAATTTTTGAAATATGCCCGAATTAGAGCAAAACTTTGAAAATTCTGCACTTTTGAAAATAGGGGCATTGTCGGAAACCATAACATCTGGATATCCATTCATAGCAAAAATGCTAGATAACATTTCAATAGTTGAAAATGATGTTGGTGCAGAGGAGATCACACCTACTTCTGCCCATTTGGATTTTGAATCGATGACCACCAAAAATTGATGCCCTTGAAATGGTCCCGCATAATCAATATGAATGCGCTGCCAATTTCCTTGTGGTTCCTCCCACGGATGAAGAATTACTTTCGGAGGATTGTTTTGAACAGAGGCACAAGCAGCATAGGATCGAACGTACTTTTCGATATCCTTATCAATTGAAGGCCAGTATACATACTTTCTTGCCAATTGTGTCATTTTGGTTATGCCAATGTGTGAGTAATGCAGTTCATTTAAAACTGCACTTTTCAACGAACTTGGGACCACGACTATTACCTTTAAATAAAATTTCCGAATCGATTGTATATTCTGAGTCCACTACATTTAAATTACGTAATGTATTTAGAATTTGTAAAAGTTGTGTATCTTCTTTTGTGGCATTGCGAATTGAATTAAAGTTTAGATTTGATGAATTTATTTGGAACAATGTTGAATTGCAAATAGAGTGTACTTCCTGATCAATGAAATTTGTTGAATTGTTATCGGTAATTAAGGGTGCTCTCCACAGGCAATCAGCATTAATATTTTCTTCACTTTTTCTCGTAACAACCTCGTAATTATAACCAGTGAGAAAAGCTGCATATCTTTGAAGTCTGGATGATGTTATCTGAGGCAATTTTTAATTTTGGTGAAAAATCCGGGACAAGGGCTGGTTATCCGTAACCAGTGTAAAGAGTCTTCCATAAAGATATTCATGGAAGTGCTAAACTGCATACACAATTGCTAGCGCCTCACGGTCGAGCTGGGAATAATTCTGTTCTGCCGGAGTTAATGACCTTGAAGCAAAAGCAATAGGCCTTTCTTCATTATTTATTACGTGAGACAGAACACCCGCTATTCCAGTTGGACTAGCATCACAAGCAAGTTGGACCTTTAGATAGGGATTGAAAGGCATTAGAACTCTGTCACTAGCAATTTCTTTTTTCAACAAAGAAAATGCTTTTTGGCAATTAGAATTCCATTTGAAAACTATATTTTTATGTAGCAACATACGTAAGGGTGAAGTTAGGGTAGAGGCATTTGGTATGAACCTAGAATAGTAAGTAACCATGCCCAGAAATGTACGGACATCTTCCACGCATTTTGGTTTTGGCATATCAACAATGGCTTTAATTTTTGAATCACATTTTTGAATTTTGTTGTACTCCACGGTATGACCCAAAAATTGATTTTTTTTTAAATGTGCATTTTGAAAGGTTTAAGTGAAGGTCGTATTTTTTTAATTGGGCCAAACAAGATTTTAAATTAGCTTTGAATTCAGATAAAGACTCACCATGTATAGTAATATCATCGAAATATACTTCAGTTTTTGGAATTTCACGTAATATTTGGTCCATAATCCTATTAAATTCGGCTGGAGCAGTTTTGATGCCAAATGACAGTCGATTCGTTCGGTATGTTCCCCGATGTGTCGAAATTGTTTGAATTTGAGATGAAACTTCATCAACGGGCACGTGTAAATACGCTTTATAAAGGTCGTGTTGGCAAAAATACTTTGAAGCCTTGAGGCTGTTGAAAATTTGCTCTATTTTGGGTATAGGGTAGTGTGCACTTACCAACCTTTGATTTACGACAACTTTATAGTCAACGCAAAGTCGAACACCTCCGTCAGCTTTTGGGATGACTACCAATGGTGAGCCCCAATCGCCATTGGCAACTTTGGAGATAATTACCCCTTTTTCCAGATCATCAAATTCCTTGTCAACACGTTCCTTTAATGCAAAAGGTATTTGGCGTTCTTTGGTGTAGATAGGCTTAACGTTCTCTCTCAACTGTAAAGAAACTTTATAATGAGGGATACTTCCAATTTTCTGTTCAAAAACTGACGAATATTCGTATATTAAATCTTCAATTTGATTTCAATCATTAATAGAATGAGTCACATGTACATTTGAATTAATTTGATCCAATTCGTTATGGTTAATACCCAAGCGACGTATCCATGATTGTCCTATTAGGGGAGAGCGATGACTCGGTACTATGTAGAGATCATCAACTATTGAAACATTGTTATATATTGCACTGAGGTAAATGTATTTTGAGTGTACGAACGAAAAACTTTATTTGTAGGGGTTATTTCATTAGATAATTCAAGTTTTTCAAATAAATTTTGGGGCAAAAATGAATAACCGGAACCAGAATCTACTTCGAATATGACCATTTTGCCTTCTATCAAAATTTGTGCAAAGTAACGCTCACAATTTGTACTTTTGTGGTCGTTGGTGTAAACATCAACAATTCCGTAATCAGAATTATCATTTTGCACTTGATTAGTTGAGTTCACACGTGTACTGGATTTATTTTTAGGTCCGGCGTTAGGACTATTTGCAAAAAGAGAAGCGATGCAGACTTTTGCTACATGACCTTGTTTTGCACATAAATTGCATTTTAATTTTGCACTAGAGCGGCATTGCTTAGCGAAATGACCATTTTTACCACAACGGAAGCACAGGCCAGCTATGCCTAATTGTTCGTAATTAACTTTTTGTTTATGTTGAGGAGGTTTACGATTGAATGGTACTTTTTCCTTCTTTGAAATTTTATTTACTCTTGCACTAGATGTATTTGCCACCGCGTATGATAACTGCTCTGCATCACACTTTGCTGCCTCAAGTGTCAGCGCCTTTGAAACAATTTCCTCAATTTTAGAAGATTGTGCTTGAAGAAGTTGCTCTCGCATATTATTGTCTCTTATACCACGGATAAATTTTGCTCGTAAAAACACATTAGCAATTGAACTTTTGCACTCACACTCTGAAACAAAATCACAGTCATTAATATTGGTACGAAGAACTGCCACAAAATCTGCCACTGACTGTTCGCTTTGATATTTTGATAAAAATTTATGTTGAGCCACTAAAATATTTTTCTTTGCTGCTAAATAATTTTCTAATAATTTTAATAATTCATCGTACGACAATTCTGTTGCTACTTTTGGTGCCGCTAATGCCGTTACCATGTTTAGAGCCAATTGAATTTAACAACAACTTTACACAATATTCCTTCATGCCTGAAATGCCTTTCATATTGATATAATTTTCAAATCGTTGTATGTAACTCCGATAAGTCTCCTTGGCCGGATCGAAAACATCAAAGTTGGGTATTAATGCTGTGTTGATCATGTTGTTGCTGCTTTGCACTGAATTACCTGCACCCACAGTCAATCTTGATATGTTCGCCAACAAATCCTGTTGCGCCTTCATAAACGTTGCAAATTGTTCAGCATTCATTTTGTAGAAATATATAAAAAGCTTACACTGGCTAAACAAAAATTAATTGTATTTTAATTTTTCACACTCATCGCCAAACTGTTGTGTTCCGTGGAATAAATAAAAGACGCACGCGTATTATTATGAGGTATTTAATTCATTTATTAAGATTAAAAAGGTAAAAGTATACAAAGTAAAATATAAAGTTCCAGAATTTACTACTTCGAAAATGGAGATAGTGATACTGCAAGGTGTTCGAATTAGAAAAAGAAAAACAATGACAATTGAAATTGGAGCCGGCAGTGTTGCCATATCGATGGTTTGGGAAGTTTCCCAGTTATAACAAGTATTTGCCTGACAAACTGGCTTATTAAATAATCTTCCTTAATTTCTTTTTTTTCTTTTTTTTCACAAACATAACACAAGGAGATTCGTATATTGACTGACCCTTTGTGTTTATTTCACATTCTTTTCGATCAGTGATGCACATTTAGTGAAACAATGGTTTCTAAGCTCCAGCTGTTCTCTAGAATTGGAAGAAAACAATGAAAATGAAAAAGATTATAATTTAAGAGGAAAAATTTCAAGCATGGTGGCTCTAGATATTGTCAGGCAAGGCAGACCTTTTACTGATGGAATTTTTATTAAAGAATTATTAAGTAAAATTTTTCTGCAACTTAATTGTACATTTATGCAATCAGTGCCTTTGTCCCGAATGACTATTTCACGGAGAACGGAACAATTGGGGGCATCAGTAGAGTTGGCTATTAAGGAAAAACTCAGCCAATGTGAATTTTATTCTCTTTGCTTGGATGAGAGCACCGACATACACGATTTGTCTGAGCTTATTATTTGTGTTCGTTGTGTAGATGAAGAATACAAAGTTTGCGAAACAATGTTTTCACTGGAAACTTTTTACGGCGATGTTACGGGTAAATTATTATTTGATGTTGTACACGATAAGCTTCTGTCGATTGTAGACACTGAAAAATTTTCTGGCGTATGTACGGATGGTGCACATGTAAGGACTGGTAAACATGAAGGATTTATCGGCCAGTTGAAAAATCCTGGTTTTGATGTTGATTCTTTTCATTGTGTTATTCACCAGTGATTGTCCGACAATGAAGATTGCGGAAAGAATAATTAATAAAATTCATTCGCTTACGCATAGAAAATTGGTTCCTTCCTAAAATCCAAAAATGCTTTATACCATGATTTAAAAATGTTTACCGAGGTTCGGTGGATAAGTAGAGGACAATGTCTTAACAGACTGTTTAATTTAATAAAAGAAGTTCTTGAGTTTAGTTATTTCTGATTTAGCATTTTTGTCAGATACCACTGGTTTACTTTATGATTTTAATTAGAATTACAGGGCAAGGAAAATAATATATACGATTTGTCCATAAAAATTTTCAATTTCAAAACTAAATTATATTTGTTGTTATCACAAATTAAGTTAGGCGATTTCAGAGAATTTCCGAAAACTTTCCTAAATTTGAACCAGCAGAGAAAGGTTAGAACCCTTGATTATATTATGATATTTGAAACCCTTTTTTTAAATTTTGAAGATAAGTTTCAAGACATAAATAATATAAAACCACTTTTTCAACTTTTTGAGAACCCATTTAATGTTGAAATTAGTAAATATGAATACAAAATACAAATAGAACTTATTATATTACGTAGCGAGTTAAAAGGTCTACCGGAAATAGACAGGGTATTATTTTGGAAAACTTTGGATAAATCGGCCTATCGTGAACTCAAAAAAAATTCTTTAAAAATTCTTTCATTTTTCCCGTCCACATTCTTATGTGAACAAATTTTTTCGGACTTAAAATTCATTTGTACTAAACAACGTAATAAAATTGGTTCTACGTCTTTGAAACATATATTGCTTTCACGAAACTGTCATAACAGCATTAACGTAGACAATTTCCTTTGATTTAATATTTCAACGAAAATCTCTGCGGTTACTTTTGCTTATCACGGTATTTTAAAATTGTTATCTCTCAAATTCTCACCAATACTAGTACAAAATAAATTTGTGCATCACTGTTTTAGATTAAACGATGATGAATGAGTTTTGGTTGTTTGAATAACGGAATACTTAAGATCACTGATGATCTTAGAGACAAAGAGAATATTTGTCGTAGAAAAAAATGGTTTTCTGCATTACTTAGGGTTACAGAAAATACTAGCGACTAGTGGCTACCAATTGTAACAAGTTAACATAAGATAATAGTGTCTGTAGAATGATGTAGGTATGGTTGGGTATGACACATCAGTAGCCCCAAGTGTAAATTGAGTAAACGGGCTAACTACTTCGCCTGTCATTAGTGGCGATGGATCCTAGTTAAACCACTGGGTTATAATTGGTTAATGTGTATGTGTGTATGCGCTATTCATTTTATGTTTGTAGTTTATAAATGTTTGCATATAAGCAGTGTTACCATTTATGAAAATTAATCTTATTTTTGAAGTTTTTGAGATGTCCAAAAGATAAAAAGATTTTTTTAACCAAAAAAAAAAAGATTTATAAAAATGTGGTATTTAGTAATTTTAGTATGCAAAAGATAAATATATTCGTATTGAAAAGTTAAACAAAAGTGATATAAATAATTGTACATATTTATGAGATCCTAAGTATATTTATTTAGGTGCCTAAGTAGCTAAAACACTTAGTTCTACCTATAAATCATCGCTGAAGAAATTATTGCCTAAGTATATTTATTTAGGTGCCTAAGTAGCTAAAACACTTAGTTCTACCTATAAATCATCCGCTGAAGAAATTATTGCTTAAAGTTTTATATTACGTTGTGTAACAGTTTATTAAAAAAAGTTTGTTTCAATGTTTTGGAGAATCGTTTTGAATCGAAATAGTTTCGAGGGTTTTAAGACTTTATCTTGTTTAAAAAAGTTTATGCAGTTTTATCAATGCTAATAGCAACAGCTAACGTTGAAAGAACTTTTATTATGAATCAATATCAATACAAACAAGTAAGAGTGCTATATTCGGCCATGCTGAATCTTCTATATCCTTCACTACGGTGATTTTATTTATACAGACATGTACAGTATTATTCATATTGTTGACTCTACATAAATTAAAATAAGTCATATGAGAAAAAACTAATTATTCATGCTTTACAGAAATATAAGACAGCAGCGACTCAGCTAATAGGCTTTTTACACTTTTTTTTTCTGTTTTAACAAATTATATTTTATATAGCATTATTGCAAACTTATCAAATATTTTTTTATAAGTTTATTCCGTTTTTGCTCATCCGTTGCCTTGACGATTTCAATCGGTATTTTGTTCAAAATTGCTAGCAATGTTATGGGAAGCGAACTTCTTCCATACTCGTTTGTGAATCTTTCCACTTTAAATCTTCCTTGCGCTCGTCTGCGTGTATTATGGGCATGATCAATCGGCTTTAAATGTCTACTATCATTATAAAATTCTTTGGCTAATGTTGCATAGTAGATGTTTTTAACGTTAAGAACATGTAGATTTTTGGCAAGGCTTAACGATGCTCGGATGTTGCGAGTTTTTGGATTTCTATTTGATTCATTGGTATTAGTGTTGTTTATTATACTTTGTAATATGTTATGTTGTTTTGTAAAGAAATGGTGTTATCGTGTTTTCGATGTTTTTATTTTGATTATAACATGTGTTGTTTTCAATTATATTGTTGTCTATCCTGCTGATAGTGTGTGTGCTGTCTGTTGTATTGCGTATGTTTGTGTTTATGTTATAATCATGATAATTGTTGTTGTTGGTTTCGTTTTCGTATTGATTTTTTTTTGTGTAAGATTTTCAATATCTGGTGTTGTGTTTTTTGTAGAGTATTTTGCACTACCCCAAGCAGTAACTCCATCTACCATCAACTCAACTGTCGAAAAATTAAAAGTGAAGACGCTTTTAGCTAATAAAAAAATAAAAATATGGGTTTACAACAAATATTTATGTATAATTGGAATAATTGTTGTTTTGCTAGAACAAACCCAAGTATTAATGCAGAGTATTAAAGTTATTTAAAGCATTTTAGAGAAAGAAGATGTGAAAAAAAGTTTGTGTACCTTCATATGATGCTCATTCTTAAACAAATATTGGTTTATATTTTTTCCACATAAATGAAATTTTTTCAGTGATGCCACTAAATTAATCTAGTTTATTGCCATTTTGCTAGTGATGACACTCAAATAATCGAAAGATGTAAAATGGAACAAACTGAGATAGGAATATCTTGTGAAGATGTTGAATTTTAGGCCTGTGTATTTCTTATGGAAAGATGTGAACATCTTCGCAAATTGATGGTAGATGTTAGATGTTGATCAGTTGAAAAAGCCTATAAGGTGTATTTTCCAATGTCTGACTGTTTCAGTCATTCCGATAAACCTGGGATATAATCTATTGGCTTATATATTTTCGTTGTTTTTCCTTCTTTCTGGTTTTGAGTTGATATATTTATCTTTTTTGTTACATGGTCAATTAATTTGTTTATTATCTGTGGTGTGTAATCATTTCTTAGCAGAATATTTTTAATTTTCTCCTTATTTTTCGTATGAAATTTTGAATTGCTGGTATCTATATTATATTTCTGGGATGTTTGCAGTAGAAATTTATGAGCCTTCCAGACGCCATAGATTTTTGATGCCAGTCAATTAGGATTGTATTTTTGTCTCTGATTATTAAAGAGTCAAGATAGGGCAATGTGTGATTCGTTTCTTTCTCCATTGTAAATTGGATCTTTCTGTTAAATGCGTTTAAATTCTTCAAAGTTTCTTAAATTTTGTCAATTTTTATTATCCCAAACAGGTCGTCTACATATTTCGTCATAATCCTCGGTTTAATGATAATTTTGCCTAAAACTGTGTCTAGTAATTCTTCCATCAGCAATAACTCGAGATATTGGAGATCCCATTGGCATACCATTTTTTGGTTCATAAGTTATATCGTTATATTTGAAATATCTGCAATCTTTTATACAGAATTTTATTATTTCCATAAATAGGCACTTGGGTATATCCGTATGTTTTTTTAAAAGTTCTCATTTGCTATCAATAGTGTTAATTGCTAAATTAACAGTAATACTAGGAAACAATGAAATCACATCAAAGGATACTAGTACTTCGTCATCTGTAATTTGTGTGTTGTTTATTCTAGACTTTAATTCCTTCGCGTTCCTTACATTATACACTGAGTTAATCGTCAAGTTCTTTAAAATGTTTGTTATGTATTTGCTAAGTCCATATGAGGGTGAATTTACTGATGAGCAGATTGGTCGTAATGGCATATTCTCTTAATGAATTTTTATCAATCGATATATTCTGGGTGAGACTGCAATCCTTATGATTTTTTAAAAGATCCCATTTGCTCTCAATAATGTTAATTGCTAAATTAACAGGAATACTAGGGAACAATGAAATCACATAAAAGGATACTAGTACTTCATCTTTAATTTGTGTGTTGTTTAGTCTAGACTTTAATTCCTTCGCGTTCCTTACATTATACACTGAGTTAATCGTCAAGTTCTTTAAAATGTTTTTTATGTATTTGCTAAGTCCATATGAGGGTGAATTTACTAATGAGCAGATTGGTCGTAATGGCATATTCTTTATGAATTTTTTTTTTAATATTTTTTTTAAAGTAGGGTCTCTCTTTAGTCGTCTGTATGTGCACATATCCCCAATAATATATTTCATTTCCGCAATGTAGTGAATTCTATTCATTGCAACCGTCTTTTTGCCTTTGTCAGAGTTCAATACAATCAAATCCTTATTTTCCTTTATGTATTTTTCGGTCTGAAACACAGTATATAAAAACAGTGCGTCTCTTGAGTTTATTTTCATCTTTCGCTTATGATCCTCTAACAGTGTCACCAATTTGGTTCTAGCTGTCTCTAGTTTCGATTATTTTAAAGCCAGTATAGCTATATGGCTACATGACCACCATTGTGGTTGTAGTCAACTTAGGCTAATTTTTATTTTATTTAACAAAAGCAAATGTCACAAAATTGTAAATTACAAATTCATATATGTACTAAAGACGTGCACAGATATATCTGTTTGCATCTGTTTTGTATGCCTACTCTTTTGAGTGCATACAGATGCTTGTTTTTGTATTTCTGATATAAGTTGATATTGATATTGTTTTTCACTGTTTGAGTGCGAATGAGTAAAGAGAGAACGTGAGTATCATATCTGTTTGCCTATGATACGCGAAAACAGATATTAATAGTTGTACCACAAGTACGCTGTGAATAAATATGCGTTGCTGCGTATGTGTGTATTATACGGCAAAATAGTTTATCTAAAAGTGCAATATTGTCTTAAGTTAAATGTATGAACATACATATGTATGCATATTATAAAACATATTATAAGTTTGTAAAATTTTGTATGTTTCTATAACTAAATAAAAAACAACATAAGTATTTTCATGTCAGTTTATTTAAAGTTAAAATAAATAAAATAATAATAAAGTTTATAAAGTAAATACAAGTATATAAGTAAAAATTAATTGAAAATCAGTCCTTAGAATTTATATGTACAAATAAAATTTTGTTAAACGATTTTTCATTATAACCTAGCTTTGATCTTTTATCTGTTATTAGCGCCCTGGTAATGGAAAATATCCTTTCTGAAGGAGCACTTGATGCTGGTATAGCAAATATTCGACAGCTTAATTTATAAAGCAATGGATAATCATTTTTTCTATCGTGCCACCATATCAGGATATTAAAATCATTCTGCAGGAGCACATTAGTATTTTTATACTTATGTAATTATCTCATTTTCAATTATGGTCTGGATAGAGTTAGCATTTTCTATTGGCTGTACATAATTTTCAAATAATGAATACATTTTTGACGAATTTGTATCAATATTTGTAGTGGTAATATCTGTCTCATTAGAATAAGACATCAACAGCGATTTGCACTTTGTTATAACTTCTTCTTGTTCTTCTGCGATAAATTGTGTTAATTGATTAGCTGGGGGAAATAAAAATATTGCTAATTTATGACATACTGTGATGTGGCTGTCTACTAATGAAATTAAAGTGTCGTGTAACTTTTTTTTTAAATTCTAAGATAAAATTAGGTTCATCATTGGTGGTGCAATTACATATGGTTTTTAACTTTCTTATATGTCGATGAACTAAATGAATAGTTGCATACGAGCTGCCTTCAAGTTCTTTTGAAGCATTCATGAAAGGCTTTAAAATTTCTATTATTTTATCCAAATAATATTCTTTTATAGAGCTGTATTTCTCAGCCAAATTTTTCTCATCAAGTATTTTTTTTAATATCGAAGAAGTTAGCTTTTATTGAGAATAACGTTATATATACTGTATTCCATCTTGTGGGTGTAAAACTTTTTACAGACGTATTTAAGTCACAGTTCAAACCAGATTTTTTGATGAATTTGATGAATTTATATTTATAAGGTCACTTCACGGTATTAAAAAATCTGTTTCGTTACATAAAAAGCAGTAAGTTTACATCAAAAGCCATAAGTAATAAAAAAGGAGTTTTAAAAATTCCTAAGAATTGTGGTAATGGCACATAATGGGTTAAACCATGTCATTCATTCAGGTAAATTAACGCGGCTGCCGTATAAGTACCGTATAGGTATTATTTGCTATTATAAGAGGTGAACAAAGTTAGTGTACTTTTCATTTAAAAAAACGCCACTCTTAAAGTCATAAAATCATAAACATTCTTGATAAATACAAAACAGGTATATAACCAAAAATAACTCACATTTGGTTTTACAATTTTTACCTAGAATAATGCATTTGGCATTTTTAAGTTATAAACGTATTAACATTGCACATAACAAAAGAAACAAAGCCAGCATTGCTTTTTATTTTCTTATGCAGATGTAATTTTACTATTTATGTTGTTGTTGACTCTTAAAATTCCTATAGAATATAGTCTTACTTCCATTTTATGACCGTTACCTAAATATTCTAGATTTAACTGATACAATTTAAAGGTTCTATTTGTAATTTCTAAAAAAGGCATAATTAAAAGTTATAAACAATTAAAACATTAGAATTTAAAATCACAGATAATCATTTAAAGATCTAAGATTTTACAAAATTTAAATAAATTGGTTCTAATTGCAAAATATCAGTTTTTTTAATCAATAAAAATTACATCCAATTTTGGTTATTACCCACGAAGTTGAAATACCATATGTTCGTTTTACCTTCATCATAAAAAATACATAATCTTCAAAAATATCTGTAACACCACAAGTTATTTTAAAATACTCATGGTACAACAGATATTTGAGAATAAGAAACAGATAAAACTGTTACTCTAAGCAAAACAATAAGGAACTGTTTATGTTTGTATCAAGAGATTGTGTGCGCACAAGCAAAAGCATACCATATCAGTTACACTCATTCGCTCTTTGGTATCAGTAGTATCTGTTATGTATGTATATGATATATCTGTTTTTTCAATACTTTCAGATATACTACTGCACGTCTTTAATATGTACAAACAAAAATTTTGGAGGAAATATTTATAATTTTTTGAAAAAGTTATTTAATTTTATAGAAGCAAAATAAGTATTTCTACAACAATGTCAGAGATTACGATGTAGCTGTCATCTTCAATATTTTTAAGTAGCTGACTACACTGCGACAATTGTAGCCAACGGATTTTTTTTTTTTCGTATAGGCTTTTTACACTGACCAACATCTTAGTGAAACGTCTGGAAGATGTTGAAAATGTGAAAATCAGTTTACATTTGCAACATCTTACATCTAATATCTACCATCAAATCAACTGTCGAAAAATTAAAGCAAAGGCGCTTTTAGCTAATAAAAAAATAAAAATATGGTTTAACAACAAATATTTATGTATAATTGGATTAATTGTTGTTTCGCTAGAACAAACCCAATTAATAATATAGAGTATTAAAGTTATTGAAAGCATTTTAGAGTAAGAAGATGTAAAAAAAAAAAATTGTGTACCTTCGTATGATGCTCATTTTTAAACAAATATTGGTTTATATTTTTTCCACATGAATGACATTTTTTCAGTGATGCCACTAAATTAATCTAGTTTATTGCCATTTTTCTAGTGATGACACTCAAATAATCGAAAGATGTAAAATGGAACAAACTGAGATAGGAACATCTTGTAAAGATTTGAATTTTAGGCCTGTGTATTTCTTATGGAAAAATGTCAACATCTTCGCAAATTGATGGTAGATGTTGATCAGTGTAAAAAGCCTATTAGCGATGAAACCAATCAACATAACGAGTAAACTTTTTACTAATATGAAATCTAAATTAGACAAATTGGACAAATCTTATTTAGTATATGAGATAAAATGTAACGGGGACGACACTAACATATGCCAAAAAGTATACATATGTTGGTACAACTAAAACTAAATTAAAAACAAGACTCTCATCGCACAAATCAGACTTAAAAATTGACAAACAAATAAGTCAAAAAACTGACCTTGCAGCCCACTGTGCAATAACTAGACACCGACCAAATTTTGAGAAAGTGAGAATACTTGTGGATGAGAATAACAGCCAACCCTAAGTTAGAGCGGTAAGCGGAACGTTTTCTACCGCTTACTTTTAACGCTCTGCTGCCATACCTAAATAAAAGCGGAAAATTTACGTCAAAACGATAAAAACAGGGTTGCTAAAAAAAGATAATTAAACAACCGTGTTAATTTTGTTCGGTGAATTTAAGGTCATAGAAATAAATAAATAAAAAGTTTTCAAGTATTGTATTTTTTTTTTGTGTTAAAACCTTGTGCCTTAAAACCTTTTTTGGCCTAAAAAAAGAAAAAAATATTGTGCACAATGAGTGACGTGGACGATTTGGAAGTTGTAGAAGATTCACTGCTTTTGTGGACGATGGAGAAAAGACGTCAAGGATATCGGGAGCTGTTTAAAAGTCGCAAATCACACGGATCTTATTCCGCGGGTGTCAATATTTTAATTGAAAAAAACCCCGATTTATTCTTTAAGTCTACCAGGATGAGTCATGAACAATTTTATGTTCTATTAAATCTAGTTAAACCCTGGCTTAGTAAAGGCTGTACATAACCTTACGGTAAGTATAATCAACTGCATTGTTGGTTAATTTGGCTTCAAATGTGTTATAAAGTTTTTTAGCTTACGGAAGCGCCTTACATGTTTTATTCATGAAGTTCCGAATAGGCCTGGAGACTGCTAGAAGCATAATTTTACAAACATGCGAGGTTTTGTGGTCTGCATTAGGAAGCATTTATGTAAGTCCACCTAATACTGAAGAGTGGGTAAAAGTTGCTTGATTTTTATTGATTTTTACCGAACCACTAACTTACCCGTTTGTGTAGGAGCATTGGATGGAAAACATGTACGAATAACATGCCCGCTTAATTCTGGATCCCAATATTTTAATTATAAAAAGTTTAACAGCATCTTAAGTAACTATTATAGGCCCATAAACTGTAAAATTAATAATCGGCCTGATTACGGTTGTCGAAGACGTAGTCGAATGTCGATTTTTTTGGAAAATGGTACTACGGTTGTCGAAAATGCACAATCTATTACAATTTTCGTAACACGGAAGACAAAAACGACTGTCAAAGTATGCTAAAACAGTCGATAAATTTTTTTCTCACGACTAGAGACGCCGCCGCATTCAATTGACACCAAACTATAAAATCCTTTTCGATTATAATATTTAAACCTCTCATCGACTACTAGAGCCAAAATTTTGATGTGAGTTCCATCTATGCATCCAATAATGCCGGGGAATTTAAACTTTTTATAAAAATAATCCTTTATTTCAGATTTCTCCAGTTCAGTCATTTGAAACGATATCCAACTCGGGCAAATTTCACTGTGCATTACATCGATGTATTCTTTGAAGATTTTGCTTACTGAAGACTGTGAAAGGCCAACATTATAATCGTTGCCAGCTCCTTTTTGATAACTGCCCTCAGCAAGTATGCGCAATGTTACCGCCCACTTCAATACTTTGGGATGAGCAGACGACTTTATTTGGTCTTCCAATCTAGGTGATATTTTTTCCAACACGTATTTGAATGCATCTTTATTTA
The DNA here is from genome assembly GCA_949628195.1 of Phasia obesa. NCBI lineage: Eukaryota > Metazoa > Arthropoda > Insecta > Diptera > Tachinidae > Phasia > Phasia obesa. The sequence continues at coordinate 81,216,527 of OX451216.1, forward strand.
ATCTAAAAATGGCAATGAAACTTAAGTGCAGATGGGGAGTATGAATTGACACTCATTTCTCAATTTCACTACTTACTTCCAATTGGGCATTGCAAATTTGTTTGAATTTTGCCTTATTTCTTTGCGCAAGGCACTTATATCACATTCTGTGTATGCCTCATCGTCTTCATCGGAAGAAAAGAAATGTCCCAAACTTAACATTGTTATTTTATTCTAGGGCAATTCATCTAATTTTGTTATTATGACACATCTTGTACTTTTCAGTCTATTACAAAATCACAAGAGTCGAAAAAGTTACGTGGTACCAAAAATGATCGAAATCGACAACGACTTCGACTGCTCTCGATTTTCGTCTTCGACAACCGTAATCAGGCCGAATATTGTTTTTGAGGTTTTACTTGCCGCTTGTGATTGCAATTACACGTTTACAGTAGTAGACGTAGGCGCATATGGTAGTCAAAGCTATTGTGGAGCTTTTAGAAATTCGTAATTTGGAAAAATGGTTTTAAATAAAACGTTGAATTTACCTTCACCAACAAATTTGCCCGGTTCTAATGTTTAATTCCCGTATCATTTTGTAGCTGTTAAAGGAAAATATTATGAAGCCCTATTCAAAAATTGTGGACGTAACTAAAGAAGTTTTCAACAAAAGAATAAGTAATTTGGTAAGAATAAGCATTTGGTAAGAATAATCCTAACATTCGCAATTAAAATAAAAGTTATATAATCTTTTTTTAACTTTAATTTTTTAAGAAATATTAACTTCTCGTTGGAGAGTCTTAATGACGAGCATTTTGTTTTCACCGGAAAATGCAAAAAAGGTATTAACATTCACATACATATATGAGGTTAAAATCTAAAATAAATCAAAAGCATTTGTTTATTCCATTAGACAGTAAAGGTTGTTTTTTATAGAAGGATTACTTTTCAAGATGGCGACCGATTTAACAGCTGTCAAGTGATTTATTCTCAGTTTGGTTTGGAAATTCATCATGAATAGACGACTCACGCCTGAACAACGCTTGCAAATAGTGCAAAATGGGCCCAAAACGAGATTACCGTTGTTCCCGATTTTCATAAGCGAATTTTGTTGAGCGATGAAGCGCACTTCTGGTTGAATGGCTACGTCAACAAACAAAACTGCCGCATTTGGAGTGAAGGTAATCCTCAAGTGTATGTCGAAACACCGTTACATCCAGAAAAACTGACTGTTTGGTGCGCTTTATAGGCTGGTGGAATCATTGGCCGTACTTTTTCAAAAACGATGGTGGCCAGAACGTTACAGTCAATGGTGATCGGTATAGAGCCATGATTACTAACTTTTTCATTCCTGAATTGAATAACCATGATGTCCAGGAGATGTTGTTTCAACAAGACGGCGCAACATGTCACACAGCTCGTGCCACAATAGATTTATTGAAAGACACGTTTGGTGACCGCCTAATTCACGTTTTGGATCTGTGAATTGGCCTCCAAGATCTTGTGATTTAACACCGCTAGACTACTTTCTGTGGGGCTATGTAAAGTCATTGGTCTATGCGGATAAGCCACAAACGCTTGACCATTTGGAAGACAACATTCGCCGTGTTATTGCCGATATGCGGCCACAAATGTTGGAAAAAGTCATCGAAAATTGGACGTCCAGATTGGACTACATCCGCGCCAGCCGTGGTGGTCATATGCCAGAAATCATATTTAAAATATAATGCCACAAGATTATCTTTCGGATAAATAAAATTCATGTCAATCGAATAATCCATCGTTGTTTTATTGCAACTTAAAGTTCTATACCTCTATAAAAAACGCCCTTTATTAGCAACAGTTGTTCTACACAATTTCTTGAGGTTTGGCAAAATCAGTTCAACTGCTACAGAGGAAAGTGACACTTCAAACTTGAATAGTGTAAATAGACATGATTTACACACTCAAAATACATCACCAAAATATTACACCAAACATCCCTTAACTTGAGATCTGAACTTTGCATCTATTTAAATTCTTTGTAAAAGAAATAAAACAAATTTATTTATTTTATTGTTTGTTAAACAAACTTTTATGTGATTATAATAATTAATGCAAAATTTTAATAAATTTTGATAAAAACAGACTTATAATATTAATAACTATTTTAATAAAAACAATGAGCTCTAGGTAAGTTTTTGATTTATAATCATTTAAGGTACATAAAAATCTACAAATTGATTGACCCTTCAAATTATATTTAAAAAAACACATTCTTCAAATTTATCAGGGTTAGTCAATTTTTACATTTTTGTGTTATTATTTTTACTTTTTTATAGAGAATTCTTTCGTTTACTAATTTTAAAATTTCAATTTGAACCCTATCAACTTCACACTCTTACTATTTTTAAATTTTTTCTCTTAATAATTCAAAAAAATTGCTATATTTTTCCTTTCTTGGTATTGCTTTTGGTTGCTCGTAATTTTTCTTCATTGCCGTTAGCACCTCCGTAAACAGGTCATCATTTTTTCTTTTTCGTCTAGATTGCGAACTACAAGCTGATGTTTGGTTGGTGTTTTCATCAACTAACCACTCCACACTTGAATCCAATTCTTCGGAGATATTACTAATGGTACTGAAATAAACAAAACAACAGTTCAGTACTATTATCACTTTAAAAACTGTTATATACTTTTTTACCTTGCAGGCTCTATAGATTCTGCCAAAAAAAACTTAGACTCTCCATATGCTTTCACGGGGATCCAAGTTTTTGTGACGATCCAGACGGAAGATCTTCTGCCTGTTTTTGTTTTCTGTACCTGTTACGTAAACTTTTCGACCTCATTTTACAATCTTTAACTAAATAAATTTAAATAATGCAATTTCTAAAAAAATCAAGTATTAACTTTTATTACCTGGAAAGTTTGCCTGCTTTCCAATATCCTCACAAATCTTTTCTTTGTATTTAATGTCCTTATATTTCGCATCTCTTTTGTCATAGACATAGATTTTGATGCACCAGCTCTATTAACTGCTCGATTAGATTCTATATTAAAAGAAGAAAGATAAGAAAGTGCATTTAATTTTAAAGATTCACTTACCTCCATTTTAAAAACACACCAACTTTTTTGTGTTTTCTTTTTCTCGCTTTTTTTGTTTTGTTTACATTCGGTGTCTTTTGCAACCAACTTCACTATTAAACGCTCTGTCATAATCGGATTTTCCAACCGCAAAGAGTTGCCGCCGCGTTATTTTGGTATGCTCCATACAAATTGTATGGGCATGAGAAATTTTGACAGCTAAAAAACGCTTGCCGCTATAATTTAGGGATGGCTGTAACTCATCAAAACGGTACATGCAAGAGATGTTACATATAATAAATATTCTAACATAAATGAGGATTAATTACAAAACAGATACAGACAATTGCGCTCACATATATCGATACACAATCAACAAACACAAAAATGAAAAACAAAAGAACAGTCAGTGACAAAGCTTAAAAGCATCAACAACGGACGACACTGCAATATAATTTATGCAATATAATTTAATACTAGGACAAAAAAAACCGAACATAAGTACTTTAACAATTATTTACCACACCAAGGCTTAAACAAACAAAAATCGCCCCTCGCAGGGGGTTATTGATCCCCCGAGATATATATGTACTCCTTGCAATCTATATGTCGCGGTCTAATGTTTATTTGACAAAAAAAGCAAAAGAGAACCATTAAAGCAAAAAAAAAAAATTATAAAAAAACGTGAAAAAAATATAGGAGGGTGTGGTTTTTGAACCGTAGCCTCCAAAGGAAAGATCCGATGTTGCTGAATTACAATCCCAAAAGTTTCGAAACTATGCCTGACAGATTGGTGTGCTTAAATTTTTTGTATCTCTTCTGGTGCATGGCAAATGACATAACTACCCGAACACGGATAGACGGACAGACGGACATCGCTTAATCAACCTCTCTATGAATAAGGATGCAGAATATTATACTTTATGGGGCCGGAAATGAATATTGTAGAAATTAAACACGGAATGACAAACTTATATATACCCTTTCCACCTGTGGTGAAGGGTATAACAATATAAAGAACAAATCAGATACATCAACATTGTCTATTATTTTAAGATCTTGGGAAGTTCTAAAAATTCTAATCATAATCGCACAAATTTCAAAAGAAATGAACGAAAAGAGGTTATTAAGGCATGTATAATGAAACAATAAAAAATGTACGAATGGATGAAAAAAACATGAATATAAGAATTTATCACTAAAAAAATGTTTTTAATGAAAAACAGATTTTTTTGTTTGATTTGAAGATTTTTGAGAAAAAATATGGCAACACTGCATATGAGGTATTTCCAGAAATATCGTCAACAACAGCTAATACAGGTGCCATATTCTGTAATTCTCGTAGCTAAATCTATCGCTAAAATTCTAAAAATGCACCAACAAATTACGAGTACTCTTACAACAACACTCATAATTTGTTTGTGCATTTTTAGAATTTTAGCGATAGATTTAGCTACAAGAAATTATTACGTATTTCTTTTCAGAGCTTTTAAAGAATAAATTCTTCTTTTGTAGCAATACATACCGTAGCTCGACATTAAAATATTACAAATCAAAACTTTTATACTAGTGTATTTTAAAATAATGATAATTGACCTTCATTCCTTTAATTTCTGTTTTTTGTTGCTAATTTACTAACAATTACTTTGACAAAATACTTACCTATTTCATAAGCAAAAGGCTTGGGATATTAAGAGTTGGTTACTCCACAATTTCCAACAAGCGCTTGACAAAAGCCGCAAATCATAATCCGATAGGGTATGCCTGGAGTTATTTGGAAGAATAACTAAAGAGTCTATTTAGATGACTATAGAAAGACCTTACGATTTCTCACTACAAATAATGGAATAATAAGCAGCCGGAAACTGATTGAGGCGATGCAAAAACGCTTAAACTGAAAAAGACCTTTTAACTTTTAACTTATTATTAAAGTTATTAAAGTAAATAATAAAGATCGTGAACATAAATCAAGAATGTTGCTATTTAGTTAGTTCTGGACAGGCTAGAAGAACAATGAAATTAGAAAGTTTATGTCCAAGAAAAAGTAAAAAAAATATTGATTAAATAAAAAAAATATATTGAATACTTTTTACATGAAATGTACCAAAAAAGCATTAGGTGTACCAGGGTACCAGAGATGTTGCAATTGTACAAAATTTGGTACAATTGTACCACAAATCCGAAGACTGCTTTTAACTATAAGAAAAGATTGTGGCAACTGGTAATATTTATTGTAATTACTAATTTTAGAGACAAAGTAATTTTAATACTCTTAGGACCTAACAAAATCATTTTTGGCAGTTGATTGCCAAGACCTAAATGATGAAGGATTTAAAAACAATTTTGGGGTAAACCGTCTAACATTTGAAGTTCTTTGCAACAAATTTAAATGCTTGCAAATGTAACAACACAACGAACGATAATACCACTGGAAGTAGGAAGTTAATATTATATTGGATATTTTTTATTTATTTAAACTAATAAAAAATGCTTAAAATTAATTTTTTAGTTCAAAAATTAGTTTATGTATATTAATAAACTAATTTATTCACTTTGTTTACACTTTTTGACATGCCAACACTATGAAACATGTTAAATTCACAAAAATTCAAAAAAAACTGTATACACCTCAAGATCATCTTCGAACTCTGACTTTGAAGTGTTTTGCGAAGTGTTTAAATATAAAACACGTCAGTTTGAAGTATTTTGCAAAACACGTCAATGTATGGCAAAACATCTAAAAAATAATTTGTTTTGCTCTTAAGCACTTCAAAGCTAAGTGTGAAAGCCATATTACATGACTTGTCGCAGTTTTCGTGTGCTGTGCGGGTAGTTGTTTCAGCTAAGTAGATCATTGTTCTGCCGTAGCGGGACTAAGGATAATGAGAATGGAGTGCAATCTGTGGCTGCCTAGAAACAACGTTTTTTACTTAATGCCAAATTTTGGTACAATTGATGCTGATTTGGTACAATGTTATCATTCGAGCGGTACAATTAAAACCTTGTCAGATTCCAACACTGGTTACGATCAACGACCTTGGTGTTTTATTGGATGCAAATCTGAACTTTATTAAAAACATTTCAATTACAGTAAATAAAGCACGAAGTATTGTTAGTTTTATAAAACGATGGGCTAAATAATTTAATAATCTATGTTTCCCTTGTGAGACCTGAATTAGAGTATGTATCTGTAGTTTCTGTTCCTCTGCTTTCGTAATTTAGGCTGGAATTTACTAAATCTTCCTCCATACTCCAGCCGTCTTGCACTAATTAAGCCGCCAACCCTTAAAAGCAGAAGGACTATATTAAATGTGTCGTTTCTTTTAAACAAATGTAAATTTTGTTAAATCTAAAATTATCCTTTTGTTAAACAATTAATATTTTTTTGTAATTTTGTGTTAAGTTTCTTTGTACTTTTGTATGTTGTTGTAACTGTCTGTAAGGATTTAACTTCCATAGGAATTTGGTAAATAAATAAATAACAAATACAGCTGATTATTTTTTGTTCTACTTATATTTGTACCAGAGAATGTCAAAAACTTGTTTATACAGTGAAATTTCTTTATAGTGCACTTCTATACATTGAAGCCCCTATTATGATTTTATTTAAAAAATATAGTATTTTCGTTTCAAGCTGAATTTCCATACAGTGAATTTTTCTTAACAAAGAAACAAGTTTACAAATTAAAATTTTAATTTTTCATTTCCTTTCCCCATGTGGGTTCATTATATTCCCTATATTTTAAATATCTAAAAAAATATTGTTTTTATGTGTTTAAATAAACCCCTGTTTCCATTAGACATTAACATGCGTCAAACTTCATATAAAAAACATTATTTTTAATACTGACAGGGGTAATAGTTTAAGAGAGGGTGTCCGCTGCAACCTCGATATACCGATTGGTAGCGCGCTAGTCTATCAGTCTGGATGTTGCGGGTTCGATTCCTGCCAAAGACTCTGGGTGTTTTCTGCAGACAAGCAAAAAGCTTCGCAGAGGTAGTGTTGTCTTTAAAAAACAAAATTTAATATTTCTTTTGATACGTATTGTGAATTTGTTTGTGTTTTTATGTTAAAAAAGTGCTAATTGTTCTAAAATTTTAAAAATTTTTATTTTGTATTTGTATTTTTGTTTTCTTTATTTTAAATTAGAAGTTTTATGTCATTCGTACTAGAGAATTAAACAAATAAAAATGGCTGTTGTATTTGTAGCTTTAGCTATGCCACCTACACAAATTAATTTTTATTAATATTTAGGGCAATTGAAAAGCAAAGTGACTTTTGCCACATTCAAAATGAACGGCACATTCATCAGTTAACCTCACTACGAAGGAAGGTGATTTTTTTATATGGAGTTTGATAGTTCAATTTCCATTTAAGGGGAACAATTGTTAGTTTAACTGTCAAAAGCCATATAAAAAAATAAATAATTTTCGCCTTAATATTTCCCCTCCGTAGTGAGGCTACCTGATTAATGTGCCTTGGCTCAAATATTAATTGGAAAATATATATATAAATACATACCACATTTTTATATAAGAAGGTGCCTTACCTCACTATATCTTCATCACTAAATGAAACATTATCGACTGCTAATCTTTTAAGTTGTATGTTATTACATATTAATGCTTTTAATGCTGAATTGGTCATTGGACTGCTTAACATTTCGAGCCCTTCTAAGCAAGTAAAGCGGCAATGATTCGAATTGGCATAAATTAATCCATCCATCATATAGCAATCTAAATCAATCAGACCGGGACACGTACGAGCCAAATGGTTTAAGTCCAGATCACCGCTGCTCTTAATCATTGTTAGATGTATTAAATTTTTCCCCACAATTTCCAGTAACTTGACTAATTCGATTGAGGAAAATTTATAAATTTTAAGTTTTCGTAAAAAAGTAGTGGCGAGCGCACGTAAGCAACCCAATTTAGGCGTATCTAAATATAGCGATTCAAGTTTGGGACACGTCTTGACAATCAATTTTACTATTTCCTCGTCCGATCCCGTATCATGGACATATTTCAATTTGCAAGTAAAATTTTTGTCGACATTATCATAAATAAACTTCAGAGCAGGTCCAACAAATGAATATGTTGACAAAGTCTCAACATTTGGGCAGTGTTCCAAAATAAGAGAAATATCAGAATAACAAATATTTTCCTCGCCTGGCATACCAACATCAATGACAGTTAACCGTTGCGAACACAGGCCCTTGCTAAGATTTTCAATACCAATTTCGGTTATGTCCGTTTCACCTGAAATATCCAACACCTGAAGTCTCTCGCAATGTTTAGATATTACTTGTAGCAAATCATCGTTGGCAATATAAGGCACATAAAGTTTCGTAAGATATTGACATTTTTTGATAATTTCAAACATGTAGTGCATGTGTTCATCCTTAACCCATATTCCCTTCAAATTAAGAACCCGCAATCCTGCGCCTTGTGCAGCAATCACTTGTAAGATTTTTTCATAATACGAAAATGGAAAGACCTCTGTCACCAGAAATGACACACCACAATTTAATAACATTTGCAAACAGGTAAAACGCATACTAGCGTCCAAGTAATCCGAACTAAGAATTACCCGCAACAAATCTTGATAAATGTTTGATGTCGCACCAGCCACATCTAGATACTGATTAATCTCAACCATAACAATATTGATATCGAGCTCAACGTCTGGAGCATATTTTGCATAGCCCAGAGTCGACACAATCAAATTCGCCAATTCTCCCAAAGCGCTATCACTCAATGAGCGTACGCAACACTTTTTAGCCATTTTTATTTAAGTCTCCTTAACTTTTATGCAAATACTACTCGTAAGTTACAGTTTGAAACAGTTTTCTTTAAGACTTTTCGATTTTTTCCGCTCTCGTTTCCTTTTCTCATTCTATTTCCTCTTTGCTAACGGTCGTTATATGTTGTTGCAATTATAATATTAATTTATTTGTTTTTCTTTGTTGTAAACAAATTTGTTTATTATAAAATGGTATAAAAGTTGTTTTCTTTTACATTTTTATTTTTATTAAACATAAAAAACATTGTTTGGCTGACCGCTTGTCGGTGGGTCGTTTTTGTTACAAGACGAAAAGCTTTTTTGCCAAAACACTTTCAAGTTCAATGGTTGATTCAAATGAATGAATGCATGATACGAACATTAAAAACATATATTACATCATTATAATTAGATATTAATTAGTAGATTTTACTATTTTCCACAATAATTTTCCAATTATTTATTTGGTTTATTTTATTTACAGGTACATTTGTATTTTATTATTTCACTTTTTAAAAAATTTTAGTTGCACTCGTTTATTTTTAAACATTAACTCAAATAAATCTAAAAAATAATATTCTTATATTTATATTATATTTAACCGGGAACAAGACATTTGAACGAGACAAATCTTTGAGAGATACTAAAAAAGCTTTTATCTATTTAGATTTTTGTGCTTAAATCTAGAACAATATAGTTTTGGCATACTGAAGAAAATTAATTTAAGAGAAATTTCGAATTCTTATTTGTTGTGTAAATCAAGAGATGGTATCACTTGAGTAAAATTAAATTTATTTAAAAATATATATACATACATACATACTGTATATTTAAATATTAAATGTGATTTTATAGTTGCACCAGCTGGGCCCATAGTCAAAAATACAAAAAATAAATACATATATAAATACATATGTGTCTTATATTGCAACGAAAGTTATACTGTTCGACATAATTCGAACAAATGTGAAAGCATTTTTAAGGCTTAGCTCCTATTGACCGCACCAGAGGGCGTTAAAGTCAGATAATTATGTATTTTAATTACAAAAAAACTCAGTTTACTCTTTCTTTAAAACAGAGATTAAAATTTGGTTTTTCTGAGAGCTAAGAATGTTACCAATACTACGAGATTACTATTTTTTGTAAATATTTTGGCAAAGTGGCTTTTTATTGCATGAAAAAGTCACATTGTTTTAATTTTTAATTTTTTTTTTATTGCTTAAGCCCTTAATCATTACTACAATTATTTCTTAGAATAATGATGTTTTTTTATTTTAATTTTATTATTTATATAAATTTATCTCCATTATTCTAAACCCGCAAAGCTTTTATGCTTGTATGCAGGATAATTAAAACTAAAAAGTAAATTCATGCATAATATGATTAAATTTTGAAAATCATATTTCATAGTTTTATAATTATAAATTTTAAAAATATGTATTATGAAATTTATTTATATTTATGTTATATTTTAATATAAAGCAATTGGTGATTTTTTCTGTTTTAGCAAATGACATTTATATAGCATTAAGACATTTTATATAACATTATTGCAAACGTATCAAATATCCTTTTATAAGTTTATTCTGTTTTTGCTCGTGCGCTGACTTGACGATTTCATTTGATATTTTGTTCAAAATTGCTGGCAATGTTACGGGAAGCGAACTTCTTCCATACTCGTTTGTGAATCGTTCCACTTTAAATCTTCCTTGCGTTCGTCTGCGTCTATTGTAGGCATGGTCAATTTCTACTATCATTGTAGAATTCTTTGGCTAAAGTTGCATAGTATATGTTTTTAACGTTAAGAACATGAAGGTTTTTGGCAAGGCTTATCGATGCTTCGCTATTGCGAGTTGTTGAATTTCTATTTGATTCATTGGTATTAATGTTGTTTTTTTATGCTTTGTAAGTTGTTGTTTGCAGAATTGTGAGCATTGGTGATTTTAGTTTCTGTCATGTTGTTTGTTATCGTGTTTTCGATGTTGTTATTTTGATTGTGAAATGTGTTGTTTTCAATTATATTGGATAGACTAATAAAGTTGTCTGTCCTGCTGATAGTGTGCGTGCTGTTTGTTGTATGGCGAATGTTTGTGTTTATGTTATAATCATGATAATTGTTGTTTTTGTTTTCGTATTGATTTGTGTTTTTTAGAGAGTACTACTGTATTTTGCACTACGCCAAGAACTACTCCATGCCGAATATTAGACTCCGCTAACGCGAAGTATGCTTGATGCAGAACTTCATACGTAGAGCAGTTGCTCAAGTGGTACAGCTTAGTAGACTTTAGTAGACTTTCAATGTGAGTTTTCCATTTAAAGTTGCTTTCAATAGTTCGTTAGTTAGTTTATTTATTTTCCCAAAAATTCATTACAATGATAATTTTAAAACTAAAATTACTTGGCATACTAACGTATTTTTCAAAGACACAATTACATATATCTAATTTGTACAGCCCAGTACGCAGCTTTACGGAATTTCAGGTTTGATTTTTTTGCCTCTATTTCTATAAAAGTAAAATTCATCATGTGGTCGTTTGTAGAAATAAAAATCATGTAGTTGTGTTTTTAAAATTTTATTGTACATATATTGTACACAATAACATTAAATCAACACACAAATGAACAAAAATATTTTAAAAGTATAAAAAATGAATGTCATAATTTCCGTTACCAAGCAATTGCCTGAACATTAATTTTTGTTTCAGTTGAAGAAAAAAAAATCTATACTTTTTGTTAGAACATCCCTGTAATAGTAAAAAATTCCGTTTAGTTTTCTTTTTAGCTGCGTACTACCAAACTGAAAGTGGCCTGAAAATTTTCAAACTGAATTTCAGGCTGTTTTTTTACACACACTTCTTATGGCAAACTGAAATTCCGTTTAGTTTTCTTTTTAGCTGCGTACTACCAAACTGAAAGTCGCCTGAAAATTTTCAAACTGAATTTCAGGCTGTTTTTTACACACACTTCTTATGGCAAACTGAAATTCAGTCGAGCTGCGTACCGGCCTTTATATACAACATTTTAAACTATTTAAAAATATTAAACAAATAATTTCCCAAGGAAAGGGTTGAAAAAGGGAGGCACTTAAAATAGTACTTAAAAATAAAAACACTTAAAACTACTTACAGACTTAAAACTTAACTTAAAACTATAAAACGAAGAAAAATAACTTGTTTAAATTCATATTAAAAAGGTAAACAAAGTAACATGAATTAACCATAAAAAGAAAAACAAAAACACTATTGTGTAGACAAATTCATATAAACATACATACATACATACATACATACATACATACATACATACATACATACATACATACATACATACATACATACATACATATGTTAATTAACAATCATAAAAAAGAAAAATGTAATCACTATTGTGTAAACAAATTCATATAAAAACAAACAAACAAAAAAATGTGAATTAACAATTAGAGAAAAATTAAAGAAAATAGAAACACTATTGTGCAGTGTTATACACTGTATCAGTTATATTTAAGGATCGTATCCTTTTATGGTAAAACAAGGGGTCTACACCCCCATAAAGAAGTCCAGCTACCCCAAGGTTCAAGAGATCCACAGGAGAAAGGTATCTAGACCTTTGAACAGTCTCCAGATTCCGTACTTACCGTATAAGTTAAGACCCCACTTTGTTAAATAGTCCGTCAGTACAGTCAAGTATGTGTTAACCTTGATATTAACAGTCCTCGCTCTGGCACCCGATGCGGCAATTAATATGTCGTCAGCATACATAAGTAAAAGATCTCCTTGAGGTGGTTGAGATATGTCAGATACAAAAATGTTGTATAAGACTGATCCGAGCAACGACCCCTGAGGCACTCCTGCAGAAATTGACCTTTCATTAGACCGATTGTCTCCCAAGCGCACACAAAATGAACGGTTCCTTAAGAAACTGTCAATCATACGGCATGTGGTGTTAAAAGCCTTTGCAAAATCCAAACTTACAGCCAATGTTGGGCATCTGTTATTCAGTCTCCTGGCAACAAAGTCCGTCAGTACCATCAGTGCGTGTGATGTCGATAGTCCACTTTTGAAACCAAATTGGAAGTCTCCAATACCTTTCCAAAGGCTGATAGTAGGGAAATTGGTCTATAGCTGCCACACTCATTTGGATTAGACCTTGGCTTCAATATTGGAACAACCAAAGCCTTTCTCCATGCTTTCGGAAAATAACCAATGTTGAAGCAATGGTTAAACAAAATGGACAAAAATCGACATGCCACATCATTGGTCTTCATTAATACAAAGTCAGGTATACTATCTATACCAGTAGACTTTTCTTCAAAGCATTTCCAATAGCTGCAGCGTCAATAAATCCGAGTCTGTCAACGTTACTACTATAGGTAGCTGTCAAAGTTGTTCCAAAAACAGTCAAAGGCGTCGTCCTGTCCAAGGTCGAGACTACTTCCCTCACATTCGCACAAAAAGAATCTAATTGCACATTAGATGGATATTGACAAACCGAAAATAAACGGTTTGCCAGCAGATTAGCCATTCCAGCATTGTCAGAAACAACTCCGCCATCAGTGCTAACCAAATTGCTAATAACAGTTCGATTAAGTAGTCCCGCCGCCGATTTAACATTTCTGAACGTCCTATTATGCAGTCTAATTTTTTGTAAATAGTCCGTCCAACGGTCCCCTTCGAAAGTTTCTATGGCCCCTGTATTATTTTGTCCCAATTTCTCACGTCTGCTTTCAAGATGTTGCGTCTATCTGAATCATCACATCGATGTAACTGTCGCCTAAGTTGTTTTTTGTAATGAATAAGGTTTAAAATGTTTTGTTGCCTCCTGTTGAGACTTTCGGTATTGAGTGCTCCATAGCGTCATGGAAATCGCCTTCCATAGTCCCAATACAGTCATCTATCTCTGTCTCAGTCATATTTCTGTCAAGCGGTAGACCACATCCAGCCAGATTTATGGACAATCTGTTAGTAAATTTGCGCTTATCCATTCGGTCATAGTCATACCAAGTAGGACGTTCCCGAGTCAAACAGTCATTGGTAAAAAAGACAATTTCTTCAGCTTTGTGGTCCGATTCATAGTCCAATGTCCTAAGTAAATTGGTTGTTGTTGTCAGCAAAACGTCAATATAAGATGACACTACTGGATTTATCTTTGTCGGTCCATCAGTCACTTATCTAGAGAGTGATTTCAAATCACTTGCTTATTTTTGCGAGTTCTATGTTGTTAAATTTATAACAAATATAAATAGTTTGAAGTGTTCTATTTTAATTTTTGTGGTAAGATTACGTAATTTATAAGACAAATATTTTGGAGTATTATTATCCTTTTTAACTGTGAGCAGATTAGGTGTTTAAAAGGTACATCTAGCCTTGCCAAAGATAGAAATTGCAATGGCTGCGCAAGTAACGCTTTAAACCGCTTTTCTTATATTACTTTCATATTAAACCCTTTGGAGTCAACAATATTACCCTAAGCTCTTCAAGTTACAGAATAGGGCGAAAGTAGTTGTACTTATATTTACTTAAAACCTAAGTGAACTTTTTGTAAATGTAAAAAATTAATCTTTAAATCACAAATCGACTAAAAAAGAAAAAATCCATTCTTTTTTCAAATTAGCGCTTTTTAGATCTTTTTGACGTCGCACAGAGAGGTATTTTGCCAATCTAGCCGGACATTAGGCAAAAAATTTATTTTGAGAAATGTAAAAATTTAAGTATGCAACTCGACAGACAACAAAATTCTGCATCGTATAGTGAATTTTCAAGGCTTTTGCTTGAGATTTGTCGTTTTGGGACACTGTTAAAGTCAGGAAAGTTGAGTATATCGTATACGTTTTTATTGACTTTAAACGATTTTGAGAGGTTTGCAATATATTTTTTGGCGGCTAAACGAATAAAGATTTTGTATTGATTTTTTTTTCTGTGAAATGGTTTATTAGTAGCTACTTATGTTAATTTTTATAATTTTTTTTTTTAAATTTTAATGACAAAAAATTTCGTTCAAAATTAAAAAAAGTTTTTTTTTTGTAAAATTTTTTGTAAAAAAAAAAAGTGAAAAGCTTTTTAAGAGTGATCTCCATCGCGGCCCTAAAAATGTTATATATCACTATAAAATTTGCGATCTTTACTTTTATACTGTACAAAAACAGCTTGCGCATAGGTGCGCCATTTTTTTTGGCGATTTTTTAAAAATTACTCCTTTTTCTGTTGCTTCTTATCTTACATAGGTAAATACGAGTAAGAAACCTTTTTATATTGTTAAAACATTTTGGTTTTCAATAACTGAAGGTAGATGTTTTTTATTTAAATCATTGCATCTAACACTGTTATTACCTGTAAAAAATGATCAAAAAGGTAAAACAGTAATTTTACCCACCCCCAAAGCTTACATATATACATAGATACCTGTGCAGCTACGTTGTAAATGACGTTATTCCTGGAACAAAAATGCACCTGTATTAAATAATTTTTTAAAATAATAAAAACCAAAAGTAGTTTTTAAAAAAACAAATCTGACCTGCAGTTAACAATTTGTTTACTATAAATTGTGGTTATTGTACAAAATTGTAATCATAACCCTTTTGAAGCTTCGAGAGTAAAATGGAAAAAGTATATACAAGATTGGAGTTATTCCAAATAGTACAGGAATCTAATGCTAATACCGTTGAAGAGAAATTGCAATTTTTATTTAGAAAATTGTGCGATGTTTCAAAATGTCAAGGAGATGGTGATATATCAGCAGTAAAGGACTGTTTAAAGAGTTTCAAAAAAAAATTTTAATTATATTGGCATTGCTTAGATACTGCAAAACTTTACGTTTCTCTATATGAGTGGCATCCTATGAGACCTACAATGTACAAGATTTTAATACATGGTGCAACTGTTATGAATGAGGCATTGTTGCCTATTGGGCTATTATCAGAAGAAGCGGCTGAGGCACGAAACAAGCATTTCCGGCTTTACAGGCAGAATTTCGCTAGAAAGTTTTCAAGGGTTCAGTGTAACTTAGATATTATTAATAGGCTTTTGCTAAGTTCTGACCCACTAATTACTAGTATAAAACCCACTCCAAAAAAAGGCCATTACCTTTTACGAAAGAAGCAATTTCTTTCATGCTTCCACCAGCACTTAACGCTGAAGAGGATTCAGATTCGGAAGAGACTTTTGAAGAATCAGACGAAGAAGAACCGTGGCACTCATCATCATCTTAGTGCAAAGGAGAAGTCGTTTTAAATAAATTAATTGTTATAATTTAAAAAAAAATTTATGGTTACAATCATAAATAAGTCATTACTATAAATAAATAAAATATTTTCAGATAAATCAAATACTATAAAGTAACAAGTTCCAAAAATATTTTTTTAATAATATTCTTGGGAAGCAGGGATTGGTTAGGCATTGGAAAGCTTAAAAATGATTATTTTTAGAAAATTGGCAAAAAAAATTTTTTTTTTCACAGGTACGTTTTGGGGGTGGGATTGGAGGAAGACCTCCCCCTGCCCATAAAAATAAATTTTTATGGTTTTAAGAAATATAAAATCTATTTCTTTGAATAATTGCATTATTTTTTCAAATAATATTTTATTTAACCGCCCACAAAAGGGGTGGGGCTAAAAATGGCATTTAAGAATCTCTTAAGTCCAACTTTAAGTCTTTGAACATTCTTTGACCTTAAAAGTTGTAATTGCTAAACAAAATACTGGGAAAATTAAAAAAAAACTTGCATTTTTCAGAGGTAGGATTAGTTCTTCCAAGGGGAACTTTTTTTCTCCTTAGTCCGATTTTTACTATTTTCTAGCTTTGACAGCCAACGACCATAACAGATTTTTCTGCAAAGTTTCATTGACCTAGGTGCACTCAGTAAATTTTTAGAGCCAATATAAGCCAAAAAAAAAAGTAATGTCCGGGTAGATTGGCAAAATACCCCTATGTGCGTCGTTTGGGTCGACGCGTTCGGTCCTTGAAAAGTAGGCATCAGGGATGCCTACTTTTAGCGCAAATAGGCGCTATTTTGTGAATCTCTGGCAGTGTTGCCAAAATTATTGAACCAATGCCCGCCAGATAATACTTAAAAAAAACGCTAGAAACCGCTAATTCGTCCGAAAAAAACGCTGACATAAACCGCTAAATAAATTTCAAAAATATTTTTTTTGTTTTCTAAAAGATTGAATACAAATTTTAAACTTAAATTAGTTCAAATACATACTACATGATCATCTGTAGTTAAAAATTTAGATAATTTATTCTTTAACTATAAAAATTAAAATCAATAAAAAATATAAAGACAAAGAAGCTTCATACTTTTGTACTTTAGCACGTTTTAATAAAAATGGATTTTTTCGAAGCATGATGGACCTTTATTGCGGCTTTTGGTTTTGCACTGCCATTAATATTTACAGTAACTTACTCATTTATCCAATCCCTTAATTTTGGGTTAGTTTTCAATTCTTTTCTAAATTGTTGTCCATATATCAACTTTATTTTAGCAGATTTAATAACACATAATAAAACGGTAACTTTCTGTCTGTGTTCCCATCACGTAAAACCTGCTGAATGAATTTCAATGTGATTTTATGTGGATGCTAATGTGCATTGGTTCAAATATAGGATTTTTTTCCTTAAAAATGTCTCATTTTCAAATGAAAATATAAAAAAGTAGCGAAAGTACGCAATTTTACCGATTCAATGGTACTGCAAACTTGACAACATTTTTTATTTTTGTCAGCGGGAAATTTTAAATACTGCAGACTTTATAATAATTTTAAATAAAGCCTAGGTTCCTGAGTAATTACATAGGGTACCTTTATATAAAGTAAATACATAATCTATATATATCTGATGCACACTACATATATCAATTTTTCGAGTGGATTAGTTTCAAGCAGTATGACGAAGAATGGGAACAGCTGATAAATATATAAAGAAACACAAATTTGTTTATATTGTATTATATTAGTTCTTACCAAAAACGTTTTTACAAGACCAGAACTTTAAAATATATATTTTTAATCATACTTGTGTAGATATACATGCATATGTGACTCAAGCTGATCTTCTCTTTCAGGGGTCGAAATTCAGTTTCGATGTTTTTCGATAATCTACAAAATTCTGTACTGAATGCAAAAAAAAAAGAAATTCATGAACTTATGGCGTTTTGAAGATCTTAGATTCGAAAGTATAGTTTTAAGATAATCGAGGTTAAAGTTGAACAACTAATTTGTGCAACTTTTCAGTTGATAAGACTGCCTAATTAAATATGAAATAAAATCTATTTTATTTTACCTATTAATTAAATATTTTCAATGTGAAATAAAATCTATTTTGTAGTAGATCTCATCATTTGGTGCAACAGAAAACATGTAATTTTGTTTTGTCTTGTACTGAAAATTTTACCCTGGCAAGAGAGAACCAGAGATTCACCACTTAGCGGTTTTTCTCAAAAGTTCCCGCTTGTAAGAGCAAAAAACCACAAGATCTAGCGGGAAAACTGCTGTTTTGGCAACACTGATCTCTGGTTTATAACAACTCATTGCTCTTATTTTTGTTAACGAATATAAATACAAAATTAAAATCGAAATTAAATACTAATCATGGGAATCTTTGACTTAACTAGAACCTTATCCTAAACAAATGTGTCTTACATTAATTGCTACTTAATTAGGGTTATTTAAATGCACTTACAGTGAAAATACCTAATATCCGACCATAGGTAATAATATACAGAACGAAAAGTTTGTTGTTACCTACTTAAACAAGATTAGATTGTGTACAAAACTCAATAGTAATAAAACAAAGGTGCAAATCCTAGTCTATAAGTTATTTTGAGAACCACTTATGAGTACATCTTTAACATAAGTGAGCTACACCAAGGCTAATTTCAAGTGGAATTGTACCTGAGAGGTAAAAAAGGTACCTGTGACTTTCTAAGGTAAAAATGCCTTAAAAATTGACATTTGCCTTGAAAATGTTGCAGAGGTTTCTATAGTTTTTAACCATAACGATAAAAAATACATTCAAAAGAGTAAATATTTTTTACATTTTGAATATTTTCGGAAACTATTAATTACAAATTTTTTTCTTTAATCATAAAAAGTTTATGTCAACATTCTTAAAAATTACAAACCTGGCGTAAAGAAGCTTTCGAAAAATGCATAAAAATCAAAGATACTTTTTTTAAATTTTTTTATCTCAATTTATTTTTTTTTCATTAACTATAAGTTATTAAAAAAATATGTATTACATGTTATTTCTTATTATTTCCTAAAAAAAAGTACTATCTTATACATAAAAAAACTACAGATTAACAACCAAACAAATTAAGGTAATAAACATTTCTTTTAATTTCGAGGTAAGATTTCTCTAAAAATGCTACATATAAAAATTTAAGAGACGTTTCTCTTTGCCTTTACATGTAAATTACCGAATCCGGTTGATAATGGCTTCTTTCAATTCATCCCACGTATGCAAGGGTTGCAAACGCCTTTGCATCCAATACCACTCCAGAGCTTCGGCTGACAAAAGCTGGTGGAAATGCCTTACAACCTCGGACCAACTGTTGTCATAATCCTTACGAATTTCTTCTACTCTGAAAATAAACTCCTGGGCCCTCATGGTTTTACTGGTACTATCAAAGTTCACACCCCACTTGTCTAATCCGGTTCTTCTTGTCGTGTAGGGGTTGGTAGTTATTTGGAGCTCCTTGTGCTCGTGGCCCAACAGCATTTGGCGGTGGTCCCCAAGGATGAAGTGGTGGTTGCCTGTTATAATTTTCTCCTGGCTTGTTGTTGAGGCCTTGAAGCTCTCGAAATAGAGCGCATACTTTCAGCTACAATTTGCGGGACTATTTCTCGTAGCCATTCTTCTATTGACCGCATTAACTCCTGTAGGCCAACTGTAGAGTCAACTACACTTTGAATATCAACCCCAGCTGGTCTAATTTGAGGTTGAGACAAAGGGGCATTAGTTGCCGTATTTCGATATTCCCTCCTAACGGTCTGGGCTGTTAGGCTGCTATACTCTGGAGAGGTAATGCTTTCATCTTCTACAGCGGGATTGCCCACACCATATTGAGGATCAATCTGCGCCGAATTAGCGCTAATTGGTGTACTGCGGTAGTTGTGGTTGTAGTTATATTTCTTTAAAAATGATGCCGGTGCGAACGTAACCGTCAATGGCGACCGTTATCGTGCCATGATAACCAACTATTTGATGCCTGAAATTGAAGCTCGTGATCTCGGCGACAATTGGTTTCAGCAAGATGGCGCCACTTCCCACACATCGCATCAATCAATGGATTTATTGAGAGAACATTTCGGTGAGCACATAATTTCACGTTTTGGGCCAGTCGATTGGCCACCAAGATCGTGTGATATCACACCGTTAGACTTTTTCCTGTTGGGATATGCAAAGTCTAAAGTTTATGCGGACAAACCCGCTTCGATTCAGACTTTGAAGAAAAACATCACGCATGCCATTCGCCAGTTACCATTCGAAATGAATGAGTCATCGAAAATTGGACTCAACGGATAGACCATCTGCGGCGTAGCAGCGGCCAACATTTAATAGACATAATCTTTAAAAAATAAATGCCAAAGAATGTTCTTTCAAATGATAATAAACATTCTCCATTGAATTTGAATTTTCTGTGGTTTTATATTTAAAAAAGTAGAGAACCTCGAAATGGATTACCCCTTAGTTCCCGGAAAAAATAAAACTTATATGATGAAAAAGAACAAAGATTTAATATCAAGGGAAAAAAACAATATAAATATGTATGTATGTTACCTAAAAGGAAATCAAAATAACTATTTAATAAGAATAGTTGAATAATATGTTTGAGAAACGTAATATACATACGGAAAACAAATAAATATGATATACCCTATAATAAAGGAAAAATAATGTAAAAATAAAAAGCAACACCAAAAGCCAAACAAAAATACTAACATTTCTGAAACTCAGAATATGTATTAGTTAAATATTACCGCCGGATCAACCAAAACAATATTGTTGGAGGAGATCACCTGTAGTCACCGTCTCATCACTATTGAAGTGTCGTCACTGTTACTTATTAATCCCTTTGTTTGTTTACTCGTTACTAAATCCTTATGTTGTTGTTTCTGTGTATGTCTATTAATATTGTATTTTTGTTAATGTAAATTACTGTATGTTAGTTCTTATATTAATATTAAAAATTGTCATGTATTTTGTTGTTCTATAACGGATTACTTTTGTTCATTTCTTTTTCTTTTGTGGTCCAAATTGATATTTGTTAATTTTAAATTTAGTTGTAATTGAACCTGCTTAATAAACGTTTTAAAATAAATATCTTGTCCTCACGTTTTAATTATAAAGTTTAATAAAGTTAATTTTTTTACGCGACATTTTTGGCGACCGTGACAGGACAGTAGTGTTAAAGTGTTTTAAATAAAAAATAACTTAATTAATTCGGCAATAAGAATTTTAAGGCCCGTAGAGCCGCAACAAAACTTTGGTGATTTTTTGAAAAATAACACAAGTAAACTTTCTTTTGGTGCAACACAACCGTTCGTGGTACAGCTGCATTTTTCGTTAGAAAAATTCTTATAGCCCACTTTTCACACTGCTGTTTTTGTTTGTTTAGTGTTTCAAATAAATATATTTAAATTTGTGCAAATTTTATAAAATTGGTTCAAAAATAAGAATATTTAAATAAAATTAAAATCATTTGTGGCACAATTAAATAATAATTTTTTGTTGTGAAAAAATACTTTTGAAATTTTAAAAAATGGCTAACAACGATGAAGTGGTCCCTGAACAAAATAATTTTGGCGGTAAAGAATTGGCGTCATTAAAGCAACAAAGGGCCACCATGAAACGAAACGTCTCTAATATTCAGAAGAAAATAGAAAAAGATGGCGACAGCGCTGATGCAACAATTTTACAATGCCGGTTGGAAATTTTAGAGTCGTATTTCAAGCAGATTTGTCACATCAAATTGAAAAACTTTATGCTTCTGATACCACAAGGGGTGACCTGGAGGAAGTCTACATTGCGGCCAAAGCAAAATTGTTGTCCATCATAAACAAAGGGCGTTGTTCTACTTCAATGGACCAAAGTGTTTTCAATTCTTCGATTGGTCTTTCAAGCCAAACTCGTTTGCCCTCACTAAAATTGCCTCGTTTTGATGGAAGGTATGCAGAATATAAGCGATTTATAACAACTTTTAACAACATGGTTCATGAAAATTCATCTTTAACACCGTTCGATAAATTTATTAAATTGCCATTCTGGTCAAGCTCTTGCAGTCGTTCAACCGTACCAAATAACGGAAGAAAATTATCCGAAGGCACTAGAGAGGTTAAGGGAGCGATATGACAACAAAGTTCTAATTTTCCTGGAAAATATTACTGCTCTCTTTGATATTAAAGAAATGTCTAAAGGTGATAGTGTTTCGTTACGTAATATAATTGATACCGTTTCTGCAATTCGTGGTTCACTTTTATCACTGGGCTCAGAAATGGATGCAATGAATGCTATCATTACATGGTTCTATCGAAGCTGGATGATGCATCAAAACAAAATTACGATGAAAAAATGGATTTTAAATCGTTGCCGTCTTGGGATTCCTGCTATGAAAATTTAAGCCATCGTTGTCAATTTCTAGAAAGTCATGGTAAGAAAAGTGAAGTTAAAAATAGTTCAAGTGATATGAAATCAAAATCAAGTTTTAAACGTCATGCAACCACATGTGTCTCTACAAATTCAAGTAAACAAAACATACATTAACAAAAAACAAAACATACATTGTGTGAATAATTTCAAACAAAAACAAAAAAACAAACCTATTTTAATACAACAACAAAGTTGTCTGTAATTTTTTTATTTCTTTCTTTCTCTTTATTTTTTACAACGGCATATTGAATTGCTACTTTAAAAATAAAACAAAAACAATAAGGGCTAATGAGCCTCTTTAATTTAAGCAACAAAAATGTTGACAATGTCGAATTAAATAAAAACAAAAAAACAGAAAATAATTTGTGTGTAAATTCTACGCAAGTTATACGTGCCCAATCTTGTTCGTCGCTTTTGCTAAGCGATGACAATAATATAACTACAAACAAGTCGCCTTCTGAACACAGTGTTACCAACAGTAATATGGATAGTGCAGAAAAACCTAAGACGCAAGTGGGAATGGACAGATATATAACTGTATTGAAAAGAGGTCGAAGCCCTAAATCTTCGCAGATTGCACCAATGTCGAAAGTACTTAAAGATAAGGAGGCTAACGGAATAAGTTCCCAAAATCGTTTTGCTATTTTAGATAGCGAAACAAGTGAGCAAAAAACGGCACCGAAGTCGTTTAAACCACCACCAATTTTTTTAAGGGAAAAAAATTCGAATGAATTAATAAATAAGTTAATTTCAGTTATCGGGGAAAATTCATTCTATGTAATTCCAATCAAGCGTGGTAACATTGATGAAACTAAAATTCATTTTATAGACGAAATTAGTTATCGTAAAGCAGTAAAGGAGTTTGAAAGCTGCAATAAGAACTTTTATACCTATCAGCTGAAGAGTAGCAAAGGCCTACAGGTAGTCATCAAAGGTGTTGACTCATATGTTAATCCAGTGGAAATAAAAGCTGGCCTCCAAAAAGCAGGATTTAAGGTTAAAAGCGTTGACAATCTCATAAATCTAGAGCGTGTCCCTCAACCTCTATTTCGCGTTGAACTGGTACCTGGGGATATTAGATTAAAGAAGAACGAAACGCATCCCATTTATAATCTAAAATATCTGTTACACCGCAGGATAAGTGTAGAGGAACCACATAAGCGGTCACGACCCGTTCAGTGTTTAAATTTCCAAGAATACGGCCATACAAGGGCTTACTGCAAGTTGCCTCCGGTTTGCGTTGTGTGTGGAGAGCTTCATTGTTCCGCCCAATGCGACAAACCAAAGGATGACTCGAAGGTTAAAAAATGTAGCAATTGCGGTGGAAATCACACTGCTAACTACAGAGGCTATCCAGTTTTTTCTGAGGTAAGGAAGTCAACTCAAAAATTAAGTACTCCTACTAGGCAGCCACAATACCAAGCAAATGCTCATTACCCTCAGTTAGTTCAACCCACAACCAAACATGTTTCATACGCGGATATGTTAAAATCCAATCATGTTTTAGCACACAAAGCGACACCTACAACCAATTCTACCCCAAATATGCATCCAGAAGCTAAAGAACAAACACCATCTGGTAACTACAATCGTCTCGAAGCAAGTATCGAGACATTAGTGCATTCGTTAAACAGTTTTATGAGCTCTATGAGCAGCATGATGCAAGAAATGGTTCGCATGCAATCTGTGATGTTGCAGGCGGTACTTAACAAACCATGAACTGTTTAAAAATATGTTTCTGGAACGCAAACGGCTTACGCCAACACAAAAATGAACTCGAGTACTTCTTGAAGAACCAACAAATTGATGTCATGATGGTTTCAGAGTCTCATTTAACAACAAATAGCTTTTTTAAAATCAATGGCTATATATTATATGTTAGTTTTTCAGAAGAAGAAGAAGCGTGCGAAAAATATTTCATCGAAAATACTAAACTTGTTTCAAATGGACGCATTCAAGTTCGACTACCATTTAAACAAAGCCCGGATTGCTTAGGTGAGTCTTTTGAAAATTGTAAACGTAGATTTTTGTCGCTCGAAAGTAGATTGGAACGTGATTCAACATTAAAATCTATATATGTCGAATTTATGGATGAATATATGGCACTTGGTCATATGTCAGCTTACAATCATTCTTTATCTCATCCGCATTATGTCATACCTCACCATTGTGTACTTAAGCCTCATAGTACAACAACAAAGCTTCGTGTAGTTTTTGATGGGTCAGCTCGTACATCGTCGAATTATTCTTTGAATAATATTCTCATGGTTGGCCCAACAATACAGCAAGATTTGATTACCACACTTTTTTCGTTTCGTCTGAACAGGTTTGCTATTACTGCAGACATATCTAAAATGTACCGCCAATTTCTTGTTGATGAACGTGACCGTAAATTTCAGCTTATTTTATGGAGATCTAGTCCAAAAGACAATCTTAACGTGTTTCAACTTAACACCGTAACGTATGGGCTCTCAGCAGCACCGTTTTTGGCAATTAGAAGTTTGTTTTTTATCGCTGATCAACACAGTTCTACATATCCCATTGGTTCAAGGGTACTTCGTGAGGATTTATATGTCGACGATGTTCTCACTGGCTCCAATAGTCTTGAAATGTTAGTAGTTAAGAAAGCTGAAATAATAAAAATTTTAAGCGCTCATGGTCTGCAGCTTGCAAAGTGGAATAGCAATTGTCCAGACATCGTCAACAATAACAACGAAGAAGTTACTATCAAAAGCACTGAAGACGACATCAATAAAACACTTGGGATGGCCTGGAATCCTAGCCAGGATATATTTTTGTTTCGCTACGATTTATCAGATGTAAGGAAACCAACAAAACGCACCATATTGTCAATAGTAGCCACAATATTTGACTTGCTTGGTTTCTTAAGCCCTATCGTCGTTCGTTGCAAAATTCTTCTTCAAGAATTATGGATCCAAAACATCGGCTGGGATGATCCCTTAACATCGACCCTGGAGAGTATGTGGCTCCAAATTAAAGAAGATTTTGAACATATTCATTACATCAAGATACCTCATTACGTTTTTACATCAGGAAATATAAGTGGCGAAATACACGGCTCCCATTTGGCTGCTGTTTGTACTATCGCGTTGTGGTTAATGGTAGCTACAAATTAACTCTGTTAATTGCCAAATCTAAAGTAGCTCCCATCAAGGCTCAGTCTTTGCCTCGTCTCGAACTATGTGCTGCAGTATTACTTAGTCGGACTTGGTCTAAAATACAAATTAAAATTTCTAAATTTGTTTCCTCAGTAGTTTTTTGGTCAGATTCCAAAATTGTTTTGCAGTGGCTAAAAATGCATTCATCGACATTAAATTGTTTTGTTGCAAATCGTATCTCTGAATTGCAGCAACACACGAGAGAAGTAACTTGGAGGCATGTGCCGTCTAAAATGAATCCTGCTGACATTGTATCCCGTGGCTGCTGCGCTGCTGATCTAACGAACACGATTTGGTTTACTGGTCCCGAATTTCTTTACACTGATGAAAAAAATTGGCCTGAAAATATCATTGACGAACCTATAGAAATTGTTGAGAAGAGGAAAACAGTAGTTTTTAAATGTACAACAGATATCACTGACAGGCCAATAATAGAAATGATTATTGATAAGCATTCTTCATATTTTAAAATTGTTCGAATACTTGCTTATATTTTTCGTATTTGTTGTGGACGTAAAGTAAATCCTTCCTTAAAGGTAAGCGATATCGTTCATCTTAAACCCGATGAGATGGAAAGTACTTTTTGGAGAATTGTGTCACATATACAAAGTACAGCATTTGCTGCAGAAACAAAAATGCTGCTAAACAATAACTCGGTTCAACCATTTCTGCAAAAATTAGCTCCATTTATGCATAAAATGGAAATTAATAACAAAACCTTTAATATAATTCGAGTCGGTGGACGTTTGTCAAAGGCTCCCATCCCGTTTGATGCACGCTTTCCAGCTTTATTGCCGAAAAACCATCGCTTTGTTAAACTCTACGTTGAGCATTTACACCGTACTCATTTGCATGGTGGTCCAAAGGTAATGCTTGGTATTCTTCGTCAAAAGATTTGGCTCATCAATGCAAGAGAAGTAGTTCGAAAAGTGGTCCGAAATTGCGTTCATTGCTTCCACTATAAACCAAAATTACTTGGACAAATAATGGGCAACTTACCAGTTGATCGCTTTAGAGCCCAACGGCCATTTCTAGTCACTGGAGTTGATTTTTGTGGCCCATTTCTAACATCATATCGAATTCGGGGTAAGGTACCCTACAAAACGTACATTGCTGTTTGTGTGCTTTAGTTCAAAAGCGACGCATTTAGAACTTGTGTCAGATCTGTCGAACAACAATTTTATCCTTTGTTTAAAACGATTCGTAAGTCGACGTGGTCTACCTCAACGAATTTTTTGCGATAACGCAACAAATTTTGCTGGTGCCCATAACAAACTTAAAGAGTTAAAAGAAAAACTGCTTACCGATAAAACTGTAAAACAGACATCAAAACCCATTGTTCACATAATGGTTTCGAATTTTGTTTTATTCCCCCTAGGGCCCCACATTTTGGTGGATTGTGGGAGGCAGCTGTTAAGTCTGCAAAAACACTCCTGATTAAAAATGTTGCTCAAGCCCGTCTTTCGTTTGAAGAGCTCCAAACTTTAGTGGTGGAAATAGAAGCCATTTTAAATTCTCGGCCAATAGCTCCAATGTCAGATAATGGCGAAGCACTCACACCTGGTCATCTCTTGATTGGTTCTTCTTTGGTTTCTATCCCTCAAGAAACATTTGGTGACACCAAATTGTCAGCACTTAATCGATGGCAGCAATTCTCGTTTCTAAAAAATCAGTTTTCGCAACTGTGGTCCAGGGATTACCTTCAATCATTACAACAACGTTCGAAGTGGTCTACAGCGCAACCAAATATCAAGGTTGATGATTTAGTTATCATTCATGAAGATAACACACCACCACAAAGGTGGCTCCTAGCTCGTGTCACAAAAACGGTTGCTGGTTCAGATGGACATGTACGAGTTGTCGAATTAAAAACTGCCAATGGTTCCAGTCGACGACCTATACACAAAGTGGCACGCCTACCTTCTCTAAATGATTATTGAAACGCAGACCTTTCAACGGGGGGAGAATGTTGGAGGAGATCACCTGTAGTCACCGTCTCATCACTATTGAAGTGTCGTCACTGTTACTTATTAATCCCTTTGTTTGTTTACTCGTTACTAAATCCTTATGTTGTTGTTTCTGTGTATGTCTATTAATATTGTATTTTTGTTAATGTAAATTACTGTATGTTAGTTCTTATATTAATATTAAAAATTGTCATGTATTTTGTTGTTCTATAACAGATCACATTTGTTCATTTCTTTTTCTTTTGTGGTCCAAATTGATATTTGTTAATTTTAAATTTAGTTGTAATTGAACCTGCTTAATAAACGTTTTAAAATAAATATCTTGACCTCGCGTTTTAATTATAAAGTTTAATAAAGTTAATTTTTTTACGCGACAAATATTATAAAACCAAAAACTATTTGATTTAATAAATAGATAGATGTTCAACCTAAAATTGTACTTCAAAATTTTAATTAGCGGCAGTGATTTTTTCAATTTCAACCTGTAGGAAAAGTTTGAACAAAGAAACAAAGTAACGAAGACATAAAAAACTATTATTTAATAACCAATGTTGCCGTTGGTATTTTGTTACCAAAATTTTTTTCAAAAATGAACCCAAACCGTTTGCATCGGACCAAATTTTAAAACTCAATTAATATACCAATTAATGTTTTTTAAAAACATTTTATTCAGTAAAATAAAGGTTTCAAACATAATTTATTTGATTTAAATAATTCAGTTATGAAAAAATTATATAATGAAATTTATAAATAACTACATTTAAAATGCCGAGAACTAAAATAATCTTATTCAGTCTTTTTGTGTATGTATTTTACATTTACTGTTAAATAAAAATAATAAAATATAACACATTTTATACGGTTATTGGCATGAAATATTTCCAAAACATTTTTCGTTTGAACCGTTTTTTATTGATGCTATTTCTTGCCAAAAGTCATAAATATTTAAATTAGCGGAAATTTTTATTTCGCTGAGCCGCAGCAAATTCCATTCTGCTACTATTAAATCAGGATCACATTCAATTAGTTTAGGAAACTTTTAAAACGCCGTTAATAATTAATTTGTGAACGTATTTCGGTGTGTAAAAACTATTTAGAATATAAGAGATGTTTGCCGTACATTAAAAATAAAAAGAAAATAGAATGAAAAATAATAAACGACAAAAATTTTCGGACCAAATTTGGTCCAATTGGACCAAAACGGCAACGCTGTTAATAACTGTATTTTATGTATTTTCGGAAATAAAAACGTGACGAAATGTGGTTATATGGTAGTCAAACGTTTCACAAAACTTATAATGAATAAATTCTTCTTTCGTAACAATATTTAAAAAAAAACTTATTTATTGTTTCTTTTTTTTTTTAATACCTATAAAGTGTGACTTTTGTTAAGACATGTTGATAGCAAATGAAACCGGGTGGTTAATAATTTTAGTTCTACCCATGCGCAGTGGGGCAGAATCAAAATATTTTGGAAATAACCTAGGCCGATTGATCCAAACTTTGTCATGAGAATAACAGAGGCTATAAAATATACGTAAGGAGTTTTTTGCATTGTTCAATTATTTTCACTTTTTTGAATAATAATTAAATATATTTTTTTGCACATGCATTTTTACATCGTAATTTGAAGCTTATTTGGAAATGGCAAAATGTATGGAAATTACTCAACCTAAAGTTGGCTTTAGGTTGAAAGGACTAATAAGCGACGCGATACTTAAAAACAAATTATTCGCCAAATGATACAATTTCATATATGTTTCTGGAATGCAAACGGCTTAAGCCAACACAAAAATGAACTCGAATACTTCCTTAACAACCAAAAAATTTATGTCATGCAGCTTTCAGAGACTCACTTAACAACAAATAACTTTTTTTTGAATCAATGGCTTGTATATTATACGACATTGAAGACCCCCTTGGCAGAGCATGTGGTGGTTCAGCAATACTAATAAAAGCTCGAATTAAACATTATTTACTGTGTGATTTTTGTGAGGATTATCTTCAAGCAACAAATATCTGCATTGAAGAATTTATCAAAACTTCGTTATTTCTTCCAATTATTCAACACCTAGATTTCAAATATAGCGACTTCTTTTAATCACTAGGTCCCTGTTTTATAGCATCAGGGGACTACAACGCTAAACATACGTTTTGGGGATCAAGACTAATTACTCCAAAAAGTTTGAACGTAATATCGAGTTGGCAACCCAACTATTGGCCTACTGATCGTCAAAAAAACTGAAGTAGATTTTGGAGTGACTAAGGGTCACTCCAATTCACTCTCTTAGGGACTAAGAGAAATGATCGAGTTTGAAGCGTCACTTGCTTTAACTTCAGATCGTTCACCCAGTATTGTCTATATATGGAACCAGAAAAATATCGTGTCACCAAGAATAAAAAATATCTCAGTACTCATTGTTCGGAAAACATCCCGCTAAGAACAGCTGAAGATGTAGAGCGGAGTCTTATTGATTTTGATCTAAACCCTAAATCAGCTGTCCAACCTGCAACAGCAACCCGACAACTAATTAGACACAATCAAATTTATTCTGTAGACGTCGAGAGGAACTTGGCTGAAAAAAGAAAAATTCACAGAGAGTGGCAATCACAAACATCACCTCAACTTAAAAGCAGACTTAAAGAATGCACGAAATGGCTAAGAGGGTTACTTGAATCCCGAAGAGCAGTATCACTGAAAAGCTATTTAGAAGACCTTGACGCAACTCCTCAATCAGATTATTCATTATGGCGTACGTGTAGAAATCTTAAAAGGCCAGTTATACATAAGCCTCCCTTACGAACTTCGTCTGGAGGCTGGGCAAGAAATGACACCGAAAAAGGCAATCTATTTGTTGGACATTTGAAAAAGATTTTTACTCGTAATGTATCGACTGATATAGTTCAGTTGCCAACTATCGAAGCTAGTGCTGCAGAACCCTTAAGATTTCAATTCAGTGATATTGAAAGGGCAATAATTGATTTAAACACAAAGCCCGTGGATTGGATAAAACCAGTAACAAGATGTTATTCGAATTGCCCCGTGTAGCCAAAAAATTGTTCTTTATGTTTTTAATGCCATTTTTCGTCTTGAGTACTTTCCTCCAGAAAGTTAATAACTAAGCTGAACCCCATTTTAGGCGACAAATGATGCATTCCAAACCATCAATTCGGCTTTAAAATAAAAAAACATAGTACAATCGAACAAACTCACAGGTTAGTCAACGTAGTTAAGAAGACCTTTGAAGAAATAAAATACTGCTCTGCGCTTTTTATCGATGTTTCTCAAGCATTCGATAAGGTATGGCATGCTGGCCTAATTTACAAGTTAAAATTGAATTTGCATGTAAACTTATATAAGCTGTTAGGTAATTATTTAACTGATCGTAAATTCATTGTGAAAGAAGGAAATTTTGTAAGCTCACCTGAGCCAATTGGAGCCGAACTTCCCCAGCGCAGTATATTGGGTCCCATTTTATATTTGTAATATACTTCATATATGCTAACTAGTGACCGAGTCCACACATTGACATTTGCCGACGACACAGCTTTTTTAAGCATTCACGAAAGTCCCGAAGTGCAAGACAACATATTAAGTTTATAAAATGGTTAAAGAAATGGAGAATAAAGGTGAATGAACAAAAATTTACTCAGATAACTTTCACACTGCGTAGGAAATCGTGCTCCCCTATTCGCATAAATAGGCAAACAATACCTCAGCTTTCAGACGTAAAATATGTCGGTATACATTTTGACCGGCGCCTTACTTGGAAACGCCACATAGAATCAAAGTTAACACAAATTAAGCTAAGAGCCGTCCAACTATACTGGCTTATTGGCAGAAATTCTACTCTCGCTTTAGATTGCAAACTTTTATTGTAAATACAAGTGAATTCAATGTTATGGCATTCAATTGTGGCAATATAGAAAAATCCAAAGGCGCCAAAATAATATTCTACGTATGATAACATCTGGATATGATAACATCATTGGTATATAAAAAACTCGAATATCCAAAAAGATCTAAACGTACCATCAGTTAAGGCAGAAATAGCGAAAAAGCCCGCAACATACTAAATGAACGTGGGTACATTTGTCTAAGAAGGAGAGACATTGCTTATCTCGCCCGAACGTCAGAGGGATGACCCGCTAATGATAGCAGTAACCCGTTAACATATAGTTTTTTTGTCTAGCACTGGCTGGACTTCACAAGTATATTTATTTTTATTTTAGATTTATGATATGAGTAATTATTGTTTGTTCATATTTATTGAAGATACAGTAAATAAAATATTGAAAAAAAAACATTCTAGTTTTGTAACCAAATTTAATACATAAAGTGTTTCTTTCGGTTTAATGGAACCGATGGAATCTATAGAAACGAAAAACTTATTTAAAATCAAGTTTATTTCAAGTACTTAAATTTATATTTTATCAGTGCTTTCTTCGATACAATAAAAAGCACTAAAGAAAAAAAAACGCATAATTTGCTTTCTCATTTCTTATTTCAATTGACATCTACAAGTTAAAAATCTACCAACAAAATAATGCGATTTTTGTTTTTGTAAAACCAACCCTACCTTCTTTATTGTGCCATGGTTCTACCCATGATATAATAATACAAGGTAGTTCCATTTCAAAAATGTTTGAAGTTTGCCGGAATTATTGAAGTATGTTTTTATGTAAACAGCAAAAAAAAGTGTTGCCACAAGTAGAAACGAAAAAAAAAAATATTTTGAAAATTATTTTAAAAAAGTGTGTAATTTACATAAATAACATAAAATAAAAACGTACTTTGATTTAATAATGAAACTTATGAGGAATAAATCTTCTTGTAGATTATGATTTCCTTAATATTTTATAGGTACTGTTACGGATGGTTTTTGTTTTCCTTTTTCATACGGTGTTGTATACATATATTTCTTTTCAGAGTAGAATTACTCAAAACTCATTTCAGAAAAAATGTTAAAACATTTATTCTTTTCAATTTAACGATTATTTGCCATAAAAAATTACAAATTCCTTTTGTCCTTCTTCTTATTGGTTGGCAACACGTCCCCTCCAATTTAAAAATCGATATACGACACTGATTTCAGGAATTTTACAAATTCCTTTTTGTTATCGCGCTTCTTCTTATATATACATAAGAAAAAGTGGTGTGATATTATCCCGTTACGTAAATTAACCAATGGTATTACGACACTTGGCGTAGCTTACAGAACAAGTAGTTTCTGATCAGAAAGCACATTTTGCAATTAGGCAGTTGACTTTTGGAAATTAAAGCGTGCAGTTGGAAATAAATTTGATTGTGTAGTGGTGCATCGTGTTGTTAATTCTTCAATGAATTTATAAACTTAAAAAAAGGAAAAAGTGCATTTTAAATATAACTTTAATTATTTTGCAAATGGTTTAACTTTTGAAAAGGAAAAAATCGTCAACTGAATCCTTTATAGTGTTTTCCACGGAAAAACCATGAAAATGTGATTGTTAAAAAACAAGCAAATTTAAACTTTTAATCCATTATAACAATTTCCAAAAGCAAATCATAAAATAAAACTTTAATAATAAATAGCAAGATGGTTATAGTGTTCCAAAAAAGAAAAGAGAGAAAACTTTATAAATACCGGCGTGAAATTTAAAAATGTAAACTCATGATTAAAAAAAAAATGCAAAAGAAAACGGCCTATAATGTCTTTAATTTATTCATGTTTCCAAATACGATCATGAAGAAAATGAACAGTTGAGTCAGAAAAAGCATTAAAGACAGTTAAATTTTCTAATTTATTATCTAATTAATTATAACTGTACATATATGTGTATACATATTTAAAAGATTCTAAAAGAACCAAAACCATATGCCCTGTGTATAATGTACCTAAATGTATAAAGTAGTTTATATACATATGTAAGTTACATACATGTAAATTAACTTACATACATACAGTGTGTCTCAAAACTGATAAAGCAACAAAAAATTTGTGAAAACGAGAAAGTGGGTTTTTTTGTAATCCTTCAAGCCGTCATTTTCCTGGACATAACCAAGCAAATCCTCAACACCACCGAAGAAATAAAACAGCAGAAAAATCAACAATCAACAACATTAACTATGCCAGCCGCTTAAGTGTGTATGTAAATATTTAGATTAGTATTAAAAACTATGAAAGATAAACTCTTGTAACCCAAATACTACAGTATTAGTTATCTCATATCTTAGATATAAGTTAGAATAAAAACATTTTTCTAATAACTTTAGATGGTTTTTATATAGTATATGCATATACAAATAAACATATTAACGTAGATTAGAAGATTCACACTGTTTTTCTTATCCCTCGCAATTCATAGCTGTAGTAAAACATTTTCTCCCTTTTATTCTTTAAATGAAATAAACTGAATTTAAAAATGGATTGTTAATCTTTTATTTGAGAGGAATGTAGGCTAACTCAGGGAATGGGTGAGCGAGGGTGATCACAGTGAAATATGGGACAGTTGAACATTGGGCATCCATGCTGTCAAAGGTGTTGGTGGGAATACGTGCCCGCATGTCATTACATCTAGACATGCAAGCAATCGTTGTAATGAGGTAAGGTAAAGCAAAGATTGAAAGTAACGTAAGTTGTAATTTTAACTGAACTCTTGGTTTCAATTGGCATGGAGGGTTCAGTATATATGTTTATACGTCAAGGACACGGGTCAAGAAACTTACCAACCTGATCGAGCTAGTCGGGGAATTTTTAGCTACACCATGCCAAACTTGAATTTTGTGTTTCTTTTTTAAATACACCAGCTTTTGAACAATTAAAAATAGAACGACGTATAACATATATGGCGCCCAACGTAATCGGCACCTAAGGGTGACCTAAGTAATTTTAATATTCATTTGTAATGCAAGTTTTAATTATGAAATATAATCAGTTCTGGAACTTGATATCTTTGCTTTACCCATTACAATATTATTTTTCTTTTATTTCTTTCACTTGTCATCACGTTTTGACATAAGTCTTGTGTATTGGATGTTAAATCTGGTCTTAATTGCGATGTAGATCTTGATGACTTAAGGGAAGGAATACAAATATAATCTTTTATTAATATCTTGAAATTGTTCTTTTGATCTTGGGGAAATTATAAGTCCGAATTGATAACAACGAGTCCGTCAATTGCCGTTGCTATAATGATCCAATTTCAACAAGGCATTTTATGTTTAAAATCATTTCGCTTAAGTCCTTGTTTAACTAGTATTACCTGGTAAACAAGTAGCAAGGTTTTTTGGTTTGACATCAGTTAAATAGTAATTTTTTTTTCTTTATATTACAATTTAAAGCAGATTATATTTGAACTTTATATTTTAAAATTAGCGCTTGAGGCATCAACCTCTCCTATTAAGGAATTAGGTTGATGGGCCAGGACTAATTTTGGAAAAAAAAAGGTAAAAATACAAATAATTTAGAATTTCTATAATTCTGTCAAGTATTTATGTGATCATTTTCTCTCCTTTCATCCTTGACAGCCCAACATTCCTCTGATATTAAATTATATTTTTTTTACCAGTATTTTAAAAGTTTTCTCGATGTACTTTTAACAGAAGTCATAATTTATAGTTTTATTCAATTTCTTAATCAGTATTAGATCTGATTCAAATCTTTTTCCCTCAATTTTTTTTCGTGTATTTAAGCACACGTACGTATGTACATACATACATATGTATGGTTAAAAATATTTCACATTTTATTAGATATTAAACTTTTGCCGATTTTTTCTAATAATTGCTACATTTATAGCAAGTTAAATAAAAGCTTTTTTTTTTCGCCTGTTTAAAGGGCATTATGCACAAAAACACTCGATCAAATTTAAGTACGACACGTAGACCAAATCCAACATTATTAACACCACGAGGTAGGAGTAAAAAGACCCTAGCTCAGAGCGATTCGATCCCATCCGTGTCCACTAGAAGAGCGAAGATTAATACCACTGAGGCAAAACGATCACTTAGTGCCGTTAGCCTACCAATTACTCATTCAAACACGAGCGTTAGAGCTTTTAGAGGTTCTTCAGATACGCGATCACTTGACTCATTCGAAACAGAAGTAGGGAGTAATTCAAACTGTAAGATTTTAGATAAATCTCTTCCGTATTTAACAGGAGAGGCTTTAGAAAATTTGATAGAAGATAGAGGTTTTGTCGATAATCAACAGAATTTAAATAAACAATTAGAAATGGCTTCAGGGGGAAATAATGAAGGCCAAGACCAATCCTTGAACATTGACTTAGCAGCATATTTTCAGGAAGCGTTGAGATCAACGCAAGAAGAATTTAGAAGGGAGTTAACTGCTCTCAGGCAATCCATTATTCAACCGCGTAACGGCGGAGCAACTCCGTCTATTTCTAATAATAATAATGCGTCTAATTTGTCCACTAATGCTTCTTCCGCGTCGTTCATGACCAAAATAAAAGACTGGAAAGTCACTTACAATGGCGAAAGTAGCGTTAATGATTTTTTATTTAAGGTAGACACACTAACAGAGCGTTCACAGTGCCCAATAGATTACCTGATGGCAAACTTTCATATTTTTCTCACCAATAAGGCTGAAACATGGTATTGGACATATATTAAACAAAACCCTAACGTGACTTATACACAACTAAAAGGTGCTTTAATTAAAGAATTCGGTACACTCGAAACTGACCACGAAATCTTGTTAAAAATTTCCACTCGTAAGCAACTGCCTAAAGAATGTTATGACGATTTCCACTCGTCCGTCGTACAATTAAATCTAAAACTTAGAAATCCGATGGCAGATATCTCATTGATAGAAGTGATTAAAAGAAATGTTAGTCCTGAGTTAAAAATAATGCTTTTTATCTCCGATCCCAGAGATTTAAGTGAACTGCGTTTATTGGGTAGGAAAGCCGAAAAATGTCTTAACGAAAATAAGGCTTCTACAAATGTTGTCGGTCGAACAAGACATGTGAACGAAATCTCAGTCGAGTCAGTTTCCGAGATGGCTGAGGGTGAACCTGATCCTCAACTAGAGGCCCTCAAAATATCTAAACTCTACGTTAAGGGGGATTATTCAAAAATAAAGTGCTGGAATTGCTTGAAAATGGGACACAGTTACATATATTGTCCGGAGGAAACACGTTCTATTTTCTGTTACAAATGTGGCCAAAGAGATGTAACTACACCGAAATGCAAAGGACCACATTCGGAAAACAGGAGAAGGAGCGAGTGGGTGACCGGGGATGCTCGTTCCCCACTATAAATCCCGAGTTTTTAGTAAACGATGAGTGTAAACCCCCACAGGAGGCGTTACCTCATACAAAATTTAAATCAAATCCAACTTTCCAGACAGATCCTGAGGTAATATTAAACCACAATACAATAAACCCTGACGTACAAAACCTATTTTTACACAAAAGAAGACAATTCTATTTTCTCCAACAAAGAAAATTCCTTAATCATAAACCATCTTTACGAATCTTGAAATGTAGAACAAGATATGAAACGCGAAAAGGTTTTCGAAAAACAATTGAGTCCACTTGGTTATCAAACGCTGACGATGGCAGACCGTTTGCAAAAATTAAAATTTATGATGTAGAATTATCATTCCTTTTAGATTCTGGGGCAAACGTTTCCGTTTTGGGAAAGAATAGTTTAAATTTTCTAAATAAAAATAAAGTTCAGATGGAAAAATTCCGATCACAGATTAAGACTGCAGATGGGTCCAAAAATGAAATTTTAGGATACTGTTCACTTCCAGTGACGTTTAGAGGACTAACAAAATTTGTTGTGTTCTATATAGCACCGTCGTTGTCACAGGAGGGTTATTTGGGTGTAAATTTTTGGAGGACATTTTCCCTCGCACCTCAAATAATACCAGAAATTTCATGTATACAAATTAATAATAAACCGGATATATTATTTCACGACCTCAGTCCTGAACAAAGATATAGACTTGATGAAACTATTTTGAATTTTCCATCCTATGAAAAACTAGGACTTGGCTGCACAAATCTTATTGAACACAATATTGACACTGGTGATGCCACACCGGTAAAATCAAAACACTATCCCCTTTCCCCTCCTAGGCAAGAAGAAGTATACAAGGAGATCGACAGGTTACTTTCGCTAGGTGTCATAGAGGAATCTAACTCTCCTTGGTGTAGTCCCATAGTTACTGTGCGCAAACCTGGGAAAATAAGACTCTGTCTTGATTGTCGAAAGTTAAATTCGCTAACCAAGAAAGACTCTTACCCCCTACCACATATAAATGGTTTGCTTAGCCGACTGAAAGATACATACTATATAAGTGGAATCGATTTAAAGGATGCATTCTTCCAAATTATGCTATCTGCCACGTCGAAAGAAAAAACTGCCTTTGCAGTACCCGGAAGGCCTTTATATCAGTATAGAGTTATGCCTTTTGGAGTTTGCAATGGTCCTCAAACAATGAGCCGTTTGATGGACAAAGTAATACCCTCCAAGCTAAGGGATAATGTCTTTGTCTACTTAGACGATCTCCTTGTGTGCAGCGAAAATTTCGATACTCATCTCAAATTGCTGGTGGAAGTTGCCCAATGTTTAAAATCAGCTGGTCTTACCATAAACGTAAATAAAAGTAAATTTTGCCAACGTCAAATAAAATACCTTGGCTATGTGATAGGCGGTGGTAACTTAAAAGTCGATCCGGGAAAAGTTAAAGCAATCGTCGAATTTCCCTTACCTAAAACACCCCGGCAAGTCAGGCGTTTCGTTGGCATGTCCAATTGGTATCGTGCCTTTATTAACAATTTTTCTAAACTAGCTGGTCCTCTAACTGACTGTTTGCGTAAAACGAACATACCTTTTCGTCTTACCC
This sequence comes from Phasia obesa, assembly GCA_949628195.1. Lineage (NCBI taxonomy): Eukaryota > Metazoa > Arthropoda > Insecta > Diptera > Tachinidae > Phasia > Phasia obesa. The sequence continues at coordinate 81,254,999 of OX451216.1, forward strand.
CCGAGGCAATTTCATCTTTTGATGAACTAAAATCCGCCCTTTCAAATGCTCCGGTCCTGGCTCAGCCAGACTTTACGAAAGAATTTGTCATACAATGTGATGCGTCACGCATAGGTGTAGGCGGAGTCCTCTATCAACTCGACGACGAGGGTAGAGAGCGTCCGATTGCGTTTGTATCCCAGAAGTTGAATCGGGCTCAACGCAATTATACGGTGACGGAATTGGAATGCCTCGCAGCCGTAGTCTGTATAAAGCGTTTTAGACAATATGTGGAGGGACTTCCTTTTAAAGTAGTTACAGACCACTCTAGTCTTCGGTGGCTTATGGGTCAAAAAGATTTACACGGCAGACTGGCTCGGTGGAGCTTAAAGCTGCAAAACTTCGATTTTGTTATGGAGCACAGAAAAGGTTCCTTAAATGTAGTGCCAGACACTCTTTCTAGGTTTGATGTGGATGAAATCAAAGTTAATTGTGAGCCACCCGAAATTGATCTTACCTCTGTCGAATTTCATAGTACAGACTATAACAACTTAAAAGAAAACATTCGCAAAAACGGCGAGGCCTTACCAGACTTGTGTCTTTCCGATGATTTTGTATATAAGCGCATTAAATTCCGAAATGCTGGTGAAGAAGAAGATAATCTTTGGAGGCTGTGGGTCCCTAACAACTTAGTCCAGTTTACCATTAAATCCGCTCATGAGGAAGGTTGTCATGGGGGGTTTGCTAAAACACTTTTTCGAATTAGGCAAAAATACTTTTGGCCAAAAATGGCCCGGGATGTAAAATCATTTATTTCTACTTGTGATGAATGCAAAGTTATAAAACCAGTCAACAAAATATTACGCCCACCAATGGGGAGCCAACTGGTTACGTCTCGTCCATTCCAAAGGCTGTACTGCGATTTTTTGGGACCGTACCCATGCACTAAATCTAAAAATTCTCAGTTATTAATTGTGGTAGACCACTTTACGAAATTCATATTTCTGAAAGCCTTGAAGTCAGCGACATCAATCAATGTAATCGATTTTTTTCAAAATGAAATTTTCTGTACTTACGGGGTGCCCCAGTATGTCCACAGCGACAATGCAAAGCAATTCACTTCTAAAGAAATTGAGGAATTCTTTTCTGCATATAGCATTACCCATAATACAACAGGATTTTATTCGCCGCAGGCAAATGCCTCAGAAAGAGCTAATAGGGAAATCATTTCTAAGATTCGATACTACCTCAAAAATGACCCGGACCACACTAAGTGGGATAAAAGTATACCAAAAATCTTACAAATTTTGCGTAGCGACTTTCACTCAGCGATACAGTGTTCTCCTTATTATGCCGCTTTTGGACAAAACATGATTTCACACGGTTCTGCGTATACCATCTTGAATAAGTTAAATATGTTGACTGATGACACAATAGTAAAACATTCTGATCGCCTGCAAAGTATTCGTGACAAAATAAGCAGAAACCTTTCCATTGCTCATGAAAAGGCTGCAAAAACATACAATACAAGATCAAAGCCTGTAGATTATAAAGAAGGGCAAGAAGTTTTTCGAAGAAACCACTCACAGAGTGATTTCAAAAAGGGAATCAATGCAAAATTTTCTCCCAAATTTATTAAGTGCAGAATTCGGAAGAAAGTTGGTAATTCTCTGTACGAAATTGAAGATCTCCAAGGTAAATACATAGGTAAGTATCACGCTTCTGATATCCGTCCTTAGTTATTTTTTTTTTGCTCTTAGATATTGCCCGGCTTCGTGGGTCGTGCCACACTAGAAATTGATTTTTTTTCTCCAGGATTGCAATTAAATTTTTTTATGCGTGTAATTGGTAAATCCCACCATTCTGTTTTAAATCTTTCCAATATAGTTCAAAACCCAATCCTCCCTGTTCGTTCTTCAATTCTGAAATTTCGATACGAAGCAGGTTTGTTACGGATGGTTTTTGTTTTCCTTTTTCATACGGTGTTGTATACATATATTTCTTTTCAGAGTAGAATTACTCAAAACTCATTTCAGAAAAAATGTTAAAACATTTATTCTTTTCAATTTAACGATTATTTGCCATAAAAAATTACAAATTCCTTTTGTCCTTCTTCTTATTGGTTGGCAACACGTCCCCTCCAATTTAAAAATCGATATACGACACTGATTTCAGGAATTTTACAAATTCCTTTTTGTTATCGCGCTTCTTCTTATATATACATAAGAAAAAGTGGTGTGATATTATCCCGTTACGTAAATTAACCAATGGTATTACGACACTTGGCGTAGCTTACAGAACAAGTAGTTTCTGATCAGAAAGCACATTTTGCAATTAGGCAGTTGACTTTTGGAAATTAAAGCGTGCAGTTGGAAATAAATTTGATTGTGTAGTGGTGCATCGTGTTGTTAATTCTTCAATGAATTTATAAACTTAAAAAAAGGAAAAAGTGCATTTTAAATATAACTTTAATTATTTTGCAAATGGTTTAACTTTTGAAAAGGAAAAAATCGTCAACTGAATCCTTTATAGTGTTTTCCACGGAAAAACCATGAAAATGTGATTGTTAAAAAACAAGCAAATTTAAACTTTTAATCCATTATAACAATTTCCAAAAGCAAATCATAAAATAAAACTTTAATAATAAATAGCAAGATGGTTATAGTGTTCCAAAAAAGAAAAGAGAGAAAACTTTATAAATACCGGCGTGAAATTTAAAAATGTAAACTCATGATTAAAAAAAAAATGCAAAAGAAAACGGCCTATAATGTCTTTAATTTATTCATGTTTCCAAATACGATCATGAAGAAAATGAACAGTTGAGTCAGAAAAAGCATTAAAGACAGTTAAATTTTCTAATTTATTATCTAATTAATTATAACTGTACATATATGTGTATACATATTTAAAAGATTCTAAAAGAACCAAAACCATATGCCCTGTGTATAATGTACCTAAATGTATAAAGTAGTTTATATACATATGTAAGTTACATACATGTAAATTAACTTACATACATACAGTGTGTCTCAAAACTGATAAAGCAACAAAAAATTTGTGAAAACGAGAAAGTGGGTTTTTTTGTAATCCTTCAAGCCGTCATTTTCCTGGACATAACCAAGCAAATCCTCAACACCACCGAAGAAATAAAACAGCAGAAAAATCAACAATCAACAACATTAACTATGCCAGCCGCTTAAGTGTGTATGTAAATATTTAGATTAGTATTAAAAACTATGAAAGATAAACTCTTGTAACCCAAATACTACAGTATTAGTTATCTCATATCTTAGATATAAGTTAGAATAAAAACATTTTTCTAATAACTTTAGATGGTTTTTATATAGTATATGCATATACAAATAAACATATTAACGTAGATTAGAAGATTCACACTGTTTTTCTTATCCCTCGCAATTCATAGCTGTAGTAAAACATTTTCTCCCTTTTATTCTTTAAATGAAATAAACTGAATTTAAAAATGGATTGTTAATCTTTTATTTGAGAGGAATGTAGGCTAACTCAGGGAATGGGTGAGCGAGGGTGATCACAGTGAAATATGGGACAGTTGAACATTGGGCATCCATGCTGTCAAAGGTGTTGGTGGGAATACGTGCCCGCATGTCATTACATCTAGACATGCAAGCAATCGTTGTAATGAGGTAAGGTAAAGCAAAGATTGAAAGTAACGTAAGTTGTAATTTTAACTGAACTCTTGGTTTCAATTGGCATGGAGGGTTCAGTATATATGTTTATACGTCAAGGACACGGGTCAAGAAACTTACCAACCTGATCGAGCTAGTCGGGGAATTTTTAGCTACACCATGCCAAACTTGAATTTTGTGTTTCTTTTTTAAATACACCAGCTTTTGAACAATTAAAAATAGAACGACGTATAACAGTACACTTTTATATTGAGAAAAAAAATTATATTACAATCTTATTTAAGCTGCATGTTAATTGACCTTATGAAAAATCGACACAAAACAAAAATTAAAAATCGCCTAATGAATAATTACTGTAAAAAAATTAGAAAAAATGGAAATTTGGCAAAAAAAAAATATAAAAAGTTCAATACTGGGAGTAAGTGCATAGATATTTTTTTTTTTAATTCTAATAAATCTTTAATGTTACTTACTACTACTACTTAGCTAGTTTTTAGGACATAAAACGTTGTATTTCCACTCTTATTGATGAATTTCTTGATATTTACTCCTATTACATTTGGCGTTGTCGTCATAATACGACGACCTTTCATTAAATTCAATTGGTATTCCCTTTGTTGACATCAACATTTATCGATGACTTTTTAATTTTATTTGGTATTTTGTAAGACCGATGGCGATTTCGTCGCCTTGGTTTTTAAAAACGACTGAAGTGCCAACAAAATTTAAAATAGAAAGGATTTAAATAACAAGTTTGACCCAATACGGAAAATTAGTTGAAGAAATGGAAAATCTCGACGTGATAGAAAAAAACTTAAATGAGATTCTTATTAAGCATTCCAAAACATAAATTTTTTTTTAAAGAATATTTCTCTACAGAACAGTGTTATCGATAAGCAGTCGACGCCGTCATAAGAGCATTAGGAAATACAAAATTATAATCAAATTGAAGTTGACATCAGTGATGTCCCGACAAAAGTGACGACGATGTCGCCGTCGCCAAGTAGAATAAGGGTAAATATAAAACCGCTCAAATAAGGTATCAGCATATTTCATTAAAACGTTTTGGATAATTGTCCATTTGAAAAATTTAAAAAAAATACGAAAAGCACTTAATATTTTGGGGTTACTTTTTATATAAAATATTACCCAATTTTGCATGCGGATTTCTTGGGTTATTTTTCGATTTTGCTTTTAAGCAATTTTGCATAGAGTTATTTTGCATGCAGCCCCCCCATTCATAATAAAATTAACCAAACTTTTTAATTTTAAGTTCCTATGATATTGAAATTGTCAATTTTTCTTGATACTCCTGACAGATTAGCTTCCCATCTAAGCTAAAAAAATATATTTTCTTTAATGAACATACCAGGGGTGCCTTTGGTAAGTTGTACTTAATAAGAAAACGGAAACTTAGCCACTTTTGTCAGATATAGATAGGGAAATTAAAAAATCTTATTTGTGAATTTTTGCAAATTTTCGTTTATTTATTTAGACACATAAACTTAATGCTTGTTTCTTTTTTTAATTTTTAAAATTTCAAATAAAGGAAAAAACGCAAAATGGGATTTCACAAAGTATGTGATATGGTAGCACAAATTGAAATAATTCCCGCAAACGTCAGAACGTTAATATGGCGACGAAAAGAGAGAATGGAATTACCTTCTATTATTATATCATGGTTTACCCTATTATTATATCATGGTTCTACCCATACATTATACGATGAAGAAATTATTGTTTGAAGTTTCATGGTAGGTTGCGTTACAGTTAATTAAAGTTTGATTTTGACAATGATATATTAAAACTTTTAAAGTCTTCAGCACCTGCTCATGTTGTTACTCAAAGTCGTTAAAATTTATTAAATGAAACATTTTTTTAATGTTTTGGAGAATCGTTTTTTTTATCATGGATTTTGGGGCAAAACCCGGTGGATGACACGATGGCAACGAACAAATTAAAAAAAGGTGGCAGCGCCTGGCGGAGCCAGTATAGTGGCGTATGGTTCGCCATCATGTCAACCACAATTCCAGTGATAAAAAAGGTGAGAAAACAAACTAAATTTTCGGCATTACACTATCTTCATTTCCAGTTATCTTTGCCATGCAGCCGATGGTCTGCTTCTTGGACTGCAAACCCTCTTCCAATGCAAATTCGGGGCCTTAATCTTACAATTTGCCCGTAAACTTATTCCTACAGGTCTAAAACATCAAACTCACTTACCCTTTTTATGAATTAATCAATTTCCATTACATATGTATGTATCTTTCAGGAACTTTCAAGTGAACATCATCGACGAGGGGATGAACTGACCGTCAGGTCAGGAAGTCAGTTCAAATTGTCCAAGGTTAACGGTGCCAAATTTAAACATCCCGTTGTGTTTGAAAAAGTTCCTGGGTCGGACCAGAAACAACCCCTAGGACGAGCTCGACCTAAAGCTTGAGTCCGGAGAGATAATAAACGTCTTTAATTTTTATTCTTTTAATTTTATATTTAAAGGTGTGCGGACAATACAGAATTAGGATTGTAACCTGTTAGTTCGAAAATCCAGTGGCCGCTTGAAGACACATGAGTATGCCCCACTAAATCTTCAGGTAGCTTTTCTTCTCTGATTGATGTTTTTTGTGGTTTCTTTTGTAGTTAGTAGTAGGCGGTGGCTTTATTTATGGTGTAATTACTTTAAACTCTTTTCTTTTGAAAATTTAAATTTTATTAGTCGAACTATTTATATTACATAGTACATATGAAATTTATAGTCAAGCTTAAGTTCGTTGTATTTCTTCTAAGAAAGAATAATTTAAATTACAAATTAGGTGATAGTATTAAAGAAAAATTGGGAAAATTAAATTTTTAGACAACAGCAGAGGGGAATGCACATTTTCTAGACAGCTACGTCCGTCATCAGCACTCTTCGTATCTATCTACTTAGGGTAGTGTTTAGTTGTAAGCATCATCTATTTAACCAACCAAACCCAGATAAAAGAATACGAGAAAACTTGTATTCAACTATCAATCGTCAGGTGGTGAGAACGAAGTCTACCACTACTTTAAGCTTCTTTTGTTTAAATTTTTGTTATTAAAGCTCTCTCAAAAAAGTTTTCAATAACAACCGCAATACCAAACAAACACGACTTTTCTTTCTTCCGTAACTTTTTTATTACCTCCTCCTACTCTCGAAAATTTTCTTCTTCTTTTCCTTTTTCCGACCTCAAATGACGTTTCTTCCTTCCCGCGCTTGACGTATGCAATCTTTTATTTTGGAAGGTCTTACTAAAATTTCCCCATAACAGATGTTTTCAAGGTTGCATTCTATGGTAACTAATATATTTCAATTCTGGAAAACCCGAGGGACATTTATAAAAGAAGTTTATATTAAACGATAACAATATAGGAATAAAAAAAAACGTAATAACAATTGTAAATAAGATAGTGTATTTAACAAAAACAACAAAATTTCTATTTTTGGGCACAGAAAAGTCTACATACTACTAGCTTAGAAATGCTAATATTATCAATAATGCAAAATAAATAGTGCTACCAACTTTTGTCAACTCTTAAGAAATTCATAGTTACTATTTTAATCTTATTTTGTATTAATATTTTTTTCAAAAAAGTTAATAAAATTGTGTGAAAAAGAAAAAAAATATGTTTGAAGTTACGGAAGCTTATTGTTAAGTACCACGAAGGTGGAAAATCTCTTCGGGTGAGTGGTTAGTTGTATGTTCCAAGGCAATTGTACAAACTATAATTAAAAACTCTAAATAAATAAAATGCTTTATAAGTAGGGAAAGGAGTGGCCGTCCACCTAAAGTTACTAATCGTATAAGACCCCAGATTCTTGGGAAGATAAAACAAAATCGAAGGAATATAGCAGTGGAAATCACAAAATACCTAGCATTTAATAATATTATATCAATACACCCAGAAACAGTTTGAAGTATGCTTAGATATTATGGACCTCAAAGTCGTATGCCCATGAAGAAGCCATACATCAGCGATATTAATAAAACAAATAAAACCATTTCTGGGCTAATGTTATGTTTAGCGACGACAGAAAATTTGACCTCTTCGGTTCTAGTTATTGGGAGACAGAGAGTTTTCCTTAAAACAAAATATGAACTGTTTCCTATATAATTTACTATAACATTTACTTCCAATTGTTATGCATGATGGCGGTAATATCATGCTCTGGGGTCGCAAAACAGCGGCTGGCGTGGGTTATTTTGTTTATATTATGATCACGATGGACCTATTTGTTACTTAAAATCTTCTTGAAGAAAATGATAAACAAATTCAAACAAAATACTGGCTGTTATTTTCAGCAAGACAGCGATACCAAGCACAATGCGGGCATCGTAAAAGAATAGTTTATATATAATGTTCCTCACCAACTGCATTATCCACCTCAGTCAACCGATTTAAATCACTTCGAGACCTAATGGGACGAACTAGATTGCAGGATTGAAAAAAAAATTATAAAAAATAAGCATGATCTAAGAAATTCACTAACTAATGAATGGAAACACATTTTAGGAGAAGTTTTGGTGTTTTTCATGAAAAATAGGCTGGAGGCAGTTTTAATGCATATTTTTGGACCCACAAAATATTAATTGGAACTTTGTGATTAATTCAAGTAATCTTTGATTTTTTATACACTATTATTACCTGTTCTTATTGTCAGTTATTTGGTTAAAAAGAAATTTCTATATCTTGCTTATATTGCTTAGAATTGAGATAAATAGGGGGTATGCAGAGTTTTCTGTGCTACTCTATATAAAGGGTCTCATCGCTACTAAAATAACTGCGTACTTTCACTGCTTTTACTCCACTTACTCTTGAAAATAAGATATTTTTGCGAAAAATCAGGATGCTAAGGTACCTCCTCACAATATTTTGTTAAAATCTATTAGGTAGTTTTTACGTGATTCAAAAAGACAGGCAACAGGAAATGTTACTATTTTATTATATTGTTACAAAAGAAGACGTTATTCATTATAAGCTCTGAACAACAATACTCTCGAACAACAACAACAACATTAATGGTTTATTTTCTTACAATGATGGAAGAAAGAAACGCCTCATACAAACATTGGCATTTACGCATATACACACAGAGATTAAATAAACACTCTTCTGTTAAATACACAGCCACATACATAAATACAAGCATAAACAAATAAACAGCCACACATGCAGGTATAAAGAAATAAATAGCCACACATACAGGTATAAAGAAATAAACAACCACACAAACAGAAAACAAGAGCAATAACAATCGAACCTGCCAGACCTATCTGGAAAAGAACATTCTGGTGCTTTTAAATCACCTATATAAGTGAATCGTGCTGGCGAGTAGTATGGCAGTATTAATTTAAAAGTCAAAGAGTTAAGTTGTCGAATTTTAAGAGTGTTTAACAGTTTGCTGTATTTTTTAACAGTGGTATTAATAAATAAAGTGACTTACAGTAAAAGTAATAATAGTGTGTATTTATTTTGCAATTAAAAGAACCCAACGTAAAGTAAAAACGTAACAATATGTATAGATTATTTAAGAATTTCTATAAATATTCACATCTAAGTCTTTTTAAACAAGTGTACTTAGGAAAATAGTTTATATACATACATATGTATGTGTGTCAAACCAAAAAATAAATTTAAACTTTTGTTATTTATATTCTTTGACTCCTTAAATCCAAATATAATTTAGAGAAAATCTGGAGTGGCCTACAACCAACTTTATTATACCCAATGGAAACTTTTAATATATTAAAATAAAAAGCAACCCGTAAAACAACCGAATGATGTAAAGTTTTATTGATAAATGACTTAAAATATAAATAAAAACAGAAATATTATGTGTATGAAAAACAAAGTATGCTATGATAAGTTCTAATATAAAGCAAAGCATACTATCTATATATACTGTGAGCGTCAAATGAAAGTAAGCACCGCATGTTATTTGAAAAAAATATATGTATGTATACTACTTTATTTATATTACTATTACTTATTATTACTTTTTATTTATATTACACTCAAATGAAAGTAAACAGTCTCATCCGCTTAAAAAAGATGGGCTGAAAATGCAAAAATGGCGGAAACTTTTTATTATTTTTTGCAAATATTCATCAATTAAATAAAGTAAAATAACAAAATAATTTTTGTATAAAATAGTCAAAAATATACAATGGGAAAGCTGACATCAATTGTTGCTGGTAAAATCATAATAAATTTGCATAAAAAGGGAAAATCACTGCGTGAACTGGGTAGTATTATTGGAATGAAATTAAAAATTAAGAAATCTCCATAGATATAGCGAAGTGTAAATGAAGCATTTATAAGTGCGTTATAAAAACCGTAAAACATGGTATAGGCTTTGCAATGGTCTGGGGATGCATGGCGGCATCGGTGGTGGCCAATCTTGTGTTTATCGAATCAACAATGAAAAAAGATTACCTCAGAATTCTACAACAAAATGTTGCCCCTAGCGTGAAGAAATTATGCTTAGTAGAGCGCTGGATATTTTAACAGGATCATAATCCGAAGCATTCTTTTAAAATTGTGAACGAATGGTTGGTCTATCGCACCCCTAAAACGCTTGATCATCCACTACAATCCCCAGACCTTAACCCAATTGAGCATCTGTGGGAATATCTAGACAAAAAAGTGAGGGAGAGAAAATTTTCTTGGAAGGATGGCCTAAAGGCTGCATTTCAGGATGAATGGAGTAAAATTCCACCTGACTACCCCCTGACTACCCAAAAACTTGTTGAATCGATGTCAAGGAGGTTAGAGGCTATAGTAAGGTCAAAAGGACAACAAACAAATTATTAAATATACCTTTGGTGCAACCTGCGGACTTCTGTTTACTTTCCTTTGATGCGTTGAATTAGTGTAATATAAATTAAAAGTAAATTTTTTCTTATGTGCCTTTGTTTTAGTTTCTTGTTTTAATGCATTTAATTTACATGCTATTACTAAAGAATTATCCAATATTGGTTTTTATATATCATTGTTTATTTAAATATAATACATATTTTTTTCAAACAACATGAAGTGTTTACTTTCATTTGACGCCCACATATAAAGCACAAAATGTGTTTGTTTGTCGGAAAGCTATAGCTGCCTACACCAGTGTACCGATCTTTCTGAAATTTTCACAATTTTTTATTAGATATATGGTTGGTAAAATAGGGTACTTATTTTTTTGATATTCGACGTGGGCGTGGCACCTCCCATACAAAGTAAATATTTATCATCGTGTAGCTTGGTAACAGTAATATTGAAATTTTGCACCCGTAACCTCTATATTAACGTGCATAGTTTAGAGAAAGATAGAAAGGAATGAAATAGTGGGCGTGCTACCTCCCATACAAAGTGAAAAAATATTATCGTGTTCCTGGCAAAGTAACCCTTATGCTAATGCGCATAGTCTACTAAATACAGAAATAATTGGGACTGCGGGCGGGGTACCTCCCAAAAATGTGAAAAATTATTATCCTGTAGCTAGAGCATAGGTAACCAAAACTCTCAATAAATTAAATGCGTCTGTATTGGATAAGATAATATTGCCCAGCAAACACAAAACAATAAATAATTTTGTCATTAAAAATGCCAAACCAAACATTTAAAACAAAGAAAACCTTTTCAGTTAAAAGGCATTTTGATCTTTTTCACAAAGAAATAAATTAAAAGAGGAAAAAAGGAAAATGTTTTTCTTGAGCGAAAAAACCCATATATGCAAAAAATTAATGAATTGGTTCTGCAAGAAGAGCAAAATGAGGAAATTTTGCAAAATAAAAAATTAAAAATGGAGATTTCAAGCCAAATAAGCTTGGAAATCGCTCAGCAAAGCAGTTACATGTCCATAAAAGGTTTCCAATGTCAACATTGATTCAAAAACATTAAAATGTTCATCAATGCATCTTACACAGACAACCAGTTGACAAAGATCATTAATATCTGTACTTTCATCTAAACAAAACGAAATAAATTTACAATTTATAAATTTTTCTTTAATAGAAGACTCCACCGAATTTCCTATTTGGGCAATACGCCTAGCCACAGTTTGGGGTGACAAGGGAATTGACTTTATGAAATCTGTTTTATAATTTAACGTTTAAAAAGTTTTTTGTAAAATATTTTTTGCTAGCATTCCATCCATAAATGGTCTGCCTTGCTAGCGATTTCCAAGCTTATTTTTTTGCATATAGAGGTTTTTTTGCTCAAGAAAAATGACAAAATTATTTATTGTTTTTTTGTTTAATGGCAAAACAAAAATTTTTGTCTTCCATTATGTAATTTTGTTTGCTGGTTTATTTTGAAATTTAATCAAAGCTGAAAAAACATTAAGGAGAAAAAAAGCAGTAAGCATCCGCATATGTTCATTCGTTAACACTCAATCAAAGAGAACCCAAGAGGTGAAACGGCGTATAAACAGGACGGCAAAAAATACTAATTCAACCCGTCTCTTTCACACGTTGATTAGTTTTCTTTTGTGTTATTTCGTAAAATTGGTTTTCTTTTGTGGTATTTTCCGGCGCATAAAAATTAAACGTATTTTAACAAGGTAAGAATAAGGGTGGAAAATTTTAAAGAAATTTAAATTAATTTAACATTTATTTATTTTTTTGCAGAAATATAAAAAAGCAAGCATATTAAAGGTAAGTTGCGATTGGTATTTTTTGTTATTCATTAACATAAGTATGTATGTTTTATTGTATTTTGCAGAAACCTAAGAAGTTGTGAAATTGGGAAATAATATGTAAGAATCAACAACTTTTATTTGTATGTATATATTTTAATTGTTTATGCATCAAGAATTGTCCACCAGGGGAAAAATTACACAGTTTCCCAAAGGATCCGAGGAGGTAAGTGTAAAACTTAAAAGTGATAGAAAATCCATGCTCCCGGCCGAATTCTGGCTATGCAGAAAAGCTTTAGTAAGCGAAGCCAGTGTTTATTGTACGATACAGGAGAAAATTCTTGCGTCCGGCCGACGGGAGGCTATGCAAAAAATCTTTCTGTTTGTGTGTGTTAATGCCTAGAGCGGAAAATTCTTGCGCCCGGTATGTTATTGCGTTTATGTCTTTATTTCTTGAGCTGTAGGAGGCAACCACTTGAAATTTGCAGAAAGTAATTAAAATTATGTACGCTTTATAAACAAGTATACAAAATTAAACCGAAAATAAATCGAAAAAATAAAATTAAATATCTTTTTCACATAGTAAAAATGTTGGACTTTTTATTTCATAAAATGGAAAGTATTTGAGCACGAAATAAGTAATAGCCCGTTCAGGCTGCCACGAAATTAAGTCACTTCGTGATTTCGGCTGAAATCACCTTGAAATTACGTAATTTCGCATACATTTTACCATTACCCAAATTAACTCATTCTACTTAATTTCGTCGAAATTAACTTGAAATTACGATAGACAACGCTGGTTTTGTAGAAAAAGCTACTTTTTTTGCAACCATGACCAGATTTACAACCTTGAAAGTCCGTTTTGTTTGAAAAAAATTTAAAAGCCAAATGAAATAATGGAAATATATACATAATTGTACATTAATTTTGTTGTAGTGTTGTTTTTAATATTCATGTATATTTTAAATCAATACGAAAGTGTTGTGCGAAAGCTTATTGCAAAATAATTAAATTATACAAATGTAACTAAACGTGATCAGCTGTTTGCGAAATTAACTCAAATGTCAAAAAGCCCAGTGTGAACACTTTAGATTTCGTTCGTAATTTCAGCTCGAAATTACTTAATTTCGTGTCAGCCTGAATGGGCTATAAGTATACAAAATAATTAAGTATTAGTTGTCATCAGCAGTAGCAATTTCATTTTTGTTTGTTTTCAAAGCTCTAGCACTTTTATTATATCTGTTGGTTAATTTAGTTGAAGGTAAACCAACCTGATCAACCAACTGATGATAGATAGATGGGATCATGATGGATCTAATTTTTTTGTATTCCTTTTTCTTACTTTGGTTGTTTAAATAGATAATGTTTACAACTGCACTCTGTCCAAAATAGATAGATAGAATATGAGTGTCAATTACTTATTCACTACTGTACGCAAGGATTCTGCTATTATTGTCGTTGCTTCGAGGATCTATGATTGATGCACTATGACCAATAGGTTTTATATACCTGCAAGCAAATTTCTCAATCTGCTGTTAAACGATTGCTTCTATTTTGACTGCTTTTATTTGTCCAACGCTGAACGTTTTCCGTCTTTTTTATATTTCCTTGCACAATTTGACTTTGTTCGAAAGTCTTTTTAGGATGTGTTATGGTAACTTCTTCCGGTGAATCGTGTGATTTGGAAAAATTTGCCATATGCTAACTGGTAATGGGTTCTCTTTGCTGGTAATGGCCTCGTATATTTTGTATAGACATTCGTGTACACTGCACGGCACTGCATTTTATTGAATAATTTTAAGGCACGAATAGGGTGTGTAATTGACCATCGATCCTTTTTTTCCATAATTATGTTCTTTGTTACCAGCATTCTTCTGTTCCTGATTTAAGGGCGTATAGTTTATGTAACTCCATAAAAGATTTAATTTCTGAGGGTATCATTGTAGAAAATGCATCACAATTAAATTATATTTAAATTTATTATATTTTATGTATTATATTAATGTATTATATTTTAAATACATATTTTTACTTTGAATTATAAATGAAATTGCTCTTTGCTTTCAATAAAATTTCATAATTTTTAGTTTTTGTTTTGTTTATTTTTCCATTGTTCGTAAAAATATGGTACTATATTTGTCTCTTTCTTGACAAGCTTATGAAAGTCTGATTATCAAACTGAAATAGAAGAGAACAAGCGTCGGTGTAAGTTTTTTTTTTGTTTTTGTAGCACAATTGTGCATTGAAAATGAAGATTTGGATACCACTGATCTAGAGAACAGCAATAGGTAGCGCCTTGGAATGTTGCACCTGTAACCATCATATTAACATACATAGTTAAGCTTTACATAGATTGAATTCGAATAGTAGGCGTGGTACTTCCCATACTAAGTAAAAAATTATTATTTATTCCTGGCGACCTACAATAGACAGCGCCTTGAAACTTTGCATGAGTAACCTCTGTGCAAATGCGTATAATCTATCAAAATACATAATGAATTGGGACAGTGGGCGTGGTACTTCCCATACAAAGTAAAAAGTTATTATCGTGTACATAGAGTACTATAATAGGTATGGCCTTAGAAGTAGGTACAAGTAATCCCCATACCCACTCTTATACTCTAGAAAAATATAGGCTGGATTGGGACAGTGATCGTGGTACCCCCATACAAAATAAAAAATTATTACCCTGTATCTAGAGAACTGCAATAGGTAGCGTCTTGGAATTTTGTATCAGTAACCCCCATATTAAGATACATTGTATAGGTACCTCCCATACATAGTGAGAAATTATTATCGAATATGTATGTATATACCTATCAAACTGTAAAAGATAGAGCCTTGCACGAGTAACTCCTATTATAATACGCATAGTCTACGAAAATTCAAACTGGATTGGGACAGTGGGCATGGTACCTCCTATACAAAGTGACAAATTATTATCGTGTACCTAAAGAAATACAATAGGTAGAGTCTTGAAACTTTGCACAAGTAACCCTCATACTAATGCACATAGTCTAGCAATATACAGACTGGATTAGAATAGTAGAACCTTCCATAAAAAGTAAAAAATTATTATCGTGTTAATACGTATAGGCCAGCAAAAATAGATTGGATGGTAACAGTGGGCGTCGTACCTTGCATATAAACTGAAAAAGTTTGTCATGGGAATAGCGTGTGTTTTCGAATTAACTGTTTTTCTTTTTTTCCAAGTCTTTATTGTATTTTTTGTGGATGGGTGTAGCGAAGCGCACCGGGGATAGCTAGTGCTTATATAAAAATCAACATAGGCAAAGCCTACATCGAATACTTAATATAATACAAATTCAAATACTATTATGAATTTAATACAATTTCAAAGTCTACTATGTATTGGGTTAGTAAATTCATTTAATAATTTCAACAGAAACAGATATTTTTATGGATATATTATATAAAGAATATAAGTTCAAAGTATATTCGTTTCGAAAAATTAATTATTTTCGTTTTGGGGTGTTAAGTAAACTATTACCCACAATTAATACAGGTCTTCATCGCCATGTTCCAAAGGCACATAATGAATTTCATTTTAATATGTCATACGGTATGACCTGTGTAATGTGACAGGATGAATGTCTAAAGAAAATGTGAGTGTAAATTCAGCCGGCAGAAGTTTGCCACTGGCTGGGCTATTGATTCTTGCCGTTCTTACTAGAAGTAAGAGCAAAAAATGAGGCTTATTGAAATAAAACTAAGGCTGTTGCCTGTTTAGCTAATATATCAAAAGTCTAATTTATTCATTTTAATTTTCTTCTTATATACTTCTTATGAAAATAAATCTTAACCTTTCTAGCTTATTTTAACTTATCGTAGTTTTCTATTTTATTCATTTAATATCATAGTGAGTTGTATTAATATTTGTTTGTGACCAATCACAATCTTCCATATTTGAAATGCACTCAATTTTATTTAAGTCACTCAAATATATGCATTACAACATGTATAGAACAATAAGTGTTAGTATTGATATTTGATCACTTATTGGTTCTATACGTTGTGCATGCATGGTCGACTTGTGTGGTACACTACACCTGTATAGCGTTTACAACATTTGGTAGTAGGTAAACTACCCCTTACTCCCTCAAAATTGTACCCAAAATTTATACAGCTCTTTATCTCCATATACCAAAGGCACAAACTGAATTTCATTTTAATATGTCATACGGTATGACTTTTAGAGCGTTCACCAAATTTGAGGGTAAGGAAACTACCGCTTGCCCCCTTATGTGCAAAAACTATACAGCTCTTCATTTCCATGTACCAAAGGCACATACATATTAAATTTCATTTTGATATGTCAAACGGTATGATCTGTACAAACTCCACAAAAATAGTGGCATATACACCCACCCACCCACAGACATCACAGGGAAAATAAACAAAAGGGATTCAGTAGACCTCAAAACGTATACATCCGACGAAATTCCGACTTCGATTTTATCACGATTACTATATTTTACCTTATACTACGTATGGTAAAATAAAAATCTATGTATTTCTTACAATTTTTTAGCTATACAGTTAGAAAAATAGGAAAATATCGCTTTTTTGCACATGCCCTCGAAGATATATTCTAATTCTAGTTCAGAGGGCCCTAGAAATTTGAGTAAAACCACATTTTAAATGGGATTTCATAAACTTTAAGTTATATAATAATTTTTAAAATACATTTTTTTCTTAAGTTTAAAATTTTGTTTTTTAATTTTTCAGGTAGTGCTTTTAATTTTTTTGATTTACATATGTTTTTTTAGTGTGGCTTACTGAGTACACCATAAACATTTTAGAGTGGGACTATAATGAGAAAAGGTTGTGGTAAAAAAACTACGTATTTTTCAGTTTTAATGAATACTTCTTATCTTTATTACCTAGTTTATTAAAAATTGCTATTTTTAGTTTGTAATGAATCAAAATAAAGTTTTTAAGATAATTTTTGATTCCATTATGGTCCCACTTTCATGGTGTACTCACCAAGCCACATTAAAAAACATATATAAATTAAAAAAAATAAAAAAACACCATCTCAAAAATTTTTTAAATTTAAGAATAAAAATTGGTTAAAAAAATTTATTTTTATAATTTGTATCAAATTAAAGCTTATCAAATGCTCTTTACAATTAGTTTTAATGAATTCTCTAGGGCTTGTAGAACTGGAATTAGTATTTATTTCAGCCTCTATTTGTATTAATTTATAGTTAAACAAATTATTATTTTATTTAAACGAATGAGGAATTTACCATTTAAAAATTTTAACTGAGTAAATAAATCCAAATAAATAAAAAATGGCTTTGCACTAAATATTATAAGTCCCAGTTTAGACGGGCGAATATTTGGAAGAAACATATTTTGAATTCTCTTTTGTTTTTTTTTCATATGCGTTCAAACGAACGAACACTTTGTCGGAAACATTTATTATTAAAAGTGGTTTTACACGACGTGTATTTGTCATGTGACTTGTCACTTTTCCATGTGTAAATTCTAAACACGTCGTGTGAACCCTTTCAAACATAACATGTGTACTTTCATCTACGTGAAAATAACAAACTTTTGAACAAACTTTTTTGGTTTGGCAGTGAGAGCGAGAAAATTTCTCTCTTTTACAGATAGAAATGAGCATTTTCGGTCTTGCAGACTGTGGTACTAAAAGTGGTACTAAATTTAAATAAGCCAATTTAATCTCCGTGAAAATAACAAACTTTTGAACAAACTTTTTTGGTTTTGCAGTGAGAGCGAGAAAATTTCTCTCTTTTACAGATAGAAATGAGCATTTTCGGTCTTGCAGACTGAAATTTAAGTGCTACCAAATTTAAATATGCCAATTTAGTACAAATCCGTGTAATATCATCTGGTAACACCTGCATATATTTTCTTCTTTTTCGGCCTTCAACAAACCTGCACGAATTTTTAACAAACTTTCAGTAATTTTAAAAAAAGTATTATTATATATTTTTTTATTAAAAATACAAAAAATTGTATTGAAAAAAAAATTTTTATTAAAATAACACAAAAAAAATGTTTTGAAGAAAAACACTTCAACACAAAAAACTGTTTTGAGACAAGTCAATTTAGTCACTTTTTGCCCTCTAGGGGAAAAATGGGGACTTGTGCCAAAATTCCGCAAATGGGGGATGATGTGCCAAGGTCTTGGCTACATTTTGGCATCATTGCTTTTTCTCAGACCAGTTACTGTTTCGAACTAAATTTTCGAAAAACTGTTTTGAGACAAGTCAATTTAGTCACTTTTTGCCCTCTAGGGGAAAAATGGGGACTTGTGCCAAAATTCCGCAAATGGGGGATGATGTGCCAAGGTCTTGGCTACATTTTGGCATCATTGCTTTTTCTCAGACCAGTTACTGTTTCAAACTAAATTTTCGAAAAACTGTTTTAGAGACTGTTTCAAACTAAGTTTTCATATGTAAATGCAAACCTGTTCTTTAAGTTTATTTTGATTATTTTTGTGGTAGGTGCATTGTTTGGTGTTCCGAAAAAATCAAATGGGATTGAAAACTTTCGAATTTTTTCAATTCATTTAATTTTAAGTTGTATTTAAATACAGTTTCAGTTTTTCAGTCTTATTTAAATGTTCTTACTTAATTGTGGTAAAAATATGGTAGCACCACAAAATATCAAAACAAATGCAGATAATTTTATAATAATACATGTAATATTAATAATTTTATAGAGAGGAAACATTATATTTTAATTAATTTGTGTAAAATAATACAAATACTTTCAATGGCCTCACATTTTTTCATTTATGGACAAAATCAAGCTGATAAAAACATATGGTTATGTGTAAAACTTAAATAGACTTTAAATGAACAAGAGTTGTCATTTAAGTTTCATATAAGAGCGTGGCGAAAAACTATTTTTCATATTTAAATACAACTTAAGGATAAATACGAAGTCAAAAATTGGTCCTTAATTTTAAATATTACTGTATGGGCTTTAAATAATTTATAACTAATCTTGTAGTACTAATTTATTTATTTGGAAAAAAATTAGTCTGGCAGCACATTCTACAAAATATTACTAACTTGGTACTACTAATTTATTTATTGGCAAAAAACTCTGGTCTGGCAGCCACAATCTGCAAAACTGAGAAAACGCTAATTTTTCTGCACAAATGAGAGTTTTTGTCTCTCTTCGATTGTGTGCAAAAAAAAAGTTTGTTGGGCCAGAGTTTGTTATTTTCTCGCAGGTCAAAAAACAAGAGCAAATAACAATCTGCTGGCCTATCAACATGAATTCGCCTTGACTATTATTTAACATTTTACTCACAGATAAAATGTTTGTGTGTAGTTGTGGTATAAAAAGAACATTACTGAGTGTGATGTTAACAAAGTTTGATAACAGTATAACATTACCAATGCCCATAGCTTTTACGTATTTTCCTCTTGCTAGCATGACGTTTACCTGCATATTTTTGCTGTTTGTTAATGCAGAATACGGGCATGTTCTGTAATCCGAAACCGAGTGAAATTGAAATCGAATAAATTTTTAAAGAAAAATATAAATTAGTTGCGCTTATTATTTTAAAACATTAGCAATCAAGGAAGTTATGTGAATGGTCTTTAATCAAATGTATAAAAAATAATATCAAAATGTTGTTCTGTTTTTGGCGTTGATAAGTGCGGACGCGATTTTTTTTTTAAGCTCGCATTAACAAAAAACAAAACATACATTGTGTGAACAATTTAAAACAAAAACAAAACACAAACCTGTTATACTACAACAACAAAGTTGTTTGTAAAATATCTTTTTTTCTTTTTTTTTCCCTTTTATTTATTTTGTACAACGGCATATTGAATTGCTACTTTTAAAACAAAATAAAAACAATAAAGGCTAATGAGCCTGTTTAATTTAAGCAACAAAAATGTTGACAATGCTGAATTAAATAAAAACAAAAAAACTGAAAATAATTTGTGTATTAATGCTACGCAAGTTATACGTGCCCAATCTTGTTCTTCACTTTTACTAAGCGATGACAATAAAATAACTACAAACTAATCGCCTTTTGAACACAGTATTGCCAAAGATAATATGGATAGTGTAGAAAAACCCAAGACGCAAGTGGGAATGGACAGATACATAACTGTATTGAAAAGAGGTCGAAGCCCTAAATCTTCGCAGATTGCACCAATGGCTAAAGTACAAAAAGACAAGGACTCTACCGGAATAAATTCCCATAATCGTTTTGCTATCTTAGATAGTGAAACGAGTGTACATAAAACGGCAATTAAGTCGTTCAAACCACCTCCAGTTTATTTAAGGGAGAAAAATTCAAACGATTTAATAAAAAATTTAATTACAATTATTGGCGAGAATTCATTTTATGTAATTCCCATTAAGCGCGGTAACATTGATGAGACAAAAATACAATTTATTGATGAAAGTAGTTATCGTAAAGCGGTAAGCGAGTTTGAAAACTGCAAAAAGAACTTTTATACTTATCAGCTGAAGAGTAGCAAAGGTCTACAGGTAGTCATTAAAGGTGTAGATTCATACGTTGATCCAGCTGAAATAAGAGCCGGACTCCAAAAAGCGGGTTTTAAAATAAAAAGTGTAGATAATCTCCGTAATCGGGAACGTGTCCCCCAACCACTATTTCGCGTTGAACTGGAACCTGGAGATATCATATTGAAGAAGAACGAAATGCACCCCATTTACAATCTGAAATACCTGTTACACCGTAAAATAACTGTAGAGGAGCCGCATAAGCGTCCAGGACCTGTCCAGTGTCTAAATTGTCAAGAATATGGTCATACTAGGGCTTACTGTAAGTTGCCTCCGGTTTGCGTTGTATGTGGCGAGCTACATTGTTCCGCCCAATGCGACAAAGCAAGGGATGATTCGAAAGTAAAAAAATGTAGCAATTGCGGTGGAAACAACACTGCTAACTACAGAGGCTGTCCAGTTTTTTCCATGGTAAGGAAAACCACTCAAAAACTAAATACTCCTGCTAAGCACCAACAATATCGAGCAAATGCTCATTATCCTCAGTTAGCCCAACCAACAACACAACATGTTTCATACGCTGATATGGTAAAAATCATACTGCAGTACATAAAGCGACACCGACAACTAATTCTACTCCTAATTTGCAATCGCATCCTAAAGAACAAACACCATCTGGTAATTTTAATCGTCTCGAAGCAAGCATCGAGACGTTAGTGCATTCGATAAACAGTTTTATGAGCTCTATGAGCAGCATGATGCAAGATATGGTACCCATGCAATCTACTATGTTGCAGGCGTTACTTAACAAACCATGAACTGTTTAAAAATATGTTTCTGGAACACAAACGGCTTGCGCCAACACAAAAATGAACTCGAGTACTTCCTTAAGAAGGAACAAATTGATGTCATGCTGGTTGCAGAGACTCACTTAACAACAAATAGCTTTTTTGAAATAAATGGCTATATCTTATATGACACCAAAGACCCCCGTGGCAGAGCATGTGGTGGTTCAGCAATACTAATAAAGGCTCGCATCAAACATTATTTACTGTGTGAAGATTACCTACAAGCAACAAACATCTGTATTGAAGAATTTCATCAAAACTTAGTTATTTCTTCGATTTATTCACCTCCTAGGTTTCAAATATCAGAGAGTCAGTACAGCGATTTCTTCAAATCACTAGGTCCCTGTTTCATAGCATCAGGCGACTACAACGCTAAACATACGTTTTGGGGATCACGCCTAATAACCCCAAAAGGTCGTGTTTTGTTTGACACAATTTCAAAAATGCGTCTGAATGTGATAACGAGTGGACAACCCACCTATTGGCCTACTGATCGACAAAAAATACCGGATGTTATTGATTTTGGCGTGATTAAGGGAATTCCAAGAGAAACGATTAAAGCTGAAGCGTCACTTGAATTATCCTCAGATCATTCACCCACTATCGTCTATATATGGGACAAACAAAACATCATATCACCAATGACTACCACAAGCATTAATTGGTTGAAATATAGAAAGTATCTTAGTACTCATTGTTCGGAAAACATCCCACTAAGAACACCTGAAGACGTAGAGCGGAGTCTTATTGATTTTGACCAAAACCTCAAATCAGCTGCCCAACATTCAACAATAACCCGACAATTAGCTAGATACAATCAAATTTATTCTGCAGATATCGAACGGCTCTTGGCTGAAAAAAGAAAAATTCGTAGAGAATGGCAATCACAGAGATCTCCTCAACTCAAAAGCAGACTTAAAGAATGCACGAACTGGCTAAGAGACATGCTGGAATCTCGAAGAGTAGCATCCCTGAAAAACTATTTGGGAGACCTAGACGCAACTCCTCAATCAGATTATTCGTTATGGCGTGCTTGTAGAAACCTTAAAAGGCCAGTCTTACGTAAGCCTCCCTTGCGAACTTCAGCTGGAGGCTGGGCAAGGAGTGATACCGAAAAAGGAAATTTATTCGCTGAACATTTGAAAAAGGTTTTTACCCCAAATATAACGACTGATATAGTTGAGTTGCCAGTTCTCGAGGCTAGTGCTGCAGTACCGATAAGACTTGAATTTGGTGATCTTGAAAAGGCAATAACGGATTTGAACACCAAAAAAGCCCCTGGCGTTGATAAAACCAGTAACAAGATGTTAATTGAGTTGCCCCGTGTAGCTCGCAGAATCGTTCTTTTTATTTTTAATGCCATTTTACGTTTTGAGTACTTTCCCACAGATTGGAAGGTGTCCTTGGTTACCATGATTCCTAAACCAGGAAAAGACCACACAAAAATTAAATCATACAGACCTATAAGCCTTTTATCAAATATGTCAAAGCTGTTTGAGAGGATGTTAATAACTAAGCTTAACCCTATTCTAAGCGACAAAGGATGTATTCCAAACCATCAATTCGGCTTCAGGAAAAAACATAGTACGATCGAACAAACTCACAGGTTAGTTAATGTTGTTAAGAAGACATTTGAAGAGAGAAAATACTGCTCTGCGCTTTTTATCGACGTTTCTCAAGCATTCGATAAGGTATGGCATGAAGGCCTAATATATAAGCTAAAACTGAATTTGCCCGTAAGCCTATATAAGCTGCTAGATAGTTATTTAACCGAACGAAAATTTATGGTGAAAGAAGGAGATTTTTTGAGCTCACCCCAGCTAATCGAAGCCGGACTTCCCCAAGGTAGTATATTGGGGCCCTTTTTATACTTATTGTATACTTCAGACATGCCAACTAGTAACCGAGTTCACACATCGACATTTGCTGACGACACAGCTTTTTTGAGCATTCACGAAAGACCCGAAGTAGCATCACGATATTTACAAGACCACATATCCAATTAGAAAAATGGTTGAAGAAATGGAGAATAAAAGTGAATGAACAAAAATGTACTCACATAACTTTCACACTGCGCAGAAAATCTTGCCCCCCTATTCGGATAAACAACCAAACGATACCTCAGCTTTCAGATGTCAAATATCTCGGCATACATCTTGACGGGCGCCTTACATGGAAACGGCACATAGAAACAAAGTTAACGCAAATGAAGTTGAAAGCAGTCCAACTAAACTGGCTAATTGGCAGAAATTCTACTCTAGCTTTAGACTGCAAACTTTTATTATACAAGTCAATTCTAAAACCAATGTGGTGTTATGGCATTCAATTATGGGGCACTGCCTCAGCTAACAATGTAGAAAAAATTCAAAGGCGCCAAAATAAGATTCTACGTATTATTACATCTGCTCCCTGGTAAATAAAAAATTCGAACATCCATAAAGATCTAAACGTGCCATCAGTTAAAGCAGAAATAGCGAAACTTGCCATAAGGTATTTAAAGAAGCTTGAAACTCATCCGAATCCACTGGCCCGTAACATACTAACTGAACCTGGTTACATTCGATTAAGAAGGAGGGACACTGCTTCTCTCATCCGTACATCAGAGGGATAACCCGCAAATTACAGTAACCGTGAAACATACATTTTTTTTGTCCAGCACTGGTTGGACTTGACAAGTATATTTTTAGACTTAAGATATGAGTAATTATTGATAGTTCAATTATATTGAAGATACAATAAATAAAAATTGCGAAAAAAAATGTTGTAAGATTCAAAAGTTATGACAATTTAAAATTTCATTCGGATTCAATTTCACTCGGTTTCGGATTACAGAACATACGTGATAATCTTTGCACATGTGTGATGACGCGCCGCTGTCGAGAATCTAGCTCTCTTTGCTGTTAATGAATTCGCCTTTAGTTGAAGTAAAAGCAACTGATACATGCTTGTTCTTTGTGCTAGTGAGACTTAAGCGGCATTTAGATGGTCAATCGCGGGTTGATGGCAAGCCAACAATCTCTTGTAAACGACCAAAATTCGTGTTTGTCAGCCGCGCTGGATGGAAATCAAATTTTTGATAATTTGTGTTTGCCGTCACGCCATCAAGCTTGTCTAAATGCATGTTCAAGGTATATTTATCTTACTAGGTAGTGTCGTTCGCCCAGCTGATTTAGTAGTTCGACATGTCAAAAGTTGTATGTGTTCAGAAATTTTATAGTGTAGAAGTGAAAAGGCAATAAAACACATACAGGCCTTCTCAATTTTCTCCTATGTTTTTTGACATTTCGAACTACAAAGCAACAACAAAATGCCATGTTGTTCTTGCATTGTTGTATTTGTTGTAGGGACGCCACTACCTAGTAAAATAAACATACCTTGTGCATGTTTGTCAACCACAGTGTAAATTTCATTTGAATTTTTGTAAACGAGCAGTAAAGATGTCTCGGCTAGAGCGCTTATTTTTAAGAGAATTTATTGTTTTTGCATGTGGGTTAGTTTTTATGTATGGTATTGTATGTAAAGCGTTTTTATTAGAGTTTATTTTTAAAATATTTTATTTATGTAATTATTGTGTGTGTTTATATGGAAATATTGATTGCTAAAATTTAAGTTAAAAAATGGTTAGTAGACGAGTTAGCAAAAATATTATTTAATTTGTATTTTTCAGTTATTATAAAGGAAAATCCCATAACGAAGTTGGGGAAATGTTTTCCTTCAACTTAGGATAGATTCTAACATTATTATTTATTCTTAAAATTAAGATAGATTTGATCAAACCTTAAACAGAAAGTAAAATACTGAAAACTATCCATGATAGAGAACATACATATAACTGTGGAGTATATGTATTACACAGAACTGTTCGAAAATTTGAATTATATTTCTCTGAGATTTTAATGAAGCATAACTCTGACCAGATACTAAGAAATTCAATATTGCCGAAAGGTGTTCTTTTGCAAAAATAATATAAAGAATATTTGTATTTTTTCAATAAATTTTTTTAAATAATTGATTAGAAACTGAAGAATAAACAAAAAAATATAGTCATGATGTCGTTGTTTATAATTCTCTATAATTCCGTTCTCTAATAATTCCATTGTCCAAATTCGTTTATTACTCTTTTTTGATTGTCGTCTTCCTATAATTCATCAATTAATAAAGCAGCAGCTAAGTCATGCGCCATCTTAAATAACAACCTCACTGCTCAGTGTCTGTTGTATAATGATTTTTGACAATCTTCGCTTGATCATGTAAATGCTAAACACTCTCTCTCATCAACCCGCGCTGACAAGCCGCGATTGACCATCTAAATGCCGCTTTACATTCTTGCATTGAGATTTTATGTGGCATCTTTTTCTACAGTTGTAGCACCTTACATTTTTGTTACGACGGAAAACTTCAATCTTTTCATTGTTTCATCTTGAGCTTCAATAGCTACCACAAAATTGTCTATGCCTTCTGGCAAGCTGCATAAGAATAATATACTTTGCATATCATCTGGTATTTCAACATCTATTTCTTTTTAACCGACTTCAAAAAAAGAAGGAGGTTATCAATTCGTCTGAATGTTGCTTTTTTATGTTTGTGCCCGCAGAACTCAGTCATTTCTGAACCGATTTTAAAAATTAGTTCTTTATTAGAAAGCAAATGCTTAGAGATTGGTCCCATTTTAAAAGAAGTTCAGAATTTTGAAAATTAAAGGGTGTCCCCATACAACATACGTGTTTTATACGTGTATTATGAACCGTAAAGGGCACCCTTTTAAAATTTTAAAAAACTGCTTATTACTATAGCTGCTAATAACAGAAATTAATAAAAAAAATAAACTTAAAAATTAAAGGGTGTCCCCATATGTGACGTCAATTTAAATATATGAACCATTTGAACCATTGTAGACAATCACTTGAAAATTGGACAGAATGTCCAATATTTATAATCAGAAATTAAATATTTATAATTAGAAGTTAAAGGGTGTCCCAATAGTTGATGTAATTTGATGTATATTGCAAATCTTTTGAACCGTAACAGAGAGACGGTTGAAATTTACAAAGAACCTGTATATCTAAGTCCTTATAACATCAAGTATATAATTTAAATTTGGAAACTAAAGGGTGTCCCCATAATTGATATAA
Source organism: Phasia obesa (assembly GCA_949628195.1). NCBI lineage: Eukaryota > Metazoa > Arthropoda > Insecta > Diptera > Tachinidae > Phasia > Phasia obesa. The sequence continues at coordinate 81,281,760 of OX451216.1, forward strand.
TTGTTCCTATCTAGACCTATCTTTTGAACTATTTTAGACAAACATTTGAAAATTAGACAGAATCTCCACTACTTTGTCCCGTATAATAAGATTTATAAATATTTAAAATTTTAAAGGGTGTCTCAATAGTTGATGTAAATTGATGCATATGGCCAAACTTTTCAACCGTTTTAGACAGACATTTGAAATTTACAAAGAATCTGTCCTTTAAAATAAGTGTTTAATTTAAAATTGCACATTAAGGGGTGTCCCCTAGGTGATATTGTTTAAGCTATATGGCCATATCTTTGGAACCGTTACTTTTTATTACTGTGTCAGTAATAATAAGTGTAAAAAATAAAGGGTGTCCTCATATCTGACGTAATTTGTCGTTTATGGCTTTATCTGCTTAACCGTTATGGATAGACATTTGAATGTACAGAACGTATATTACTATGTCCGTTAGAGCAACAAGTATAAAAGTATTTGATTTGAGTACTATTTCTTACAGATTACTTCCTTTTCAATTTTTAGTTTAGAATTGATGCACATATATTTGTTTTGTAGTCGGTTTTTTTTGCAAGAATTATAGATCATCAATTGTGCTGCAAAATCTTTTAATTTGCTCTGCCAACTTTTGCCCACAGTCAAAAAGAAAACGGACCAACTTTTTAAAGTTAACATTCCTTTTTCGCTTAGCAAGTTCTATAATTGTCACCAGACAGTTTTTCAATTTGCGCCACAGATCCAGACATCCTTCAAAATAATTGTATTTGGTTTTTTTTTTTAAATCTAATTTCCAGTCCACGTGAATACTTGGCCCATAACCTCTTTTAGGATGTGTTTTAATCAACGATCACTTTATTAATATTTTAGTTCTGTATACGTATGTATATGAGTTTAAAACAGTTACAAAAGTATTTTATCATATTTTCTTAAGCGGCATTTAGACGGTCAATAGTGGCGTGATGAGAGGAGTGTTTAGCGTTTACATGATCAAGCGAAGATTGTCAAACATCATTATAAAACAGACACTGAGCAGTGAGGTTCTTATTTAAGATGGGGCATGATTTAGCTGCTGCTTTATTAATTATAGGAAGACGACAATCAGAAAATAGTACGAAACGAATTTGGACAATGGAATTATTAGAGAATAGAATTATAGAGAATTATAAATATCGGCATCTTGACTATATTTTTTATTTATTCTTTAGTTTCTAATGAATTATTTAAAAAAGTTATTGATAAAATAAAATAATAATAATTTGTTTTATTTTTGCTTCCACTCAACACAAAAATTTGATTTAGAGAGAGAGAGAAACAAAGAGATACCAATTTATAGCTTTCAACGTACGTCAAAAGTTGCCCAACTTTCGTACTTTGCGTTGACGGAGACGTACTGATTGTGACAACACTCAGTAGAAAAGTTGTATTTCAACTTTCTTGTACGTTGAAAATGACGACGTAAAACGTATGACAGATTCTATGTGCCGCGGTCTTTACACTGTGGTTGACAAACATGCTTTTAGACGAGCTTGATGGCGTGACGGCAAACACAAAATATCAAAAATTTTTGATTTCCATCCAGCGCGGCTGACAAACACGAATTATGGTCGTTTACACGTGCTTGTTGGCTTGCCATCACGCCGCGATTGACCGTCTAAATGCCGCTTTATTCTGACATTTGTTAAAGATAATTTAGGGTTTCCAATTCATTCTTGTTGTACTTCAGAATCAATAATTCAACACATATGCATGGTAGAATAATATCAGGTATTATTCAACACCTGAAATTTTTTTTTCGTTTGATTTGAATATTCGTTGTCAACTTTGTTTACGTTTATGTATTTTTTTCTGTTAAATTTGAAAATCAGTTTAAAAAATATTTATGAAAATTTTTAAGCAAATTGTTTTAAAAAGTTTTCAAATTGAAATTCGTGTAAAAAAGTGCGTATGAGAATTAAAAGTGAAACGAAAAATATTTTGCAAAAAAAGTAAAAATGTCCAAGTGCTTTATATACAAAAACTAAGATTATGTAGAATTAAAAGTGAAACGAAAAAAATTTTGCAAAAAAAGTAAAAATGTCCAAGTGCTTTATATACAAAAACTAAGATTATGTAGCACAGGTACTTTTTTCAAAGCTCCGAAGGACGATGATAAGAGGAAAAAGTGGAGTGAAATTTTCCGTATCCCTTTCTCTCCCAATAACATAATATGCGCTGATCATTTTGCATATAATCAAATAATTAAAATGAAACGCAAAGCTGTTTTAATGCCTAATGCTGATCCTTTAGTTCAGCAAATATATGAAAATATTGCAATAAATGAAACTTACGGGCTGATGTAAGTTATTAACAAAAATAACTAATTTTTTAGGTAATGTGTTTTTGCATTTTTTATATTTATAATAAGAAATCCTTTGCTTGAATGCAAGAAAAGTTTTCAAGATATTCCAGCGAAGAAAATTAATGTGCTTAGGTAAGTAAAAAAAATTCCACTTCATTTAGATAATACGGTACCTTTCTTAAATTTTATATAATAAGAAATGAGCTAAATATAATAGATCTTGTTGATCAAGAAGCTGTTTTACAAGTTTTACACAATAGGACTAAACGAAGGTTAAATTTTAGCAGAGTTTTAGCCACATTTAAAGGATCAACAAACACAAACAGAGTAAGTTAAAATAAAAATCGTATAATTTTAGTTTAATTAATATTAATATAAAATTATGCAAACAAATATTATTTACAAAACCAATATTTTAATTCTTCCTGAATATATATACCTACATATACTTTCAGTCCGGTAATTCTTGATTACACGGTAGACCGGCAAATTCGCAAAATGAAATCCCATAGTGAAATAAAGTGGAAATGGAATGACATATCGAATGCTATATGTCTTCACGCTTCTGGTCCAAGAGCGTACAATCACCTTTATAAAAAGGGGTTTACACTTCCACATGAGAGCACGTTACGGCGGTGGTGTGCAAAAATAAATATCGGTGAAGGTATTTTGGGAGCAGCGTTAGATTTCATGAAAAACATTTCAGAACTGGAGAGAGAAGATAAGGTTTGTAGTTTAGCCTTCGATGAAATGAAGGTAGCAGAGGCGTTTGAATACGATGCAATAAGAGACGTTGTAAGAAAATCAGCTAGTTATGTGCAGGTGGTTATGGCAAGAGGACTTTGAAAATCCTGGAAGCAGCCGATTTTCTTTGATTACGACTGCCAAATGACAAAAGATATTTTATGCAATCTTATTTGCGAGCTTCATAAACTAGATTTTCCCATAGTGGCAGTCGTATGTGACATGGGTCCCACCAATCGAAAGATTTGGACAGATTTGGGTGTAACAACAGGTAAACAACAGGTAAAAGTCTTTATGTACCGGACATTTTTCTATGATTAGATTTCAACACTTTGAACCTAAACTTTAAATTATTTTATTATTTTCTTTTATGTACTTTAGATATGCCATGGTTTAACAATCCAGTTAATAACGAGGATAAAATTTGATTTGATATTAACTGCACGTACAGTTACAGATTTATTTAAATATACCTCCACACGTGATGCGTCTATAGCTTACGAATTGAGCGAAGAACGCCTCTCAGTTAAAGGTGCAGGTAAGTAGAAACATATTTATTCGATATCAATAATTTCTAAATATTCATACATACATATGTACAATATTTTTTCAGGAAGGCAAAAGGTAAAGCTAGCTGCTCAACTGTTTTTCCACACAACGGCAATGTATAATTCTGAAATATATAATTCTGTAGAAACTCGGATTTTACACAATTGGTAAATGATTGGTTTGATGTGCTCAACTCATCACTAAGAACATTTAACTTACCTGGCAAGGTAAGTCTCGACAATTTTATTAATGTGAAATCATTATGAAAAATCTCAATATTTTAGGAACCATTTGTAGTTTCCCTTCAAAATCAGCGGGAAAAGTTAGTTCGTATGAACCAAATTATGTCCACAATTGTACTTCCGAACAGAAGAACTTTGGAGCATTTACAAAAAGGTATTCTTTTAACAAATAATGCCCTGGAAATGCTTCTCAGTTACGTCGAAAAGTTTAATATATCCTATATTTGCACTGTGAGACTTAATCAGGACATTTGGAAAACTTTTTTGGTGCCATTCGCAGCAGAGGTGGCTTAAATGATCATCCGTCATCAAAAGACTTCAAAAATAGGCTTAGAAAGTACATATTAGGTAAGTTCAAAAAGATATGAGGTTGTATGATCATATGTATATAAGTATGTATGATTGTTGATATATAAATTATATACATAACTATTTTTTATTTTAAAACATTTAGCCAGATATACTGAGAACCTTAGCGGCACGGGAAACGTTGACTCTGACAACACTGAGTGGTTAAGTTCAACAAATCCAGATTACATGGGTATTCTTCAAGAGGATGCTTTAGAATCTCAGGATATATTATTAGAAATCTGAATCTTTATGAATATGCATGTCATGAAAACTCGTTTACTTGGGTCGATCGAGTATTAAAAGGTTGGCTGCAAAAGTCATCGAGTAACTTTTTAAACAAGATAAAATGTTTGGAACGTGTGTTTTATGAAGTTAATGGTTTAGAGGTTTGCCGTTGTCAGCAAATTCACAAAAGTCTTGTTGAAGTAGCAAGTTTTGCGACGTACCGGATAAAGTAAAATTGTTTTTCTTTAAATGTCGCATATATTTCCGCGTTCGTCAAATGAATCGGCAACTAAAAATCCTAAAGGCTATGAAGAGGAAGTAGCTCGGTCAAACTCAAAATATCAATGAGTTTGTTGATAAGCTTACAATTTTCTAATTTTAGTATTTTTATACAGTAATAATTTGGTGTTCTTCTTTTTTTATAGATTCGTGTTCCTTTTTTCAAACAAACCGGTCTTTTCAGAACTACCAACACTTCTTCAATAATTCTTGCAAAAAAAAGCCGACTACAAAACAAATATATGTGCATCAATTCTAAACTAAAAATTGAAAAGGAAGTAATCTGTAAGAAATAGTACTCAAATCAAATACTTTTATACTTGTTGCTCTAACGGACATAGTAATATACGTTCTGTACATTCAAATGTCTATCCATAACGGTTAAGCAGATAAAGCCATAAACGACAAATTACGTCAGATATGAGGACACCCTTTATTTTTTACACTTATTAATACTGACACAGTAATAAAAAGTAACGGTTCCTATATGGCCATATAGCTTAAACAATATCACCTAGGGGACACCCCTTAATGTGCAATTTTAAATTAAACACGGTTTAAAAGTCTGGCCATATGCATCAATTTACATCAACTTTTGAGACACCCTTAAAATTTCAAATATTTATAAATGTTATTATACGGGACAAAGTAGTGGAGATTCTGTCTAATTTTCAAGTGTTTGTCTATAACAGTTCAAAAGATAGAACTAGATAGGTAAAATTATATCAATTATGGGGACACCCTTTAGTTTCCAAATTTAAATTATATACTTGATGTTATAAAGGACTTAGATATACAGGTTCTTTGTAAATTTCAACCGTCTCTCTGTTACGGTTCAAAAGTTTTGCAATATACATCAAATTACATCAACTATTGGGACACGCTTTAACTTCTAATTATAAATATTTAATTTCTGATTATAAATATTGGACATTCTGTCCAATTTTCAAGTGATTGTCTACAATGGTTCAAATGGTTCATAAATTTAAATTGACGTCACATATGGGGACACCCTTTAATTTTTAAGTTTAATTTTTTTATTAATTTCTGTTATTAGCAGCTATAGTAATAAGCAGTTTTTTTTTAAATTTTAAAAGGGTGCCCTTTACGGTTCATAATACATGTATAAAACACGTATGTTGTATGGGGACACCCTTTAATTCTGAATTTGTTTTAAAATGGGACCAATCTGTAAGCATTTCCTTTCTAATAAAGAAAAAATTTTTAAAATCGGTTCAGAAATGACTGAGTTCTGCGGGCACAAACATAAAAAAGCAACATTCAGACGAATTGATAACCTCCTTCTTTTTTTGAAGTCGGTTAAAAAGAGAAAATATTTTTCAACTTATATTGCTTTACCTAATATGTATTAGCTTCTAGTTATTTTATCATTTAACTTATCCAAGGGTTTAGCAAAATGTTAATTACAAGTACAAATGTATGTATTTTTGTATATTTTTTTTCTTTGTTTATTGATATACAATTTAATATACATTATTAATTTTGTTTTTATATCTGTAACAATAAGCTTTATCTACATACATACATATATACTAATCGATTATTTAATTACATACAATACAATATATAAATAAATAACTAAAACACATGAAAATATCTTTTAATAATTTTATTCGTGTTGATATAACTAATAAAAAGATAAGTATGTGTATCGCCAGGTAATACAAACTTTTTTATAGTACTGAAAGCTACTAAATTTAACTGGAGTTTTCCGATTCAAGGATACCACAAAATTATTTTGACGCATTAGCTTAAATTAGTGTAGAATCACTTGCACTGCCATATACTTTTGCGAGACACACCCATAAAAATGTAATTATACTTTCGCAGTTGCAAACAGCGTTGCCGTTTTGGTCCACTTGGACAAATTTGGTCCAATTTCAAAAAATTTTGAAATTGGTCCGATGGTCGGAGAAATTTCATTTTGCTCCGTTTTGTCGTTTATTATTTTTCATTCTATTTTCTTTTTATTTTTAATGTACGGCAAACTTATCTTATATTCAAAATAGTTTTTACACACCGATATACGTTCACAAATTAATTAGTGACGACGTTTTAAAAGTTTCCTTAACTAATTGAATGTGATCCTGATTTAATAGTAGTAGAATGGAATTTGTTGCGGATCAGCGAAATAAAAATGTCCGCTAATTTAAATATTAATGACTTTTGGCAAGAAATACCATTAATAAAAATGTTTTGGAAATATTTCTAATTTTATATTCAATTTGTTATCTCTGTCACATAGCTCCGCCCCAGCTGAACGCAAATTTTTAACTCTTATAAAAACCAAATTAAGAAATAAACTGGAAGTAAATACTATCAACAGCATTATGTCTTGCAAAGAAATTTTGAAATAAATAATCCACACTATGTGTGGTCAGCAAAAAGAGACATACCTAATCAAATATAAAATAATTTAATTTTAAGTGCTAATGAAATATTTAACCTAAATAATTTTTGATAATTAACATTCTTTGTCCTACAAATGATCTCAAGCACATTGCAAAATTTGTTGATATTAATGTATTTAATACATGCCAATAATCATACAAAATGTGTTATATTTCATTATTATTTTTTAACAGTTAATGTAAAATACATACACAAAAAGACTGAATAAGATTATTTTAATGCTCGGCATTTTAAATGTCATTATATAATTTCATTATATAATTTTTTTCATACCTGATATATTTAAATCAAATAAATTATGTTTCAAACCTTTATTTTACTTAATAAAATGTTTTTAAAAAACATTAATTGGTATATTAATTAATTGAGTTTTAAAATTTGGTCCGATGCAAACGGTTTTGGTTCATTTTTGGGAAAATTTTGGTAAAAAAAAAAAAATTTCAAACGGCAACACTGGTTGCAAACCTTAGCAATATTTATAAATAGTATATCTTATAATTATGTATACTATTAACTAGCCAAAAAGCCACTAACTGTTTCTACAGCATTTTCCAAAGGTGGAGCCAGCAAACGGATATAGTAGCTACTCACATATACTTACGGCGTACTAAAAGTTATGTTTGTTATAAAAGTAATATGTATATACATACCATCTTATGTACATACATTTATTACTTACTACATCGTTTTTTTAAACTGGTTTTGAGTGCAAGTGCTTCGATGCTTGCATTTAGATGTACCGACCTTTTGATAAATAAGTATGTACATATATATGTATATATTTACATAATTACTGTTTGTTTTCTTCCAATTCCTCATTAATTTGCTGCATCGTTGCAGTGTGCTTACTCTCCAATTGCTTCTAGTTTGAAATAAATTCCTGATTCTCCCATAGGCGGTGGCTTCATTTTTATTTGTTATTTTACACTTCTAACAATCGTATATTTTGTTTTTATGTACATACACCATAAAGGTTGTTCACACAAAATATCCTTATCTGATGTATCTAGAATAACCAGAGCCATTGAGCAATAACAATTTCAATTTTTTTGTTTTTTAATTTTCTTAAAATTTGTTTTGTTTTCCTCTTTTTCATTGTTCTACTCAGCTGGTTTTGACATCGAAAATATAATTTACTACCAACAAAATACGCGTAGATTTTGTTTTTGTAGAACTGCACGTACCTGATGTTATTCTGCCATGCTTATATATATATTCTTGTCAAATTTATGGTGAATCTCCTATTATAAAAAATAATACCTAAAACTGACTTATTCTGAGTTTAGACACGGAAATATTCAGAAGGGAAACATTTAGTTTGGTAGTATGTTACGGGTGGTACTTGGCGACAAGGTTTGTTGATATTTGCTTTTTAAAATTACAATAAAATAATATTCAATAACAGTGTACACAGTGTGGTACACTTCATACTTTTTTGTACAATTTCATATATGTATGAAAAATTTATTCAATAATTATTTTTATTTAATACATATTTTTTTCTTACAATAGTGGTCCAGTTGTGACACCTGAAAGAGGGATAAGCAGGAGGGTCCTTAGAATACCTGCGGATCCGCACTTGGCCTATTTGCAAACCATTCCGAAACCCGGATAAACGAATTTATCCTGTTGACGTCGCAACCCGACACGTCTGCAAGGTCCTGCAGCCTCGGGCTGCCAAGAAGCGCCGCCCATTCGGATAGCGGATAGGGCTGGGCAATGAAGGAGGAGATGCTTCACCGTTTCTTCTTCCTCCTCGTCCTGGCAACTTCTGCAGAAGTCATTATATGGGAGATTCAATCTCCTAGCGTGGACACCCATGGCGCAGTGCCCAGTCAGCACAGCCACAAGTGTGGCCAACTGTCCTCGAGGGTTCTCAGTAGGCTTGCAGTCTTCTTGCAATCATACTGAGGCCACAAAAGCCTTGAAATCGCGTAGGTGACCTCGTTTGACCATCTGGTCTGCGCGGCCCCTAATAGCTCAAGCTGAAAGTTGTCTTTACAGCAACTAAGCGGGACGCCTCCTAGTTAATCTATCTCCTGATCCCTAAGGTAGGTTCCAGATCTAGCAAGTTCGTCCGCAGTTACGTTTCCGGGCACCCCTGTGTGCCCCGGCACCCAAAAGAGTTCCAGGTTGGAATGTGTCGCCATTTCATCTAAAGATGTCCAGCATTCCCGAACCAATCTGAACGTCCTGTAGACGACCGACAAGGAGTTTATCGCGGCTTTGCTGTCGGTACAAATCCGGATATCTTGGTCATATATCCAGTAGTACTTCAGCCAGCTTACCGCCCTTTTTATGGCTGAAATTTGCAGCCTAAACTTCATTCTAGTTTGAAAACGAGGGATGAAGACACCTCCCCCTACACCTTTGTCCGTCCTAGATCCGTCTGTATAAACCTCAAGCACATCTTCATGCTGGCATGCATGCGCCAACATAGAGGACGTGCCGGACATAGATACTTCGAATTTTCTGGTTGACATGGGTGAGGGTAAGCAGTTATCTATATTCCCAGGAATAGTCGAAACACTTCCCAAAATAGTCGCATGACCGAAGCTAGTCGGTCTCCATGCCGAATTCATGGCCAGTTGTTTGGCCATTAGATCAGCTGGAAGCCAGTGTAGCATGGTAAAAAGAGCCTTTGATGGCGTAGTGCGCATGGCACCAGTAATCATCAAAGCTGAGGTTCGCAGTATTTTTGTAACTATACTGCTGTATGTAGGTTTGCCTAGTGAAGGCCACCATACCAGCGCTCCATACATTAATATGGGCTTTATTACTATATTAAAAAGCCATAGGCGTTTCTAGGATTGACGCCCCAGTTTCTACCTATGGCTTTCTTACAAGTGTAAAGGGCTAATGAAGCCTTGTTTGCCCTAAATTGAATATTAGGGTTCCATGATAGTTTGGAGTCTAGGATAACACCTAGATACTTCGCCCTGTCCGATAACTTGAGCTCCACATCGTTTAGGAGCGGTAGCGAAAAAAGGGGTACCTTGTTTCTTCTGGTTAATAACACAAGATCCGTTTTTTGAGCGTAACGCTAAGACCAATTTCAGTACTCCACCTACTAATTTGTCCAAGCGCTGATTGCAGACGTTGCAAAATAGTGTAAAGGTGTTTTCCCGATACTGCCACCGCAACATCATCCGCGTATGCCGCAGTTCTGAACATCATGGAGTCCAGTTCCGTTGGCAGCATATTTATGGCAAGGTTCCAAAGAAGAGGTGACAGCACCCCTCCTTGCGGTGTCCCTCGCTTTGCTATCCTATAAATTGTAGCCCGCCCCAATTTGGAGATGATGACCCTATAGGTCAAGGGATTCCAAACTCAGCTAATCGACTTACTTACATTCAGTCTCTCCAGAGCCTTTAAAGTGGTCTCCGGTTTCACATTGTTGAAAGCTCCTTCTATGTATAGAAAAGCCACCAATGCATACTCCTTATGCTCCAGAGCATGCATGTTGAGATGTGGAGAGTCGGTTTGGATTAATGGATGTTCTCAGATGGAGGTCGATTATCCGTTCCAATGTTTTTAAGAGAAAGGAAGACAGGCTGATAGGTCTGAAGTCCTTCGATGAAGACCACGGAGCACCTGGTCCACAGTTCCGGAATGTACGACCATGAAAGACATGCCGTATAAATCCGAATTAACCATGGTATAATGATATCCGCATTGTGCTGAAGATTAGCAGGTATGATGCCATCTGGACCCGAAGATGGGTCAAAGCTCTTCAAAGCCCACATAAGTCCTTCTCCATTGATTGGTATTGGGGATTGTGTGTACCATCGGTGCTGGTCCTGTGCTCTCCGCTTAGGGGAGTGCATCCAGGAAAGTGCGTGTCCATGAGTACCTCGAGGGTCTCATGTTCGCTAGTAGTCCAGTTTCCACATGGTTTCTTAATGAAAATCGGGACAACAGGAGACATTGATAAGAATTTGCGAAGACGGCTAGTCTCAGAAGATCCCTTCACGCCGCTACAGAAAGATTTCCAGGACACCGCCTTCGCATTTCTCACCAAGTTCTTAAATCTGTTCACTGAGGACTTATAAGCTGACCAGTTTCCCAGTCTTTTTGCTTCATTGAAAAGTTTGAAAAGTTCTGCATGATTCCGATGTCGCTAACTCGAACGCGTTTGTCAAGGCGCCCACTGCGACATTAATATCCTGTCGACTATTAATAATCGGTGGATTCGGGAGAAATTCTGAGAGGATAGACCCTGTAGCCCCCAGTCAGTTTTCCTTCTGTTACATCGGGCTGTAGCCCCCTTCCCCTGATTTCCTATTTGGAATTCAATGTACCTGTGATCAGAAAGTGAGCAGCTATTTGAAACCCTCCATAATCTGACCAGACGTGAATCCATAGTGCTCACTAGCGTTACATCAAGAACCTCCCTTCTATTTACAACAACAAAAGTGGGTTCTGACCCAATGTTTACTACATCTAATTTGTTACAAAGAATGAAATCAAAGAGACACTCACCCCTTGCATTGCAAACCGAGCTGACCGATACGACATGGTGTGCGTTGGGGTCAGCTCCAATAGTCTGCGGCAGATTGAATCTGCCCGCCATTTCAATGACATTGCGAACCTTAGCTGGTGGAGATTCGCATTCATAGGCCATGTAGCTGTAGACGATAATGATGGTACCAGATTTCGTCTCCCAGGCAGCTGTTACCGTATCATCATCACTGAAATCAGAAAGAATGAAGATATTCAAATCGCTTTTGGCCACTATGCACGATCTGATCTTACCTGAACCATTCGTGTATAGTTGCTTATAGCCTTTAACACCAAGCCCGCGAACCCTGCCTTGATAGAGCCAGGGTTCTTGGACTAATACAAGCTCCTCCCCTCTCTCAGCTATGCGGAGGAGCAGTGCAGCCGAATTTGCTTTAGTATGGTGGAGATTTACTTGCGTCACCTTCACCATCTTTATTGGTGGATACGATTGTGACGTTGGCATCCTCTTGGTCTGAGTCCAAGAGGGCGTCCTCGTCAACTACCTCGTCCATCCTTTCAAAGAATTCACCCACAAACTCGGAGAGTGTCTCCTCTTGAGAGGTTAGACTGGCAATCTCCTCGTGTGCCACGTTTTCCGGAGTAGGATCGCCTTCCCCCTGAACCAGGTTTCCCTTATCGTCTCCTCGGTAGACACGCAGAAGGATCGTTTCGAAACCGTAATAGGTCCTTCCCCGTCTCTCCCTAAGCAGCGCAAGTGAATCCTGGTTCAACAAGACGGTAATCCTTCTGGATGAATTTTCAGGTTCGGAAACCTTGGCTACCTTCCAGTCACCGGTTGGCAGTTCAGGATTTCCTATCTGAATGAGATTCATTATATCCTTTGCTTTAGATGGCTCGTCGGGTATTCTGGCAGTGGCTCTAGGTCGGCGTGGAATCTCATCAAGAGAAACCACGTCGAGTCTAGCACCCTCCCAGAGGCCATCCACAGCCAGCTTTAGAAGCATGGCTGATCGTTCGTTCGAACAGGCCATCAGTTTGACACGCCCACGAAACCATCCAGCATCATCGCACTGAGGGGAGGGGCCTGGATTGACCTTGAGGACTTTCCAGAACACTCCCATCAGCTCCACCTCCCAATTTGCAAGGGAGATGGAGCTATGCGCGTCGTTTCGGTCAATAACAGCACGAACGAGGTTGCCTTTGGCTACTTCGCTGAAGCTTCTGTCCATCGACCTATGTTTAGGACGCTGTTCATATTCCAGAAGACTCTCTGCCTGAACCAAATAACGGTGACGCAGATATTCCAAGCATATCCCAAGCTAATCCTTTACCACAAAATGGCATGTATCAGGTAACACTTAATTTAACTAAGAGCATGGAAGCAATGCAACGTCAAATTTACACCATTGAATCAATGGTATTGTCGAATAATGTCGAAATTCAAAAGTCCATTTCCTCCTTATCCAGCGAGATAAAAAATATTTGTACTCAAAGCGATAGTGCTACCCAACCTAACCTTCCATTATCCTCGAATAATGTAATAGTCCATCCGTCTACTAATCTAAATTCTTTAATTTTTAACAGCAATGTCGCATCAAACGAAATGCCTAGCTGTTCTCTTCCAAACGTGCAACAATTTTTGATAAGTGATAATAACTAAACTGAAGATGCTGCTCTTTCCCATCCAGAATCATCAATTGTTCAAAATCGCCAAAAGAAAATTTACGCATTACCAATATTTTCTGGTTTACCAGAAGAATGGCAGACATTTCATGAATCCTTTTTAAGTTCAACTTATGAATTTCAATATTCTAATTTTCATAATATTATGCGATTAAGAGACTCACTCACAGGTGACGCGCGAGATACTGTTGTGCCACTTTTATCGAATTCAAAAAACGTTACTTCCATAATCAATATTCTGGCAGAAACGTATGGGCGACCAGGACAATTGATTAAATCTCAAATTCATAAAATCCGTTCCTTAAAAGCAGTGGAAGATTGGGATCTCAAATCCCTTATCGTTTTTGCTAATAAAGTGATAAATATGACAACGTTTTTAGAATCAGTGGGAGGAAATCATCATATAGCAAATCCATTATTATTAAGTGAACTTGTTGCTAAGTTGCCCATTTCAAGACGCCTGCAATGGGCTGATAAATGTTTGAATTTTGGACAAATGGCCACGATTGTTGATTTTGCCAATTGGCTCGGCGAGTTAAGAAAAGTTGTGAATATGGTAACAGATTCTCTTCCTCCTTCATATGAAAAAACAAAATATGCCTGTCTATCAGTTGAAGTTAAAGTGTGTAAGATTTGCAAAAAATTATGTAAATCATTAGCCCTTTGTGAACAATTTTTAAAACTTTCCACAGAATCAAGATGGGAAGAAGGTTTGCTTTAGCTGCCTTAAAGAAGGGCATCAAGCAGCTAAATGTTTTTCGAAAAAACAATGTGGACAGAATTTATGTTCTAGTATTCATCACAAGCTCCTACACAAGGATCGTCCATCTATCGCTCAACCCACTGAAAATAATTATCAAAATAGTTCATTGCATAACAATACTACTATCCAAGCTCGAAATTGTTTAGCTGATATTAGTGCAAAAAAAATTCTTTTTCAAATCCTCCCAGTACGACTGTATGGACCTAGAAAGAACATAACCATATATGCCTTCATAGATGATGGCGCAAACGTTACAATGCTTGATGAAAATATCGCGAATAGTTTAGGTGTAACGGGCCAAAAAGATATTTTAGAACTTCAGTGGATAAATAATCATGTCACTCGTGAACATATGAAAGTGATAAGTGTAGCTTTAAGTGGTATAGAGGATAATGCACAAACATATGACATTAATGATGTATTCGTTACATCTAATATGGATCTGCCTCATCAAAGTTTTAATTCTTCCATGGTTTCCCATGAGCTAAGCGACCCCAGTTTGTCGGGAATCTTTCTTCATAATTACGAAAATGTAAAACCGAAAATGATAATCAGCTTAGCCCATGCGTTTTTGACGGTTGGTGTAGAGTCACCAATAATGTTATCTTCTACAGGACCTATTGTAACAAAAACAAGGTTGGGACATGTAATTTTCGGACCGATTAAGCAAGCACGTGAAAAGTTTGCATCTTGTCATGTTTGTAAGACGCAGAATGAGCAAGAAACACTCGAGGATGTTGAAACTTTGCTAAGAAGTTATTTTGGGATAGAAAATTTTGGAGTTCGAGTACCGATTAAGCCTTTGTTATCCAGAGACGATCAAAGAGCTTTGAACATATTAAAAAGTAGTACAAAGCGTCATGGAGAAAGATTTGAATCGGGCTTGTTATGGCGCGAAGATTTTTTATAATTTCCGGATTCTTATTTAATGGCTCTTAAGCGATTGTGCACTGTGGAGAGAAAGATGACTAAATATCCAGACTTTGCTAAAGAATATTGTGATAAAATCAATGAATATGTGGAAAAAGGATACACTAGAATAATGTCAGGAAAAGAAGCTAAAATTCGATCAAACAAGACTTTTTACTTGCCATATTTTGGAGTTATGAATCCCAACAAGAAAAAACTTCGAATAGTTTTCGATGCCGCAGCAGAAATTGAAAAGGTTTCGTTAAATAAGGCTCTCCTCTCGGGTCCTGATATCAATCAACCGCTTCTAGCAGTACTTCTAAAATTTTGGCAATCGAATGTGGCTGTATGTGGTGATTTGAAAGAAATGTTCCACCAAGTGATCGTAAGTGCTAAAGATCAAGATGCACAGCGTTTTCTGTGGAGAGATGGAGACCCTTTAAAACCTATAAAGACATATATAATGCAAAGAATGACTTTCGGGGCCACATGTTCACCCACTATAGCTCAATGTGTAAAAAATTTAAACACTCAAGAATTTATTGGAAAGAATCTACGTGCAGTAAAAGGAATTATTGAGAGACACTACGTTGATGATTATGTGGACTGCTTTGAGACTGATGATGAAGCTATTGAGGTTGTTCAATGCATAAAAGAAACTCACAAAGCAGGAGGTTTCGAAATGCATAATATGTTAACAAATTCAACCGTTGTGGCCAAGGCATTAGGTATAACCAACGGTAATGGCACGGTCGAAGTCGGGAGAAAAGTGGAACGTATTTTGGGCATGCATTGGGTTCCAGAAACTGATACCTTTACATTTGTCCTAAAATTCCATAAAGTCCCAGTTGAAGTGTTAGAAATGAAAAGAATTCCAAAAAAACGAGAATTGCTTTGTATTGCTATGTCTGTATTTGATCCATTTGGGTTTGTAGCAGATTTTATGATTTTTATTAAAATATTAATGCAAGATGTTGGGAAATGTGGAATTGGCTGGAATGAAATTTTGCCTAAGGAAATTAACACAAAATTTAAAAACTGGATGGAGAATTTAAGTATGTTGAAAGATTTTAAAATTCCAAGGTTTTATTTCAAAAATTGTATCAAACCAGATATACAATTGCATATTTTTTGTGATGCGAGTGAGCAAGCAATGGCAGCTGTTGATTATTGGAGATTTAGTACCGCAAACGGAATACTAGTTTCATTCGTAATAGGCAAAATATCTTGTGCCCCTTTACGTTTTCATTCAATACCAAAGCTTGAGCTACAAGCAGCCGTAATGGCAGTTCGCTTAAAGATTGCTATTCTTAATTACCATGAAGTACATGTAAGAAAAGTTACATTTTGGACTGATTCACATACTGTAATTCGTTGGATACAATCAGATCATCGGAAATACAAGCAATATGTGGCAAATAGAGTTTCCGAAATATTAGAAAGTTCAGAAGAGTCTCAGTGGAACTGCTGCTCCACTTTAGATAATCCAGCCGACAAAGGTACTAGATTTATATATCCTATCAAGTATGAAGCAAATGGTATGTGGAAAAAAGGTCCAAAATTCCTTTTAAACGGAGAAGAAAATTGGCCAGTGGAATGTGGTACATTAAAAGAGAATGACAAATCGAATGATGAACTGAAAGCAAGATATTTTGTCATGTTCTTTACTGGCTCTACAGAAATTATTAACAACATAATTAACCGATCTTCAAATTATTTGAAAGTCCGTACAATCCTTTCTTGGGTTTTAAGGTTTCTTAATAATATCCGCCAAAAGAATTATAGAAGAAATGGTGACAATAGATGAAGAATTGCAAGCTGAAAAAATAATTTGTCGTCAAATTCAAAAGGACAACTTTCGAGAAGAATATGCTTGTATGGAGCTGTCCAAAGTAATTCCTAAAACAAGTGAGCTTTTCACACTCAGTCCATATTTAGATGATGAAGGCATCGTAAGAGTTGGTGGTCGCCTAGATAATGCAACCTTTCTTCCATTATATACCGGAAGACCTATATTACTTCCAAAATCGCATGCATTATCTCGAATAATCGTTGAATATTACCATAAAAGGAACTGCCATCAAAATTCTTCGAAGGTTGTATGTGATGTAAGGGAAAGGTTTTGGATACCGTCAATCCGAATGTTATTAAGAAGTGTCGAAGCAAAATGCCGCTTTTGTAAATTAAGAAAGGCTAGGCCTGAACAGCCCCAGATGGGAATCTTACCTAAAGACCGCGTAACACCATTTGTTCGGCCGTTTTCGTATACTGGTGTAGATCTTTTTTGGTCCATTCGATATACAAATACGTCGATTCAAGGAAAAGCGATGGGAGGCTTTGTTTACCTGCTTGACGGTACGAGCTGTTCATTTGGAAGTGGTAAACGATTTGACATCGGATTCATTTGTAATTTGTCTTAGAAACTTTATAAATCGACGAGGTGTTCCTATTCAAATACGTAGTGATAATGGAAGGAATTTCGTTGGTTTAAGGAAGGAATTGAAGAACGAGTCGAATTTTTTAGATCACGATAAAATTACGCGCTCGTTAACGCCCTTAGGAATACAATGGATCTTTAATACTCCATTTGACCCAAGTTCTGGGGGAGCATGAGAACGATTGGTACAGTCGGTAAAAAAAACACTTTTTGTATTGATGAAAGAGGTAGCACCGAAATTATGTACTTTTAAAAGTTTATTAATCGAGGCAATAACCCCTCAAGAACCTGAACCACTGACACCAAATCATTTTCTTTTAGGATCAACCAACTCTACACAGACTCCAAGTGAATTTAATGAAAGCAATTTTAATATGCGAAAACAATGGCGCATACTTCAAAACTTAAAAAATGGTTTTTGGGGGAGATGGATTAAAGAATATTTACCTGATTTAACTCGTCGTGTAAAATGGTGTTTACCTTCTAGACCGCTGCAAGTTGGGGATATTATTCTATTGTGTGAGTTGACTCTTCCAAGATCAAAATGGAGACGTGGGAGAATTATAAAAACGTATAGCAGTTCCGATGGGGTAATACGATCAGCTGATATTAAAACTACTGAAGGAGTCTTCAAAAGACCTGCATCAAAATTAGCACTTCTTGATTTAGAAATCTAACTGTGAATGTGAATTTTCCTTAGATAATTCACGGGGGTGAGAAATTGTTGTATCTACTCGTTTGAAAATGTTTATTTTTTATTTATCAAATTACCTTTGTTTTTTTTTATATTTTCAAATTGTAAAATTTTTATTGTTGAATTGAAAAGAAGACAACAAATGTAAGATATTTACAAATTTTATTTGTAACATTACTTAACATATTGTATCTTTTTCAAGTGAATAAACATCATTATTATAACTGTTTATTAAGAAATTATCTTTTCAATTTGGATTTCAACAGGGCTGTTGATTCTGTACATTTACCTCCTCCTCCGACCTATGCCGCTTTGATGCGTCAGTGGACTTAGGGGGAGGTTGATGTGGAACAGCTAACGTGGCTTTAGCCCATTTAAGAGAGGTTGATTCCTCCTTAGACAGTGACTCGACTGGCTTTTTACCAAGTCGGTCAATGCATTTTTCGGCAGCTCGCCGTTTCAAAAAGGCCCTTCTGGCAGGTGGGACGTGCCGTGTTGGTCTATTTAAAATGTCTTGTGTGGCATGGAGCGCAGTTTTGGAACCCGAAGACTTGTTCGCAGTTCCTCCACTGGCGGGGGGAGGTAAGACAGTGGAACCCGAAATCTTGTTCGCAGTTCCGCTGGTCACAGCCGGCACTGGGTTAGCTGTAGCTGATGAGCTTGAAGCGCCCGAAACAGGGGTTTTAGCCTTGACGGCAAGGACGTTGGAAGCTTTTGAAGTGCTTGGATTGAGATCCAGAGGCACTTCGCTGCCTTTTTTGGCACCTGATTTAGGTGCGACGTTACCGCATTTGGATGGCCTTGGTTTAACAGGACCACCTCCTGCTTCTTGCACGATACCAGTACTTTGCAGATTAGACTGGCTTGGCGTTCCAACCTGACTAACCTGGATCTCAGATGAATTCGATTCACCGCGACCTGAAATCGATGAGCGGAAGCGGGGCAGTAAGAAACGGATATACCCTGACAGAGTGCCCAGTCTCAATAAAAGGAGAATCACTCTATACAGCGTATCTGATAACCGCCCCATAGGAGAAACAGACGCTATCAGACACTGAGGGGAGGTAGTTCTTGGTTTCATGCACGTCATGAGCCCGTCTGGCATGGGTGACCCATCAGCATGGCCTCATGACTCTCACTTAAGCCTCTGCATCGCGACAAGATGACTACCCATTGCAGAGGTTTCTTACAATAACAAACATTTCCAATTTCAAAGTTCTTCAGCCCTGTCTAGAACTAACTAAATTGCAACATTCTTGATTGACGTTCATGATTTTTATTATTTAGTTTGATAGTGTTATCAATTCATGTATAAGTAATAGGTAATTTATTAACAAGGCCTGTTTGCTGAACTATAGCGTTTGAACTTATTTGCCTCGCCTCAATCCGTTTCCGGAAGTATTTGACTTTTTTGATAATTAGATGGATGATTCGTTAATTATTATTCCAAATAACTCCAACATACTCTATCGGATTAAGATCCGGTTATTTTGGTGGAGTTTTAAGCATCTGCTGGAAATTGCAGAATCACCAGCTGCTAATATGGCGTTCACACTACTAAAATTTAACGTGTTTAGTTGTTTTACAAACTATACCAAAATGTTCACACTACAATTATCGTGTTTTAGTTTGACATTTATTCAGCTGATCACACAGCTGGTAGAGAAAATAAAGTATTACATACAATGAAATTTATAATCAAGCTTAAGTTTGTTTTACTTCCAACATTCGTTTTTAGTTAACACTAATCTAGTATCAAACCAAACTTTGTTGAGTAAACAAGATTGCGCGGTGCTTTGCGATTTTTAATTTTGAAAATGTTTAATTATTATAAGTCGCATCGAGGCCCCACATCTTTGAGGGCCCATAAAAAAAAACCTGGAGGACTTTGGGCAAAACTGGGAGACAGGGGTCTTTTTTTGTCTTTTATGACGTAGTGGTGTCCGTATATGGTTATTTTTCCAGGACTTATAAAATTACACAGTGTGTATTCAAGAAAAATATCATCAGCTAGGCCTTATAACTGATCAACCAAAACAAGGAGGAGGAAACTAAAACGATGGAGACACTACAAGGAGATTTTTTTCCGATACAGAAACTGCTGTGTCTATCACATGTGTAGATCACGAATTAATAAGACGATTTAAAATCATTTTACAAGTTCTAGCATGTAGCAGGAAGATAAATGCAAAAAAATTTGGAGAGCACGCAAATGAAACAGCTATAATTTATAACGATAAATACTCTTCAAGATATACATATGACATTTACAATTTATAAAATTTTGTATCATGGGGAACAAATAATTCAATACAATATGCTATTAATAGAAGAGGAGTCACTATGGATCAAAAATGGTCTTGTAAACCTACACATAAACAATCATGTGTGATCCTCTCTAACCTAACCTACCAATAGAAGATCTATCTGAAGAAGCGCAAGAAAAGAGGAACAAAGACTACAGATTCTTCTGCGAGCACAACACATGAAAAATGTCTAGATGTTGTACTAATAAAGACATCATTATTTTGTTGTGCACTTTTGACCCATATATGTCCAATAGAACTTCTAGAAGATGAAAGTCTAAAACTTCTAGAAGATGTTTCGTAATTTATTTATTGTATCTTCAAGGTACTTGAACTAACAATAAGTACTCATATCTAAAATCTAAGGTAAAATAAATTTGTAAAGTCCAACCAGTGCCAGACAAAATTGTATGTTATACGGTTGCTTTTGTTTAATGTGAGCTATTCTTCTGATGTTCGGCCAAGAGAAGCAAGATTTTTCCTTCTTAGCCGAGTGTATCCACGGTCGTTGAGGATGTTACGAGCCAGCGGATTTGGGTGCGTTTCAAGCTTTTTCAGATAAGTTGCTGAATGTTTTACTATTTCTTCAGTGATAAATAAAATTTTTAGATCTTTATGAATGTTCGAGTTTTTTATTTATTTATTTATTTATTTAATATAATCGAAAAGCCTATTGCCCTAATTGATTATCCAGTTAATTTCTGAGAAAGTTTAATATAATATTATTAACTCTTCCTTATATACTACTTATAAAAACATTTATTTTTATAATTACTTATTTATATACATTATATAAAATTTATAATTTATAAACTTTGACTGTTGTATGTTGTATGCCGCGCAATCGTGTAAATCAAATATATTTAGATTTTATTAAAAAGAGAGTATCAAAGAGGCACCAGCCAACAATTTTCTTACAAATGTTCTTAAAAAACATTTTGAAAATCTTTTAAATTTAGTGAAAAATTACGAAGGTTGTACGGTAGTATACTATTCCGTAATCTAGATATCCTGACAACAAATGAACAATCTGTTATCAATAGACCAATCAGAGATGGCACTTAAATCTCTGTTAAATGCATCAAAAAACTCTGAAAAAGATATATCTCCATTAAAAGAAACGTGGAGTTGGACATCATCAGCATAAACATAAGCACTACAAAACGAGAGACTTTGAAATATATCATTGATGTACATCATAAACAAAAGTGATGCCATCACCGAGCCCTGAGGAATACCCCTATGTAAAAGAATACATTCAGATGTTTTTTTACCTTCCTTTATAAATTGGTATCTTTCATTTACAAAAGATAACATGAGTTTACAGGCATATGATGAGAAGCCATATTGTGAATTAAGTTTTCGAATCAATAATGTATGGTTCACGGTATCGAAAGCTCTACTAAAATCTAGAAAAACCGTCACTGATGACTTACTATCATCCATACTTCTCCTAATACTTTCCACTGCATCTAGTACAAGAGTAGTAGTACAATGACCTCTTCTAAATCCTGACTGGTAAGGTGATATTAGGTTGTTTTCATCTAAGTAGTTGATTATATTATTTTTTAAAATTACCTCCAGTATTTTAGAACAAACCGGTAGTATACTTATTGGCCTGAAGTCAGAAATTCCATTCGGATTTCTTATTTTCGGAGTTGGAACGATTCTGGCAATTTTCCAGCTCGTAGGATATTTGTTAGTCATTATTATTGTATTAAAAATATGCGTAAGAGGTTTAATAATTAAGTATAAAATTTTGGAAATAAATCGTATGCATATTTCATCATGCCCTATAGACTTAGACTTAATTTGATTGGACGCCTCAAATATATCGGCTTCTTCTACTCTTCTAAAATTGAAACGGTATTCAGGGTTAAATTGTATGCTACTGTTAGCGGTGTTGTCAAAAGGTAGCACAAAGCTTTTATTAAGTTCATCTAGATTTTGAAATAGAGCACTAGTCTCACTTCCGTTTAGTCCAGTCATTTTAAGTTTATCCCAGATATTACCGGGAACCCGATTACTAAAAAATTCTTCACAGTGTTGTTTTCTGATATTTCTTATTTCATACTGTAATTTATTTCTATATTTACAGAAAGTTTTCCAGTGCCTGTCAAACATATTTTCCTTATAAGCTCTAAAAGCTAAATCTCTTAATTCTTTGGCTTCCCTTATTTCACTGCAACAGAACCAACTACTTCTTTTTTTTACCTTATGCCTCTTCAGTGGAACATGCCTCTCATACACCTCAATTATTTTAGAGTTAAATAAAGATACTTGTTCATTGCTATCACTTGTGCAATATATTTCAATGTACCAGGGTGCGACTGTTATCATCCTTAAAATCTTATTTTGGCGCCTTTGAATTTGTTCTAAATTTGAAGCTGAGGCAGTGCCCCATAGTTGAATCCCATAGCACCATATAGGATTGAGGATCGATTTGTATAATAAAAGTTAACAATCTAAGCTTAAGGTTGAATTTCTGTCAATCAAGCAATTAATTTGTACTGCTTTTAGCTTCATCTGTCTTACTTTTATTTCTCTCTTACTTTTATTTCTTTCTTACTTTTATTTTCTTCCTCTCCGCAGGTAACACAAAGGGACCAATACGTGGACCCAAGTGAGCTGTATACTACAGCTGCCTGCTTAACCTAACCTAACCTAGCTTCATCTGTGTCAATTTATCTACGATGTGACTTAAGCGACGATCAAGATGTATACCAAGGTATTTCACCTCTGAGTGCTGAGGTATCATTTGGTTATTTATGCGAACAGGAGGGCAGCAGTCTGTACGCAGCGTGAAGGTTATGTGAGTACATTTATTTTAATTTTCCATTTTTTTAACCACATCTCCAAGTGATGTACATTATCCT
This sequence comes from Phasia obesa, assembly GCA_949628195.1. Classification (NCBI taxonomy): domain Eukaryota; kingdom Metazoa; phylum Arthropoda; class Insecta; order Diptera; family Tachinidae; genus Phasia; species Phasia obesa. The sequence continues at coordinate 81,305,041 of OX451216.1, forward strand.
GTAGGTATCTGAAAGCTATTTGGGGGCTTTCATGGATACTTAGAAAAGCCGTGTCATCTGCAAATGTCGACGTGTGGACTCGGTTACTGGTAGGCATATCAGAAGTGTAAACCAGGTATAAAAGGGGTCCCAATATACTACCTTGGGGAACTCCGGCTTTAAATAGCTCAGGAGAGCTTAAAAAATCTCCCTCTTTAAGAATAAACTTGCGACCAGTTAAGTAACTTTTTAAAAGCTTATAGTATTTATAGGGTAAGTTAAGCTTTAACTTCTATAGTAAGCTTTCATGCCATACTTTGTCAAACTCTTGAGAAACCTCAATAAAGAGCGCAGAACAGTATTTTTTCCCCTCAAAGGTCTTTTTTATTACGTTCACTAATCTGTTCGTTTGTTCTATAGTGCTGTGCTGTCTTCTAAATCCGAATTGATGATTCGGAATACATCCTTTTTCGCTCAAAATCGGGTTCAGTTTAGTAATAAGGATTTTCTCAAACAAATTTGACACATTTGATAGCAGACTGATTGGTCTATATGAATAGACCTTTGTGTGATCTTTCCCTGGTTTAGGTATCATTATTACGGAGACCTTCCAGGCTCTAGGAAAGGTCTCGTGGCGTAAAATGGCATTAAAAATGTAGAGTATTATTCTAACTGCTACTTGTGGAAGTTCTTTAATCATCTTGTTGCTCAAAACCATACGCTTTCTTAAGGTTTAGACAAGCAATAGCCCCTTCAATATCACAAAGGTTAAATCTTAGTGGTGAAATTGCTTCACAGTCGATGGGTGTTAGCTCAGTAATATCAATAGATTTATTCGGAGTAAATACATTTTTTAGGTGAGTAACAAATAGATAACCTTTTTAGGTTTCGTTTCTTGCCCAGCCACCACACGGGGTACGCAAAGGAGACTTACGTATAACAGGTCGTTTAAGATTTTTTGTTGCACGCCATAATGAGTAATCGGATTGTGCAGTTGTGTCGAGACCTTCCAAGTAATTTGTCAGATATGCTACTCTTCGAGATTCCAGTAGCTGTCTTAGCCGTTTTGTAATTTCTTTTAATTTATCCTTTAATTGAGGAGATCTCTGTTTTTGACAGTCTCTACGAGTTCTCCTTTTTTCAGTCAACAGACTGTCGACGTCTACAGAAAAAATTTTATTGTAACGATTTTCTGGACGGGTATGCGTAGCCTGGTGGGCAGCTATTTGGAGATTATTATTAAAATCAGTTAGTCATTGCTCTACGTCCTATGACGTTCTTAGTGGAATTTTTCCTGAAAAGTGAGGAGGTACTTTCTATATTTCATCCAGTTTATGCTTGTACTTGTCTTCACTAACAATCTGGACGGAGATACTATTTCCTGGGAGTTCCATATAGTAACAATTGTGGGAGAATGATCTGAGGATAACTCTAGAGATGCTTCAATTTCAATTATTTCAATTGAAAGGCCCTTTGTTACTACAAAATCAATAACATCAGGTATTTTCTGCTGGTCTGTAGGCCAGTATGTAGGTTGCCCACTAGAAACGACGTTGAAGCCCATTTTTGAGATTGTGTCAAACAAAATCCGACCTTTCGGAGTAATAAGTCGCGACCCGCAGAAGGTATGTTTTGCGTTTTAGTCACCAGTGGCTATGAACCGGTGTCCTAGTAATTTGTAGAAGTCTCGGTACTGACTTTCCGAAATTGAAAATCTAGGAGGGGAATAAATTGAAGATATAACCAATTTCTGATGAAAATCGTCAAGGCAGATGTTTGTTGCATTAATGTAATCCTCACAGAAATCATGTAATAAATAGTGTTTGAGTCGAGCTTTTATCAGAATAGTCGAACCGCCACATGCTCTACCACGAGGGTCCTTCGTATCGTATAAAATATAACCTTGTATTTTAAAGAAGCTATTGTTTGTCAAGTGAGTTTCTGAAATCAGCATGACATCAATTTGTTTATTATTTAGAAAATATTCAAGTTCATTTTTGTGTTGGCGTACGGCGTTTGCGTTCCAGAAGCATATTTTTATACAGTTCATGATTTATTAAGTACCGCCTGTAACATCATAGATTGCATGCGTACCATTTCCTGCATCATGCTGCTAATAAAGCTCATTAAGCTGTTTAACGAATGCACTATGCGTATGAGACATTTTGAGCGATTGGCTGGGATAACTGGGAGTAATAGGCATTTGATAGATTTGGGAGGAGTGGATGTTTGGGAGGAGTAACTACTTTTTTCGAAGACTTCTTTTCCATTGAAATGATAGGGCAACCTCTATAGTTAGCAGTGTGATTTCCACCACAGTTGCTACATTTTTTAACCTTCGCATCGTTTCTCGATTTGTCACATTGACTGGAACAATGTAGCTCCCCACATACAACACAAACCGCAGGCAACTTACAATAGGCCCTAATATGGCCAAATTCTTGGCAGTTTAGTCACTGGACGGGACCTGAACGTTTATGCGGTTCTTCAACGGTAATTCTTCTATGAAGTAGGTATCTTAAACTATAAATAGGGTGCGTTTCGTTTTTTTTTCAGTCTGATGTCTCCTGGTTGTAGTTCTACTCGAAATAGTGGTTGGGGGACGCGACCTCGATTTCTGAGATTGGCTACGCTTTTAAATTTAAAACCATTTTTATTCAGTCTAGATTTTATTTCATCTGGATCAACGCATACCTTTCAAAAAAACTTGAAGACCTTTGCCACTCTTCAGTTAATAGGTGTAAAAGCTTTTTTTGCGGATCTCAAATTCTTTAACAATTTTACGATAACTGCTCTCATCACTAACTTGAATTTTGGTTTCATTTATGGTGCCTCGTTTGATTGGGACCACATAGAATGAGTTTTCCCCTATCAAGGTAATTAAATTTTTATTATGTCATTTGAGTTTTGCTCCCTCAAATAAATTGGAGGTGGTTTGGGCGTTTTATGTAATGTAAGCTCATTTGTTTCGCCATCTGAAATTGCAAAGCGGTTTTGTGAAGTAGTACTTTTAGCTTCCCTACCTTTTGGTACTTTTGGCACTGGTGCTGTTTGCGAAGATTTTGGGCTTCGTCCACGTTTTAACACAGTAATATATATAAGGCTCATAAGAGCCTATTGATTTTGTGTTTTTGTTTATTTTAGTATTTATTTAAGCAGTTGTGCCGTTAAATATATAAAAACAATTTTGTTTGTTTGAGCATAACTGGTTTATTTATGTTGTTGTTGTCTTTTTTATTTTGCTTATGTTTGATCACTTAAATATTTTGCTTTAATGCGTGTAAAAAAACGCGTCTGTTCTCGTCAACAGAGAGAAAGCTATGGAAAGATTTAAATAAAAAATAACTTAACAGTTTTATTCGATACTTACTTTAACTTGATTTATAAGGGCCAACCTTTGAACCTTGTGAATAATAGTATTGCCAAAGTTTGTCATTTTCTAACAAGATTGAAGTTAAATATGAATACTTATTGCAAAAGTAACTTAAAAATTAAGATGTTATATAATGGTTAATATACATGTTTAAACACTCTACTTTTATACTAAAATTCAACTAATGTATTTAAATCCTCTATGAGTTTTTTTTTATTCTTTGTCGGTTTTCATGTTTTATAGCAAAAATTAAAGATCAAGGTCCACCCTACTAAAGAAAAAAAAAAAACGCGTGTCAAAATTCAAATCCAATCAAGATATGGTTTTTTACCGCCTTCTCGTCAAATGGTCCACTGTGCGGCGCCAATACGAAAATTAAACAAAACTGATGGCAGAGACCTATATTCCTGTGGAGCCTTAAGTAATTTTGAATTCAGGGACAAACCTCCAACTGACGTGGCAGCATCAAACACTAAAGGAATTTTTCCGGGTTTATTAGGGTTACCTACTCCAAAATTTGGAAGATACCAGGTCCTAGGGCAAACATTAGCGGCTTCCGTAAAAGACAATTTTCGAATATAATTTTTACACAGTAATAGATTTAGTAATAGATTATATGCGGCACCAAACTATTTTAATTTAACGTTCTATTCCGTTTAGCCTATTAAGGGAATAACTATCAGCCAGCTTAACATCATGGGTTCGCCTCAAGAGCCGAGCTTGAAATCGACCTTCAATTGTCGATTCTTTTATTATTTGACGAACCCGTAAATCATCTTTAGATTCAATGACCGGCAATATTTTGACAACCAAATTTTCTGTATGTAAATATTTTGTCACCAGGTCGTACACAGTTTGCTCCAGCTGCACTAAAAATAAACACCTATTCGAATTTGATGACTTACCCTTCATTTGTCCAAATACGACTCAATCTAAGGGTGTATTGGCGGCATAGGGACCATTTTTTCTACAGGCACGATTTCATCAGGTAAACCGAGATGGTTATGATCCAATCCAATTAAAACTTTAGGGGTAACACCATTATATAATTTAATAGGCAAGCTAGGGTGACGACTTAAATCCTTACTCGAGTGTTCAGAAGCAAAAGACGAAAAACATATGTAACTTTAATTTTTTTATTTCATTTCAAGGATTAGGCAGATTTAATGAACAAAATTCTTGCACTCAAATAATTTATGATTAGCCCGGCGCATAAGGCATTCTTGTTTACTTTGACCATCAGCAGCATGCAAGACAACTTTTCTTTTTGATTCACAATTTTGTCGATTTCCACTTACACTTTACCAAATCAGGTACATCTTTACGCCACTTACTAAAATCGAAAACAATTGGGTACAGGCCGAGGAACATTGAATCCGTCATACGTTAAACTTTACGTTGACGGAGACGTACTGATTGTGGCAACGCTCATAAGAGAACCTGTATTTCATCTTTCTTATACGTTGAAAAAGACGAGTTATAACGTATGAAGGATTCTATGTGCCTCGGCCTTACGGCTTTATATCAAATGCATAACGAGCCATTTCCATTCGCTTACTCATTGGAATCGTTCCAACTAATTCTTCCATTAGCGTTGGAGTTGCCAAATTCTGTTGATTATTATCAGTTTTTGAAACGTGGCAAAATTCTGCACTTTAAGGCCACGATTCACTATCCTACACAATCGTACGATTAAATCACAAAAAAATCTGATAGAATTCTGTCCTACTCAAAAAATCGTTTCAAAATGGCGATGTAGATGCCACACTGTCATAAAAATAAGATTTTGCAACTCTGATCGCATAGAAAAATACTATTTTATGAATTTTTTCAAAAGATTATAAAATCGTAGAGATCTGTCAAAAAGTCTGTCACACACATACACTTTTAATCCACACTATCTAACTTTTTGAGCACACATCCTATTTTTGACAAATTGTACGACTGAGTATAATAGTGAATCATAGCCTCTAACAGCACCTTTGCAGTTTATCAACAGCATTTTCACTTATTGTTTGTATTGTATTTTTAATTTAAATAAATATAAGATTATTTGTTCCGGCTGTATAGGAACTACACAACGATTTATTTTTTAATAAGTGTGTACAAATTCTTTTTACAAATGTTCTGGCAGGCAAGGAACCACAATCTATTAATTTATCCCATATAAATGTTCCTTTGGGCTAGGAATCACACACAAATAAATGTTCCGGCTGGCAAGAAATCACAAACAGATTTTAATTTAATTGTTCCGGCAAGGAACCAAATGTTTCGCCAAAACTCCTGCGAAGTAAAATTTGACGCTGGCTGCGACGTGAGTTCTGTTAAAGAGCGAATTTAACAACATCCAGAAAATAAAGATCTAAATACTTCAATATAATGAAGCGTTTATTTCTAATAAAAAATATTAAATAATAATATAAAAAACAAAAAAATAATAGCATAGTAGTGTTCACACCATGATATAATAATAGAAGGTAATTCCATTCTGTTTTTTTGTCGTCACGTTCTGACGTTTGCGTGAATTATTTCAATTTGTGCTACCATATTACATACTTTGTGAAATCCCATTTTGCGTTTTTTTTATTTGAAATTTTAAAAATTAAAAAAGAAACAAGCCTTAAGTTTATGTGTATAAATAAACGAACGAAACGAACCAAAGGCACCCCTCGTAAGTTCATTAAAGAAAATATATTTTTTAACTTAGATGGGAAGCTAATCTGTCAGGTGTATCAAGAAAAATTGACAATTACAATATCATAGGAACTTAAAATTAAAAAGTTTGGTTAAGTTTGTTATAAATGAGGGGGCTGCATGCAAAATAACTCTATGCAAAATTGCTTAAAAGCAAAAATGAAAAATAACCCAAGAAATCCGCATGCAGAATTGCAGAATATTTTATATAAAATATATTTTATATAAAAAGTAACCCCAAAATATTGAGTGCTTTTCGTAATTTTTTTAAATTTTTCAAATCAACAATTATCCAAAACGTTTTAATGAAATATATTGATACCATGTTTGAGCGGTTTTATATTCACCCTTATTCTACTTGGCGACGGCCACATCGTCCTCACTTTTGACCCGACATTTATATTGATGTCAACTTCAATTTGATTATAATTTTGTATTTCCTAATGCTCTTATGACGACGTCGACTGCTTATCTATAACACTGTTCTGTAGAGAAATATTCAATTAAAAAAATTTAATGTTTTGGAATGATTTCAAATGCTTATTAAGAATCTCATTTAAGTTTTTTTCTATCACGTCGAGATTTTCCATTTCTTCAACTAATTTTCCGTATTGTGTTGAACTTGTTATTTAAATCTTTTCTATTTTAAATTTTGTTGGCACTTCAGTCGTTGTTAAAAACCAAGGTGATGAAATCGGCGTCGGTACAAGAAAAATTCAACGTCACATATTCCAAATAAATAAATACCAAATAATATTAAAAATTCATCGATAAGTATTGATGTCGACAAAGGGAATACCAATTTAATTTAGAGAAAGGTCTTCGTATTATTTCGACAACGCCTAATGTGATAGGAGTGAATACATAGCAAGAAATTCATCAATAAGAGTGTAAATACAACGGTTTATGTCCTAAAAACTAGCTAAGTAGTTACGTTGTCTACCTAAAACTACAGAATTGTTAACATTAAAGATTTATTAGAATTAAAAAAAATATCAATGCACTCACTGCCAGTCAGTTCTGTTTTTGGCGTTGATAAGTGCGGACGCGATTTTTTTTAAGCTCGCATTAACAAAAAACAAAACATACATTGTGTGAATAATTTCAAACAAAAACAAAAAAACAAACCTGTTTTAATACAACAACAAAGTTGTCTGTATTTTTTTTTCTTTCTTTCTCTTTATTTTTTACAACGGCATATTGAATTGCTACTTTAAAAATAAAACAAAAACAATAAGGGCAAATGAGACTCTTTAATTTAAGCAATAAAAATGCGGACAATATTGTATTAAATAAAAACAAAAAAACTGAAAATAATTTGTGTGTAAATGCTACGCCAGTTATACGTGCCCAATCTTGTTCATCGGTTTTGCTAAGCGATGACAATAATATAACTATAAACAAGTCGCCTTCTGAACACAGTGTTACCAACAGTAATATAGATAGTGCAGAAAAACCTAAGACGCAAGTGGGAATGGACAGATATATAACTGTATTGAAAAGAGGTCGAAGCCCCAGTGTCCAAAGTTTTTAAAGATAAGGAGGCTAACGGAATAAGTTCCCAAAATCGTTTTGCTATTTTAGATAGCGAAAAAAGTGAACAAAAAACGGCACCCAAGTCGTTTAAACCACCACCAATTTTTTTAAGGGAAAAAAATTCGAATGAATTAATAAATAAGTTAATTTCAGTTATCGGGGAAAATTCATTCTATGTAATTCCAATCAAGCGTGGTAACATTGATGAAACTAAAATTCATTTTATAGACGAAAGTAGTTATCGTAAAGCAGTAAAGGAGTTTGAAAGCTGCAATAAGAACTTTTATACCTATCAGCTGAAGAGTAGCAAAGGCCTACAGGTAGTCATCAAAGGTGTAGACTCATATGTTAATCCAGTGGAAATAAAAGCTGGCCTCCAAAAAAGCAGGATTTAAGGTTAAAAGCGTTGACAATCTCAGAAATCGAGAGCGTGTCCCTCAACCTCTATTTCGCGTTGAACTGGAACCTGGGGATATTAGATTAAAGAAGAACGAAACGCATCCCATTTATAATCTAAAATATCTGCTACACCGCAGGATAAGTGTGGAGGAACCACATAAGCGGTCAGGACCCGTTCAGTGTTTAAATTGCCAAGAATACGGCCATACAAGGGCTTACTGCAAGTTGCCTCCGGTTTGCGTTGTGTGTGGAGAGCTTCATTGTTCCGCCCAATGCGACAAACCAAAGGATGACTCGCAGGTTAAGAAATGTAGCAATTGCGGTGGAAATCACACTGCTAACTACAGAGGCTGTCCAGTTTTTTCTGTGGTAAGGAAGTCAACTCAGAAATTGAATACTCCTGCTAGGCAGCCACAATACCAAGCAAATGCTCAATACCCTCAGTTAGCTCAACCCACAACCAAACATGTTTCATACGCGGATATGTTAAAATCCAATCATGTTTTAGCACACAAAGCGATACCTACAACCAATTCTACCCCAAATATGCATCCAGAAGCTAGAGAACAAACACCATCTGGTAACTACAATCGTCTCGAAGCAAGCATCGAGACAGCATGATGCAAGAAATGGTTCGCATGCAATCTATGATGTTGCAGGCGGTACTTAACAAACCATGAACTGTTTAAAAATATGTTTCTGGAACGCAAACAGCTTACGCCAACACAAAAATGAACTCGAGTACTTCTTGAAGAACCAACAAATTGATGTCATGATGGTTTCAGAGACTCATTTAACAACAAATAGTTTTTTTAAAATCAATGGCTATATATTATATGACACTAAAGACCCCCGTGGCAGAGCTTGTGGAGGTTCAGGAATACTTATAAGGGCTCGAATTAATATCATTTACTGTGTGATTTTTGTGAGGACTACCTTCAAGCAACAAACATCTGTATTGAAGAATATCATCAAAACTTTGTTATTTCTTCGATTTATTCACCTCCTAGATTTGAATTTAGCGATATTGAAAGGGCAACAGCAGATTTAAACCAAAAAAAGTCCCTGGCGTTGATAAAACAAGTAACAAGATGTTAGTAGGTCGCAGAATTATTCTGTTTGTTTTTAAGCCATCTTACGTCTTGAGTACTTTCCCACAGAGTGGAAGGTCTCTTTGATAACTATGATTCCTAAACCAGGAAAAGACCACACAAAAGTAGAATCATACAGACCTATAAGCCTTTTATCAAACGTGTCAAAGTTATTAGAGAGAATATTAATAACTAAGCTGAATCCAATTCTTAGCGCGAAAGGATGCATTCCGATCCATCAATTCGGCTTCAAAAAACAACATAGTACGATCCAACAAACAAACAGATTAGTAATTAAAACGACCTTTGAAGAAAAAAAATACTGTTCTGCGCTCTTTATCGACGTTTCTCAAGCATTCGATAAGGTTTGGCACGAAGGCCTAATATTTAAGCTAAAGCTGAACTTGCCCGAAAACTTGTATAAGCTCTTAAAAGATTATTTAACGAATCGCAAGTTTTTACTAAAAGAAGGTGACTTTTTAAGCTCGCCACAGCTCATTGAAGCCGGAGTTCCCCAAGGTAGTATTTTGGGACCAATTTTATATTTACTGTACACATCAGATATGCCAATTAGCACCCTAGTGCACACATCAACTTTTGCAGATGATGCAGCTTTGTTAAGTATTCATGAAAGTGCCCAAGAAGCATCACAACTTTTGCAAGACCACATACTAAATTTGGAAAAATGGCTAGAAAAATGGAGAATAAAAGTGAATGAACAAAAATGTACTCACATAACTTTCACACTGCGTAGGGACTCATGCCCACCTATTCGCATAAATAACCAAATTATACCACAGCTTTCAGACGTTAAATACCTGGGTATACATCTTGACCGTCAATTTACTTGGAAAAGCCACATTGACTTCAAGTTAACACAAATGAAACTAAATGCAGTACAACTAAATTGGCTTATTGGCAGAAACTCCACCCTGAGCTTAGATTGTAAACTGCTTCTGTACAAGTCGATCCTCAAACCAATTTGGTGTTATGGGATTCAGTTATGGGGCACTGCCTCAGCTAGCAATGTAGAAAAAATTCAATGGCGCCAAAATAAGATTTTACGTATTATTACATCTGTCCCTGGTATATAAAAAATTCGAACATCCACAAAGACCTAAACATGCCATCAGTTAAAGCAGAAATAGCGAAACATGCAGTCACATATCTAAAGAGGCATGAATCTCATCCAAGCCCTTTGGCGCGTAACATGCTGAATGAACCTGGTTAGATTCGACTAAAAAGAAGAGATACTGCTTTTCTTGGCCGTACATTAGAGGGATGACCCGCAAATGATTGCAAGATCCGTGAAACAAACATTATTTTTGTCTAGAACTGGCTGGACTTAAAAAGAATATTTTATTTTAGACTTAAGATACGAGTAATTATTGTTAGTTCAAAAATATTGAAGATACAATAAATAAATTATGAAAACAAAAAAATTCACTGCCAGTATTTTTTTATTTTGTTTCCAAATTTCTAATTTTTTACGGTAACTATTCATTTGGCGATTTTTAATTTTTGTTTTGTGGCGATTTTTCATAAGGTCAATTAACATGCAGCTTAAATAAGATTGTAATATAATTTTTTTTCTCAATATAAAAGTGTACCTATAAAAGATTAGGAAATCATAATTTACAACAAGATTTATTCCTCATAAGTTTCATTATTAAACCAAAGTACGTTTTTATTTAATGTTATTTATGTAAATTACACATTTTTTTAAATAATTTTTTTTCGTTTCTACTTGTGGCAACACTTTTTTTTGCTGTTTACATAAAAACATACTTCAATAATTCCGGCAAACTTCAAAAATTTTTGAAATGGAACTACCTTGTATTATTATATCATGGTTCACACGGTGTGTATTTGACATATGGAATGTCACTATTTTATCCATATGTAATTTCATGTGTACGTTAAAATCTGCGTCTTACCTAAGGTTTATCATTTTTAACCGACTTCAAAAAAAGAAGGAGGTTATCAATTCGTCTGAATGTTGCTTTTTTTATGTTTGTGCCCGCAGAACTCGGTCATTTCTGAACCGATTTTATTAGAAAGAAAATGCTTACAGATTGGTCCCATTTTAAAAGAAGTTCAGAATTTGGAAAATTAAAGGGTGTCCCCATACAACATACGTGTTTTATACGTGTATTATGAACCGTAAAGGGCACCCTTTTAAAATTTAAAAAAACTGCTTATTACTATAGCTGCTAATAACAGAAATTATTAAACAAAATAAACTTAAAAATTAAAGGGTGTCCCCATATGTGACGTCAATTTAAATGTATGAACCATTTGAACCATTGTAGACAATCACTTGAAAATTGGACAGAATGTCCAATATTTATAATCTGAAATTAAATATTTATAATTAGAAGTTAAAGGGTGCCCCAATAGTTAATGTAATTTGATGTATATTGCAAAACTTTTGAACCGTAACAGAGAGACGGTTGAAATTTACATAGAACCTGTATATCTAAGTCCTTTATAACATCAAGTATATAATTTAAATTTGGAAACTAAAGGGTGTCCCCAAATTGGTGATATTGGTTAAGCTATATGGCCACATCTTTGGAACCGTTACTTTTTATTACTGTGTCAGTAATAAAAAGTATACCAAGCAAATGCTCATTACCCTCAGTTAGCTCAACCCACAACCAAACATGTTTCATACGCGGATATGTTAAAATCAAATCATGTTTCAGCACACAAAGCGACACCTACAACCAATTCTACCCCAAATATGCATCCAGAAGCTAAAGAACAAACACCATCTGGTAACTACAATCGTCTCGAAGCAAGTATCGAGATATTACTGCATTCGTTAAACAGTTTTATGAGCTCTATGAGCAGCATGATGCAAGAAATGGTTCGCATGCAATCTATGATGTTGCAGGCGGTACTTAACAAACCATGAACTGTTTAAAAATATGTTTCTGGAACGCATACGGCTTACACCAACACAAAAATGAACTCGAGTACTTCTGGAAGAACCAACAAATTGATGTCATGATGGTTTCAGAGACTCATTTAACAACAAATAGCTTTTTTAAAATCAATGGCTATATATTATATGACACTAAAGACCCCCGTAGCAGAGCATGTGGTGGTTCAGCTATTCTAATAAAGGCTCGAATTAAACATCATTTACTGTGTGATTTTTGTGAGGACTATCTTCAAGTAACAAACATCTGTATTGAAGAATATCATCAAAACTTTGTTATTTCTTGGATTTATTCACCTCCTAGATTTCAAATATCAGAGAGTCAATATATCGACTTTTACAAGTCACTAGGTCCCTGTTTTATAGCATCAGGCGACTACAACGCTAAACATACGTTTTGGGGATCAAGACTTATTACTCCAAAAGGTCGTGTTTTATTTGACACTATTTCAAAAATGCGTCTGAATGTGATATCAAGCGGACAACCCACCTATTGGCCTACTGATCGACAAAAAATACCTGATGTTATTGATTTTGGCGTGACTAAAGGTATTTCGAGAGAAATGATTAAGGTTGAAGCGTCACTCGAATTATCCTCAGATCATTCACCCACAATAGTCTATATATGGAACCAGCAAAATATAGTGTCACCAACAACTAGCAGAAGCATTAATTGGTTGAAATATAGAAAGTATCTCAGTACCCACTGTTCGGAAAATATACCGCTGAGAAAACCAGAAGACGTGGAACAAAGTCTTATTAATTTTGATCAAATCCTCAAATCAGCTGCCCAACATGCAACAGTAACCCGACAATCAGCTAGATACAATCAAATTTACTTTGTAGATGTCGAGCGGCTCTTGGTTGAAAAAAGGAAAATTAGAAGAGAGTGGCAAGCACACAGATCTCCTCAACTCAAATCTAGACTAGATTGCACGAAACGGCTAAGACAACTGCTAGAATCACGAAGAGTAGCATCTCTGAAAAATTACTTGGAAGACCTCGACGCAACTGCACAATCAGATTATTCATTATGGCGTGCATGTAGGAACCTTAAAAGACCGGTCGTACGTAAGCCTCCCTTGCGAACTTCTTGTGGAAACTGGGCAAGAAATGATACCGAAAAAGGTAATTTATTTGTTGATCATTTGAAAAAGGTTTTCACTCCAAATATGTGTACTGATATAGTTGAGTTGCCACCAGTAGAGACTAGTGCCGAAGTACACCTAAGATTTGAATTTAGCGATATTGAAAGGGCAATAGCGGATTTAAACACCAAAAAAGCCCCTGGAGTTGATAAAACAAGTAACAAGATGTTAGTTAAGTTGCCCCTTATAGGTCGCAGAATTATTCTGTTTGTTTTTAATGCCATCTTACGTCTTGCGTACTTTCCCACAGAGTGGAAAGTTTCTTTGATTACTATGATTCCTAAACCAGGAAAAGACCACACAAAAGTAGAATCATACAGACCTATAAGCCTTTTATCAAACGTGTCAAAGTTATTTGAGAGAATATTAATAACTAAGCTGAATCCAATTCTTAGCGCGAAAGGATGTATTCCGAACCATCAATTCGGCTTCAGAAAACAACACAGTACGATCCAACAAACACACAGATTAGTAAATGTTATTAAAACGACCTTAGAAGAAAAAAAATACCGTTCTGCGCTCTTTATCGACGTTTCTCAAGCATTCGATAAGGTTTGGCACGAAGGCCTAATATTTAAGCTAAAGCTGAACTTGCCCGAAAACTTGTATAAGCTCTTAAAAGATTATTTAACGAATCGCAAGTTTTTACTAAAAGAAGGTGACTTTTTAAGCTCGCCACAGCTCATTGAAGCCGGAGTTCCCCAAGGTAGTATTTTGGGACCAATTTTATATTTACTGTACAAATCAGATATGCCAATTAGCACCCTAGTCCACACATCAACTTTTGCAGATGATACAGCTTTTTTAAGTATTCATAAAAGTGCCCAAGAAGCATCACAACTTTTACAAGACCACATACTCAATTTGGAAAAATGGCTAGAAAAATGGAGAATAAAAGTGAATGAGCAAAAATGTACTCACATAACTTTCACACTGCGTAGGGACTCATGCCCTCCTGTTCGCATAAATAACCAAATGATACCACAGCTTTCAGACGTTAAATATCTGGGTATACATCTTGACCGTCGCCTTACTTGGAAAAGCCACATTGATTTCAAATTAACACAAATGAAACTAAAAGCAGTACAACTAAATTGGCTTATTGGCAGAAACTCTACCCTGAGCTTAGATTGTAAACTTCTACAGTACAAGTCGATCCTCAAACCAATTTGGTGTTATGGGATTCAGTTATGGGGCACTGCCTCAGCTAGCAATGTAGAAAAAATTCAAAGGCGCCAAAATAAGATACTACGTATGATTACATCTGCTCCCTGGTATATAAAAAATTCGAACATCCACAAAGACCTAAACATGCCATCAGTTAAAGCAGAAATAGCGAAACATGCAGTCACATATCTAAAGAGGCTTGAATCTCATCCAAACCCTTTAGCGCGTAACATGCTGAACGAACCTGGTTACATTCGACTAAAAAGAAGAGATACTGCTTTTCTTTGCCGTTCATTAGAGGGATGACGCGCAAATGATTGCAAAATCCGTGAAACAAACATTATTTTGCATTGTGTATTACTATGTCCGTTAGAGCAACAAGTATAAAAGTATTTGATTTGAGTACTATTGCTTACAGATTACTTCCTTTAAAATTGATGCACATATATTTGTTTCATAGTCGGTTTTTTTTTGCAAGAATTATTGTGTTCACACGTTGGTATGTTACATACATATGACATAACCTCTTTTGGTGAAAACAACAATGACAAAGATCATTAAACCGCTTGAGTGTTTTTTTTCATATACATACATATGTATGTATGTGCAAAACTTACACATAAATTTGGGTTAAAAAAATAACCAAAAAGATATTGAAATAATATGCTTGCAGCAGTGTTGCAATTGCAACTTATATAAGAATTAAAAAAGAAAAGAAGAAATAGAGAGGCTTAAAAGAAACAGAGAATTAAGGAGCCATATCTGGTTACTGCGAAGGGACACATTCACCTTATCAGCACCTGCCCCACTTCTTTTCTCCCTTGATTTTATGACTTCCCGAGTATATTGATTCGGCAAATAAGTAATTTTGGTTTAGAAGAAGGTTTTGAAGCACTGCGTCACGTGTATTACAAATAATAGCTTGACTTAATTTTACCTTTACTTTATTGGGCCAAATAGATGAATTAAAGACTTTTAACTTCTCGACCATATCATTGAGGGCGGACATGCTAGTTGTGATAGAACTTATCCCTAGGATTATACAAACATTTTTTTCTCGCCTCATCTCGATCTAATTGAGCACCCCTTCCTTAGGCCAATCGAACTGGAACAACATAAAAAACATATGTAGGAATGTTTGTATGTTGTTTTCCCTTACGATATAAAATAACTACTTACTTTTGTTATTTCCTTGTCTATACAAATAGTATATTACCAAAAAATTACTTTTCGAACGGAATGCTGTCGTAAAGATTATAGCAATCCGCTGGAATTAATGATTTAAGGTATTGAAGATCTTTCCACTTTTTTGGGAAATTTTAATTCTCTGTTTATGTAATTAGGAAGGCTAAACAGCTTTAAATTTATAGTTAATCCTTTGTGGCAGCCGTTCATACTGATCTGTAATATTTGTTTTATTTTAAATAGTACCACTGGGATTATATATATGTATGTCAAAGCTCTGATCATGTTAACAGTTGGATCCCCAACTTGTTTGCCTAAAGAAAAATGTAAAATTTACAATTGAATTGATGAACATCTCTCAGCAATAGATTTGTAGTCAAGTAAGTATTGATGATTTAAATCATGAACTTGAAGTGGAACAGGGTTTTCTTCTGGTGTCTTTCATCAGATCTATAACCTGCGATGACAAGTTAATGTGCCTGATTTTAGTTTTTTTCTTTATGATAGAGTGGGTTGCATCACATTCCATTTGCGTGTGTCCAACTATTAAATTATTTTGTTCAATCGTGACATTTGTCTCCGCGCATACGTAACTAAGGCACAACAGTTTTATTTTGATAACAATAGCCATCGGAATAGATTATGATGTGGTTAATATCATGATTCTGGATAATGACTTCCTTTAGATGATTAACAATGCAAGTCTTCAAAGTAGACGCTTCAAGACTTCTGTTTCATCCCAAACATAATTATCAGAATCGTGAGATACTATGTTATAAATAATAAAATTATGGATTTGCAGTTTCATTTTATAGTATGAAGACTTAGGGTGCTTACAGAGTGGCCGCTTGTTGCCGAACCGAGCCGACTGCCGCTTATTGCGAGAACTTGTTCATGCGAGAAACAAGTTTGAGTGTGCTTAGTGGATGCGAGAATCAGCGCTGATATTTTATCTATTATTTGTGTTTTATGTATGTTTGTATGCATTTGAGTTTTTCTTCAATTATTATTGAAATTGTTATTACATTTTTTTTATTTTGTTTATAAGGTTTTTTATAATTGTTAATTTTTATTATTCAGCCTTTTATTAGTCAGCTAGCATAGTCGATGGCGTTTTTTAATTTTTTCCGTACCGTATAAAAATAAAACGACACAACATTTTTGGTAATAGAAAAAAAATAGTAGTGTTTCAAATTTATTTAAAATTATACGTCAGCAAAGAGCTGTTTGATGGTTAAGCTGAAAGTCCATACCACGCGTTCTACGCGTACGCGCTTTTTATGCTTTTCATACTTTATACGCGTTTTATACTTTTCAAACTTCAAGTTACATGCAACGCTTTTTATGCGCCAAGATTTTGTTTTGAGCAACTGTAGTATAAATGGAATAAAAACAATTTTTACTAAAATAGAGAGTGAAATAAGAATTTTAAAATAATTTTTGGAATTCACTAAGTTTATGCACATAATATTTTGTGCAAAAATCATTAATAAGCTTCTTAATTACAGTTTTTTTTATAAATTGAAAATGTACGTAAAAGTAATCGACAACTAAAATGACATTTTTTTTGATGAAAGAATTGTTGTAAAAATATATTTTAATGAATTTTATACTTTAAAATATTTATAAACTTTATTACAAAATGCTTTTTTTTTTTTAAGAAAAAAACCTTTTTAATACAAAAATACATAAAAAAGTAATCAATTTCACAAACATATTTATCGATAATATTGTGAATAGAATATAATTTACCATCCTTGGCTATGAAATTAGCTGACATTTTTTCATGGCGCTTGCGAAGTGTAGAAAGTAAACCTACATTCTATGCGATGTGCTTGTAACTTGGCTCATACAATTACAATGATCTTATTTTTTTGACATACGCGTGTAAAGCGTGTGCGCATAGAACGCGTGGTATGGACTTACAGCTTTATAATAAACAATATTTAAATTAAAAATAAGTAAACAAACAAAGAAAATAATAAAAATGTTAAGCGTTTCTCTATTTTTATCATCCGAAGATGAGGAAAGGGAGAACAATAGAGAACATTACAGAACTTGCTATTAAGCAAAGACAACTAAGGAATCAAGCGAACATTTTTTTTCTTCCAAATAACAGGTAAGTTGCATACTTAAATAAGATACATATGTATGTACCTACATAAATAAATATAGATATAAATTCGCATAAGTGTAAAAAAAATGTTTCTTTAGATTTATATGTTATTTTAGACTAAATGGAAGCTTTTAAACATGTCCTTGATACAATTGATCCAAAACTGGAAAAACCAAAAAGGACGACTAGTGTTTCCAATGTTTTAAAGCTTGCCGCAACAATGAGAATACCAGAAGGTTGCTGGAAACGATTTTAATGTCAATATGTGTCAAACATCGGTCAGCAAATATTTTAAAGAGTGCATAGATGTTATGTACAAAGAGCTTTGTCCAAAATGGATTTCAAAGAAAATTGATGAAAGAGAAATGAAAGAATACTTTTATAAAAAAACTGGGTTTCCAGGGGTTATAGGATGCATTGACGGCACCCACATACAAATTTTAGCACCCAATAATGAAGAAAGATTTAAATATTACAACAGAAAAAGTTTTTACAGCTTAAATGCTACAGTGGTGAGTTTTAATATTACCACTAAAAAAGTCTGTTGTAAATTTTTGTTCTAGGTGTGTGACCACAAGCTTAGAATCTGATTTATTTCACCTTATAACCCAGGGTCAGTTCACGATTCCTTAGTGTGGAAAACAAGTGATTTAAGAAACGTTTTGAAAAACAATTATGAAAATGGCGAACGAAATACATGGCTGTTGGGTACAAAGATTTTTTTATCGTAAACTTTCTGTTATTTTATTTTTTGGTTTTTAATAAAGGAGACGCTGGTTATCCCTTCTTAATTACACCTTTCCGATCAGCAGAGGAGAGGCAGCCGCGAGTGTAATTTTAACCACATTCATTCCAAAACAAGAAATGTAGTGGAACGAACAATAGGAGTTTTAAAAAATAGGCGCAAGACAATTACACTATTGCTCTGAATTTGCTGGCAAAATTACTGCAGTCTGTGCAGCTTTACATAATATTTGCGTTAAATTTAAAATAACTTTTCCGGAAAATAATGTAGATCATAGGGTTTTAGAAACTCAGATTGTAGAGTCGCCTAATGACTTATCAACTTTAGATATAAGATTGAAAATAATGAAATCATTTACGGAATAATATTTCAATTTATCAGTTTATATTTATTTGTCTAAAAATAAAAAAAAACATTTCATCTTTTTATAAAATGATAAAACAATTTTTTTTTTAATCCATTTTTGTTTCCTTCAATTCGATTTTTCTTTTCTTAATTTCTATTTCTTCTCTTCTTAGCTGATATAAAAATTTCCTGTGTTCTTCTTTATTTTGTAATTCATTCTTGTATAATTTAAATCTCTTTCTACTGTATCTTTATATTTCTTTTAATGATTGTTTCACTTCTGTATATAAATTAGTTTGGACGTTGAGCTGTTCAGATAGAATATTAGACTTTGATTTCTGCGCTTCCTTTAAAAATTTTGTATATTTCCATTGTGCCTTCATTACTTTCGATCAAATTCTTCGTAGGGGATGAAAATCCATTCTCTTTTGTGCTTACATTGTTTTAAAAAAAATTGCGTTATCCAGTTCATCTTCCTCTAAAAAGCTAGTTCTTTGCGCTCCAATAGATTCTCCGGGGTTTATCAAAGAATGCAATAGTAATAAATTGGCAGCTGCTTCATCACTTGCCGATAAAACGAATTGCTTAGAAGGTCCTCCCCCTGTTGCTCTGTATTCTGCTTTATTATGGATAAGCTTTTTTTAATTTAAATTTATAGTCCTCCCATACCTTTTTCCATCCTTCACCAGCACGGACAGGTGGCCCCAAATAATTCATTTTATCTGCGATTTTATTCCAGTCCTCTTTAACGTTAAATTTGTGCAAGCTCTTGTTAAAACCAGTAGCCAAGTGCTGGTTTTTTTCGATCAGTTCAGCAAGTGTAGCAAACTGTTTAGGAGTAGTAAGTTTTAGGGTCTGTTTTTATAAAACAAAACATTCTCGCATGTATGTTTCGTTTTCAAACGATAAAGCTTTAAATTTGGTATTTATAAAACGTTTGAAATTTTTCGTTTTTTTTTTTTCATTCTGAAGTATAGAAAGCTTTTATACTCTCAAAAAATGGTGTTCGTTAAATCAACTGAAAAAATAAAATAATTGAAAATACAGTTAACCCGAATAATTTTTTTCTTTAATTCAAACTTGCAAAAAGTAAAATGCACGTTCCGTTGGAATTACTGATTTTGCATTTATTTTTTAAAATGCCAATCCAATAAAAGTAACAACAAATACCATTAAAATCAACGCTATTTTCGTATTTTTTGCTATTTTTACTTCAAGGATATAACTAAAAATTACGTAAATATGTTTAGTTGTTTCAAAGTAAACGTTAAAATCAGTTAAATAATTTATATTTTCATTTTTAATGTTTATTCATTTAGAAATAATTTTACGGAATACTTTTTTACTAAACTACAATCAGTTATTGTAATAATATTTTGAGTGTAGAAACCAAAAATAAATTAAAAAATGTAAAGCTCTTTTTTATCACTCACATGAAAAATGTTTTGTTTCGTTTAATTTACGAAAGAACATAATATTTCATTTTATAAAAACAGGCCCTTAACCTAAATACATAGTTAAAACAAGTTATAAACTATTTCTAAATAAAACTAATACGGTTAAAAGTCATACTTTTTGTGTTCCATTGTTCAAATTGCTATTTTAAATTTTGTCGTGATTGAAAATTCTAATGACAGTTTTTGACATATTTTTAAGGCAAGAACTCCATATACGGTATGGAAAATTGTAGATTTTCATTCGTCGCATTTTTGTCGTCATCGACTTTGACAATACGGATTTTGTAAAACGCCTTACACAATTAGGCAGATTTATTTGAATATTTATATTTTTGTTTAATTTTTATTTTCTTTTAATTTTTTATTATTTTTTTGATTGCATGTTTTATTTACTTTTTCTTAAATTTTTGTTTTAATTTTTTTTTTTAATGTTGTCCAAACAAGTTGAAATCATAACATAAACAATGTTTTCAGCGCTTAAATACGCTTTAGAACTGTTTTCTCGCATTCAATCAGCTTTGCGCTCTGACCAGCTCGGCGCCCACTATGACCTGTTCTTGCTTATTTGTACTAATTTGTATAGTATAGTTTTAGTGTATAGTTTTCTCGCAATAAGCGTCAATCAGCTCGGTAACAAGCGGGCACTCTGTACGCACCCTTAGGCTGACTTCCTAAATGTATATTTACAATGTATCAATACAGTATTATTACCAAGTTGATACATTGTAAGTTACTTCTTTAATACGTTGCTTACTAATACTTTGCAATCCTGAAATCGTTTAGGAACATTAAAGGCCGGAACACACAGAATCCGTCATACGTTATACTTTAACATATTCAAAAAAAATCAATGAGTACTTTGTTGACGGATATTAAATCAGAAAAGCAAACACTTGAAAAGCTTTTTTCACCATTTTACTTTATTTATTTTCTTGCATTTGTTTTTTTTTTTTTTTTTGCTGCGACTCAACACAAAAATTTAATTTTGAGAGAGAGAGAAACAAAGAGAAACCAATTTACAGCTCTCAACTGGGGGGTAACTCGATTCGAAAGTATGAACAGCTCGAAAGTTGTATTCGATCCGAATTTAACATTGGCAGCATTTATTACGCAAAATGTCAAAACAATAAAAATAAAAAAAGTAAACAAGAAATATTTGTGCGTTATAAAAATGGATACGGTTGCCCTTTGGATGGAAAATGAAGACGAGCGATTGGAACGTAGAATCCTACGCGATGGTGTAGATGTTATGCAGTTGACGGATGTAATGTAAGTAACAATATATTAAATATGTTGTATATATTTTGAAAATTTTAATTATTATTAGTCGAACTGTTTATGTATTACATACAATGAAATTTATAATCAAGCTTATGTTCGTTTTTATTCTCTCTAAGAAAGAATTAATTAAATTACAAATTAGGTGATAATATTAATGAAAAATTGGGAAAATTTTCTTTTTAGACACCAGCAGGAGCGGAATGCACATTTTCTAGACAGCCACGTCCGTCATCAGCACTCTTGTATCTAATCTACTTAGGGTAGTGTTTAGTTGTAAGCATCATCTATTTAACTAACCAAACCCAGGTAAAGGAATACGAGAAAACTTGTATTCAATTACCAATCGTCAGTTGGTGTTGTATATAACTAAATATTTTTGTTGGTAGGTTTGTGCGAAATTTCCGTCTTAGCAAGGAAACTTTTAAATATGTGTTGGAGAGCATTAGTGCGCATCTGCCAACAACACAGAGATCGACTGCTGTAACACCAACAATCAAATTAAGTGCTACACTTAAGTTCCTTGGACAAGGTGGGTACCAACACCAAATCGGTCAAGACAAGTTTGCTGGTTTGGCACAACAAACTGTGTCAAACTGCATAAAAGAAGTGTGCAATGCTATAGAGAAGGTGTTGTGTCCGAAGCACATAAATTTCGTCATGAGCGATGACGAAAAACGAGCTGCCATAAATTTCGTTTATGCAATGTCTGGAATTCCAGGGATAATAGGAGCTGTTGATGGTACTCAAATACAAATAGTAATTTATTTTATCCGCAGGAGACTCTGGGTACCCATTTGAGCCTTGGATACTTATACCGTACAGGAGCGCGAATGAGCATTCTGCGGAGAGCAGATTTAACAAGCGGTTTTGTAAGGAAAGATCAATAATTGAACGTGTGTTTGGTGTATTAAAAGGGAGATTTCGTTGTTTGCTCGCAGCACGAGAATTACATTATGTACCAGAAATGGTCGCACAAATATTGAATGTATGCTGTGAATTACACAATATTTGTTTAGAGCATAATGTCAAACTACTTTCTCTCTTTAAATCAAGCTTTGCAAGTTTAATTTTTTGATTTTCTACGCTCAAATTCATTTCATGGTCGAATTTTCTTTTCGCAAGCTTATATTTTTTTTCTTCTATATCCACTTATCTTCTTTTGTATCTAACTAAAGATTTTAAATTGCTGTTGACCTCTTCCAAGAATGATGTGGAGAGCTTGTGGTAATCCATTTGACCATTCACTTGCTTTTCCAGCAATGTCTGCTTTTTGGCACAGCGGGATTGAATGGTGATCGTCGTGTGATAGGCGTGCGGGCAGCTGACGAGCAACGCGGTGGGGAAGGAGCAGACACCAATTCATCCGTCTCCCTCAGATCAATTGTTTTGCAGTTGAGGATATGTGAAACATCTTGCTCGACGTCGTTATTGCTTGTGGCCGTACCAGTGTCGTCGCCGGTTGGGGGATACTGTTATTTACACCAAATTTCCGGACCCCACTCATACCATCAACTCATAAATCAATTACACCTTCGAGTGCGGTAAATGAACACATTTTTGCCGGGCCACCGCCTGTGCCCGAAAAATTAATGCGGTTTTTCCGCAATTTGGCCTTAAGATGGGTCTTGTGGTCTGCCCAAACCTAAACAAAAAAAATTTATTTCCATTTATGGGTAAACTATATATTACCTACTTTTATCCAACCGACCACTTCCCGCATTGGTGGACCGTCTGCATTCAGATCTCTTGCCAATCGTGTCCATAAATTCCTGGTGGCTTTTTTGGCGTCCGGAGCTTATATAGCCCTTAGCCAATTGCGGATGCTCTGTCATAAAGTTGAGCATAATTTCAAATTGTCTTTGCTTCGTATTAATATTTTTCGTAGTATTTTCCCTATTGAAAAAGATTTGTATTAATTTTTATCTATTAATATATGTACATAAATTTAACAAATACTTACATTTTCAGCGTTTGGTGTCGATGTTTTGATTTATTTAAATTTCATCCGTTAGCTCAAAATCAAACGAGTACTAATGCCAACTTTCGAGCAACTTTGACATCTACATTCGAATTACATAGTGATGCACATCCGAAAGTAGAGTACGAGTATCCGACAATCGGATACGGCAACTCGAAAGTAGCAAATGTATTTACGAATTCGAGTTAGTTGGTAGGAAAAATCCGTATCCGTACTATTTACCTGTCGAATCGAGTTACATAGTAACCCCCCTTCTCTTAACATACGTCAAAAGTTAAAAGTTGCCTAACTTTCGTACTTTGTGTTGCCGGAGACGTACTGTTTGTAACATTAGAACACCTGTATTTCAACTTTCTTGTACGTTGAAAAAGACAACGTATAACGTATGACGGATTCTATGTGCCCGGCCTTTATTTGCATTGTATTATTCAGGATATATTTTTTACAGTCAATTTAAAATGGGAAAGAGGAATTTTAAGGTTTGTAAATAAAAATCAGTCGGTCATAAAAGTCCCAGGTAGTTGCGTCTTCGCCCGATGTCTTATTGTGTTTCTTATAAGCGTATTTATAAGTCACCATTAAAAATTAAAAATTTGCGATATATGTCGACCCGTGAAAATGGGAACGTGTCATTAATGGACTTTATATTTCACAAAACACGTTCCGATAATACAACGCGCTTCTTTTTTTTCACTTTCAGGACTTGCATTTATTAGAAGGTTTCCATAATTATGCATCCATTTTTTACTGTAATAAAAATTTAAGTAAGTAAATATAAAAAAGTAAATTATAAGAAAGACCACTTACTTATCCTCATGCGTCGCCATTTTTCTGCGTTTTGTATTTACTTTGCATCTAAATTTATTTGGATGCCTTTCTTGCGTATTAACTACAACAATGTTGCAAATGGGAACAAAATACATTGCATTTACGAGCTCGATAACAAGCGGCCACTCTGTACGCACCCTTAAGTTAAGTTGAGTGTAATAGCATACATATACCCGATTTTACATTTTCAGTGTCATTTTTCCTTTTCCATTCGCATCATATCAATTTATTTTAGCAATATTTTTTCTTTTTTTTGCTTTTCGGGACACAATATTCAATAAAAAAACTATTTTGAAAATTTTGTTACTTGCATGGTTTTACGTTTCATATGAGGATATGCTATTGTTTAAAGATGTTCACACGACGTGTACAAATTCTATATGTGAAAAAGTGACATTTCATATGACAAATACACTCCGTCTGAACACTACTTTACTGCAGTGCTTTTCCTTCAACAACTAAATTTTGTATTTAAATCAATTTAAGTTGAACCATCAATTGTCTATATTTCTTTAAATTACTTTCATATGTTTAAGCACTCATTTAAAGTAACGAGACAAACTTAACGAAACAAAAGAACTGCAGTAAGATCAAACAAGAAAACTTTAGGCCCAACTATAATGTGCATAAACTAGCTTAAGCTAATGTCAAAAAATGAACGAAAAGTCTGTCAAATGCTTAAGCAACTTATTGAAGACTTTTAGATGTCTACAATGTGAATCTAGAAACTATTATGACACAGTTGCACATTTCTTTTATTCGTACTTTTGCAAAATAATAATTTTTTCTGAACAAATGAAACAAATTTTATATACCTAATACGTATACAAACGTATACTTTTAAAAAAATTTCGAAATAAAAATTTAATATTTTTTGCTGTGTAATTTTCGCCAAAAGAACTAAAAAATACTGCGGTGTGTATCACTCAACTCATAAAATGCTCTTTCTTTTTAATTACGATTATTATATGATTTGTAAACATTTGCAGTGTTGCTTAGGTTGGCACATTATAGTTGGACCTTTAGCATTATTTTTTCCAATGCCGTGAGTTCATTATTGCAATACAATCATTTTCTATGCGCATTCAGGCCGGGGCACATAGAATCTGTCATACGTACGTTATACGTCGTTTTTTTCAACGTACAATACAGTTGATATACAGGTTTTCTTATAAGCGTTGTCACAATTAGTACATCTCTGTCAACGCAAAGTACGAAAGTAGAGCAACTTTTGACGTACGTTGAGCAGTTCGATAACAATCAATTGGTTTTTTCTTTGTTTTGATT
The DNA here is from genome assembly GCA_949628195.1 of Phasia obesa. Taxonomy (NCBI): domain Eukaryota; kingdom Metazoa; phylum Arthropoda; class Insecta; order Diptera; family Tachinidae; genus Phasia; species Phasia obesa. Next base: position 81,330,597 of record OX451216.1, read on the forward strand.
AACTTTTTGTGTTAGGTGGCAGCAAAAATAAAACAAAATAAATAAAGTAAAGTAAAATTGAGTAAAAAGATTTTCAAGTATTTCCTTCCCTGATTTCATATCCGTCAACAAAGTAGTCATTGTGGCAATCTCTTCCGTCGGTACTTTAATCACAGTTAAATACGTCAAAATATAACGTATGGCGAATTCTATCCAAGATTGAGCTATAACAAACTCTTTTTCTATAAAATTTATAATGTAATTTTTCGTACCTGTTAGCGTGCATGACCGCCTGAATTGAAAACGTGTTAAAAATAAAACACAAACTAATGATGACAATTTTTTTTCGAACAAGTTTCTTTAATTTTGTTTTATTTATTAACAAAAAATAAATATGAAGAAAAATTATACATAAATGTTTAGTAAATTTAAATATTTAAATAATACAAAAATTAAGAAAACGGTCTAACCCGAGATTTGTGTTGAGCTGTACATTTATCCTACGAGTAGAACATGTACAAAAGTATGGCAATATAAAGTTTATTTATTAAGCTCCGTTCATGGTTGTTTGACTGGATTCAACATTTCTCAAGTCATTTTGTTTATTTTCTGACGAATCTGGTTCGCTAGAAATCGTCTCCGGAATAACTTTCTCAAGAGTTTTTGTATTGTTCTCCATTGATGCCTTTTTATCTTCTGTGACAGATGAAGGATGCAAAAATCCTAATCGGGCACTGGCTATAATTGTACCGGGTTTGACACTATCAAACGACATTAAATTCCCAAAGTAGACATGTTGGATAATTGGAAACTTGGATAAAATCTAAAAATAAAAAAGGGTCGAAATATTCCAATTATAAATCTTTTTTTAATTCTGGCATTCACGATGTAAACAATCTATACATACATATAATAAAACAGTAACTTTAGTCTGTCTGTTCCTCTGTGTTCGCATCACGTAAAAACTACTGAATAGATTTTAACAAGATTTTGTTAGAAGGTACCTTAGTGTCCTGATTCCAACATAGGAAAAAGTGGAGAAAAAGTAGTGAAAGTATGCATACACCTTTTATTATCAAGGTACTGCATACTTTAAAGTTCCTTTTATTTTTGAAAGTGGGATATTTTAGTAGGGATGAGAACCTTTATAGTATAAGTAAATAATAAACCTTTACTAAATAAATCAGTCAAGTGCGAGTCAATTCCACACACGTAGGGTTCCGTACTATTTTTTTACACTAGAGTATAGTACTAAATACCCTTTGTTAATATTAAATGTCTGTCTATAACGTTTAGAACTTCCTCAAATTCGCGACATCTAGGCAACACATTTTAATTTTATTAAATTTGTTTTCATTACTTGTTGTTATATAAGACATTGTAAAATATAATCTGTGTAAGTTTTAAGTACCAACCCATCACTCTTCGAATATGAGGTTATATATGCAAAATCGTGTCATTATCGAAACCCCTTGAATTTTTTTTTTTATTATTTGTTCTTCTCTAGAAATTTCAAGTCTTCATATTATGGTTCAAAAAATAAGGCAACTTACGACACTATCGGAACACCCTTTAATGTTTACTATTTGTTATAAAAGCCATATTAGTACACCTTCTGTAAAAAATTCAAGAGTCTATCTATTATGGTTCAAAAAATAGGCTATATTCATGCAAATCACGTCACTATCGAAACACCTATTAATTTTTATGTTTAATTTGTTATACTTGTTTATATAGGGAACATAGTTTTTATTACTGTGTACTTTATTACTGGTTGCCTCCTACAGCAAAAGAAATAAAGATATAAACGCAAATTAACACGTCACTTTCGGAACACCCTATAATTGATATTTGCTATTTATTATAGACTCCGTAGTAATATACCATCTGTGAAAATTTGAAGAGTCTATTTATTATTGTTAAAAAATTAGGCCATATTCATGCATATCACGTCACTGTCGGAACACCCTTTAATTTTTACTATTTGTTATAGTGGCCATAGTAATACACCTCCTGTAAATATTTCAAGAGTCTACCTATTATCGTTCAAAACTTAGAACATATACAGTGCCGCACAGTGGCTGAAAATCGTTTTTCGTTGGCCAAAAGTAAATTTTTTTTGTCACCGATTTTTAAAATTTTTACGTCATTTTGTAGTTAATATATCCAAATTAAGGTAGCCAAAAAATTATGTTAAAATATTGATAATTGTGGGCGTGGCATGCTGTCAAACTCAACTTTTTTTTTAATTTCAGAAAAAGGTGTTTTTCTTTGTTTTTTTATCAAAATTAAATGGTTACTACTCGCAAGCTATCATCGATAATGGTCTGCGGTTTTTTTTATAATGTTGGTAGGATTATTGTCTTTAGTTGTTGTAAGTAGACACAGCTCTAGCGTTTAGTATTAGGGGAGTTATGAAATATTTATGAAACTACTATATTTTCCTCAAATTTAAACTTTAGTGGAATAGAACTTCTAGGGAACAAAAGGGAACAAGAAACGTATACAACCAAGAGAAAGGTGAAAGTGTCCTCTTTAAAGCTATATATACTTTTGCACCCGCCACGAGCCGCCTGTAGAACACTTTTTTCATTTTATTACTCGAAATTTAATTACTCGAAAAAAATTCATATACAATGGTGTATTAAATTTTCACTTTTTTGCCTAAAAGTTTATTTTTTTAGTTTAGGCTACGTATAACTAAAAAAAAATAAATATAATACCTTCGAAAGGGTTTAATGGCTTTGTTTTGATCAGCAAAAAATAAGTAGTAAAATTATCACAATGGGCTCTACAGGAAGCATATGATCTCTTTCTAAATTTACCTGTTATCAAATGTTAGGGTCAACCAAAGTCATAAACAATTTTATAACAATAATTGCGACATTAAACCACTAAAGTTAAAAAACAACCCCATATTGACGCATGAGTGCAGTTTTGTTCAATTTAAGCGCTACCTGCTATGAAATTAAAGATCAGTGTGTGAAGAACATGTATCTAAAAATTTATAAAAGTACGGATTCGTTAAGGGATTACTCAGTAATAACTTAATCCTTTAAGTGTACGGATAAAACATAACAAACGCAAATAAAAATATTCAAAATAAAATGGAGAGCTTCAGTTATAAAGAACTGGCCGAAGTGTATTTTAGAAACAAAAATCAGGAAGATATTCTTAGTTACGTTAAAATAAAATTAAACTTAAATTCGTGTAGCACCGAAATGCAAGAGCAATTATATAATTTCGTCAAAGCACTAAAAAAACGCTACAAAGAAGTTATGTACAGTAAACAAAAATTTTATATAAAAAGTGCAAAGTGGTTAGAAGGTCAACTTACTGTCGCTGCAGAAACAGCAAAGCAAGATAAGGCTGGAAGACCACGCAAATCATTAGTGGACAATTGCAGTGATAGATCTAAGAGGCGGAAGCTTAAAGATATTAACGATGCCTTTGGTTCTACAAATATAAAAGAATCTTTCCTACATCAATTACGATCACAGAACCAATTTACAAAAGTGGATATCATTGAAAAAGTTGTTAAAGCTAGTCCACCGAGAACAAAACGGATTCTTAAAAGTATACCAACTCCGAATGATGCAATACAGTACACAAATGAGGAGGCATTAGCATTATTTCTAGATTTAAAATTAACAAAACAGCAATATATTAAACTCAGAAAGCGTGCGATTGAAAAAGGCTCAAATATATATCCAGCATATCATCACATAACCGCTGCTAAAATGGACTGTTTGCCATCAAAGGACACTATTACAATCACACCAATTTCGGCAGAGGTACAACTATAATCTCTACTTGATCACACAGCCGCACGCTTGCTGCAATCAATAACAGGAAATGAGTTGAAGAAATACGGAAACACAAAGTTAATTCTTTTTTGTAAATGGGGATGTGATGGATCTTCGGGACAAAAACAATATAAACAAGCTGTATGTGAAAATATTTCTGACTCAGATATGTTCATGGTATCATTTGATTGAAAAAGATTTTGGAAGATTCAGAGCCTTCGACTAGTACAACGCAAACAATGGATATTTGGAAAAATGAGACACCATCTTCTACGAAATACTGCAGGCCAATCAAATTTCCAGTTAGCTACCAGTTAGTCCTGACAATGATAGATGGAAAAGTGGGTCAGGCTTTGACTAACACGAAGGCTGCATCCAGCTGCATTATATGCCAAGCAACATCAACCCAATTAAACCAAGCCCCAGCAAAATCATTAGATAATACCGATGCATATGAATTTGGATTATCACTACACGCAAGAATACGACTTATGGAACACATACTAAAAATCAGTTATGATTTGGATTTCGGGTCTGCAGGATCAATAAGAAACAACGTGACCAACAAAGAGTTAAGAAGTTCAAAAAAGAAACATGTTCAAGATGAATATCGCAAACGTGGACTGATTATAGATCAGCCAAAACAAGGGTCAGGCAATACAAATGATGGCAATACCGCAAGAAGATTCTTTTCAGATCCAAAAACAGCATCTGAAATAACAGGAGTGGATTTCAACCTTATTTTCAGATTTAAAATAATACTAGAAGTACTTGCGTGCAATGAAGAAATTGACTGTAGAAAATTTGGAGATTATGCTAAGGAAACTACAAAAATATATACAACTAACTACCCATGGAGAAATATGTCTGCAACAGTTCACAAAATCCTTTATCATGGTTAAGATGTCATTAAATATCATTTGGTGCCACTTGGAGATCTATCAGAGGAGGCTCAGGAAAAAAGGAACAAGGATTACATATTTTATAGAGAGCACAATACTAGGAAAATTTCACGGAATTCAACAAATGAAGATCTATTTAATATATTATTGGCAACGTCAGATCCGTTCGTATCCAGTATTCGAAATCAATGGAAAGTGGACCATCGGGATTTAGATGAAGAAGCCAAAAAACTACTAAAGAACAGAAATAGCACAGAACAAAATATGGAATATTTGCAATTAATATATAAGTCAAATGAATAAAAATTATATTTTCTTGTTGCTTAACCAAAAAAAAAAAAATTTTGTTTTGGGGGGGGGGTTGAGGTGAAGGTAGCGCAGAAGATCCGAGTACATTTTCCATTCGTCATGAAAGCTTAAAAATTAATTTTTTATGCAATCTAGGCTTAGGTAATACAATTTATTAATTATTGACACTATTTTTCATATAATATGCTATATAAACGCCCACAAAAAGGGGGCGGGGTCCAAAAATAAATTTTTATGATTTTCTGGCTCCAGGGTAAAGACCTTGAACCTTCTTTGACATAAAAATGTTTCATTTGCTTAACAAATTTACAAAAAAACTTGTAAAACTGTGTAGTTTTTCAGGGGTTGGTTTAGTTCTTCTTAGGGGAATTTTTTTCCCCCTGGTCCGATTTGGCCCATTTACGAACTTAGCCTGCCCTATCCTTCAAGATATATATGTACCAAATTTCAAGGGTCTAGCTCTTTTCGTTTAGACTGAATCGTCTTCATACAGACAGGCGAATGGACGGACGGCCGGATGGACAGACGGACGTATGGACAGACGGACATAGCTATATCGTCTTAGATTTCATCACTGATCAAAAATATATATACTTTTTTGGATCGTAGAGGGATATTTTACTATGTTACACACAGAATAAACCCATATTTCACTCTGAAAGTTAAAAAAATTAAAATGTTCAACTTTGACCTCGAATTCCTTAAAAAGTCCTCAATCAATTTTAATGTAATTAAAACTGAATCAAGCTGAGCTAAATATCTATCCATAAAAAAAAATTATTTCAATATTTTGATCGGTTCAAAAGTTACAGAATTTTGGCCAACGAAAAACGATTTTCAGCCACTGTGTGTCGGTCAAAAATAGCACCAACGACAAAATGTAATTTCATTCCAACGGAAAAATAAATGGTAGATGAGTCCAGAATTGTATTATTTGGAAGCAAATAATAATATGGTGTAGGACCTACAAAACCACAATAAGAACATTTATGTTGGTCTACTCGGGGAAGTAATGCTCCCTCATGCTTCTGAAGAAATGCCATTGGTGTGGGTCTTCCAGCAAGACCAGAGCCCAGACCAATTAAGAATTTATGGACAGATATAAAACACAGTGTCTCAAATGCTACGAACTAACAACGATGCACTTTGGACAGCTGTCCAGCAAATCTGTAATATTATTCTAAAGAAAAGATGCCAAAATCTTGTAAATTCGATGCCAAAACGTTGTGCAGTCGTTATTACAAATAAAGGATACGATTTGGAATTTAGCCCGTTAGGCGAAACAGTGAGAAACAACAAAGAAAATTTGGAAAAAAGAAAGCAAAAAAAAAAGATATTCAGGAAAAATACCGTAAGATAGGCCTTATAATTGACCAGCCAAAGCAAGGAGAAGGAAATTCTAATGATGGAAACACAGCAAGGAGATTTTTTTCCGATCCAGAAAATTCAGCTTCTATAACTGGAGTAGATTATGATTTAATACGACGATTCCAAATCATATTAGAAGTTATAGCATGTAGCAAAAAGATAGATGCAAAAAAATTTGGTCAGTATGCTAATGAGACAGCAACCCTTTATAACCAAAAATATTCTTGGAGACATATGCCAACCACAGTTCACAAAATTTTGTTCCATGGGGAACAAATAATTCAGCACAATATGCTTCCAATTGGAGATCTCTCTGAAGAAGCGCAAGAAAAAAGGAACAAAGACTACAGATTCTTTCGCGAGCAATATACAAGAAAAGTTTCCAGATATTGTACTAATGAAGATCTTATTAATATTTTGTTGTGCACATCAGACCCATATATGTCCAGTATTCGACAAAAATGGAAATCAACCTCATTAGAGTTAGATGAAGAAGCTAAACAACTACTGCAAAATGAAAATCAAAGCTATTTGGAAGAAATTTTTACTAATATTGTTTAATTAATACTAGTTTAAAGATTATAATTTGTTTCTAATTTTAGTATAAATTTTTATTGATACATTTAAATAAAATATATGTGCACTTTAAATCAATAGTAATAGTTTACTTAAAATTTTATCGATGTTGTGTTCTGTATATAATATATCCAAATGGTATTGATATTGTTGGGAATTTCAGTGTTATTTTTCAGTTTAATCCTCACAAGAATTAGCTTTCTTCCAAAAAAAACAACCTTTGGCCCCTGTGAATATTGAGACTAAATAAATGTCAGGGGCCAAATGTTGGCATTTTCTGACCAAAATTAAGTTTAGGAATAATAAATAAGTATTGGTTGTAAAATACGATTGAAGAAAATAAGAAATTATAAGAAAATACCTATTTAAAATGTCAAAATATTCAACTTTTACATGGAAACTCAACAAAAAATTAAAATGCATTTTTAACTCCACATTACTTACGTTCCTATCAAATTGAAGCTAAAGTCCCTCCTATTGAACAAGACAAATTGCGTAAAAAAATACCAATCCGGTCAAAAGTTATAGATTTTTGACCGCTATCTCGCGAAATTGACCACTGTGCGGCGCACGGTGGTTCAGAATTAATTTTCATTGGCCAAAACCTATATTTTTTGTTGACACAGATTCTTAAAATTTTTATGTCACCAGAAAGAAAACAGATCAAAACTAAGGTAGCCGAAAAATTGGGTCAAAATATTCGCAGTAGTGGGCGTGGCATGCTGCTAAAGGCAAAGAATTTATGTTAATTTAAAAATAAAATAAAAATTGTAATATTTGATCTCATATTAATTGCGATTTCTTAAAAACTGTTATCGATATTGAGCTGCGGTTTTTTTTATTATGTTGGGTGAACTGTTGTTTTTAAGAAATGGTATATGCGCACCCTGTATAATTTGTAAATAGGGTGTTATGTTTAAAATTGGAAAATTCGCAAAGTTTGAAGTTTAATAACTTCTAAAGGACAAAAAACCGAAATCACCCAAAGAAAGGCAAAAGTGTTCTCTTTAAGCCTATATATACTTTTGCACCCGCCCGGATTCGCCCGTAGAACACTTTTTTCTATTTTAATGAAAATACTCAACATTTTTACAAACAAATTTCTATCAAAATTGCTAGTAAATTTACTTTAGAAGTCATTCACTGCCAAAAGTACAAATTGCAGATAGCAAAACGTAAGGGGATAGAGAGGAATCTAACTAAAAAGTTAATTTTATTCGAAAATTGAGAATTTTAGTATACAAAACAATTTTTGTTAAAATTTCCTTAAAATCCAGTATAAGTTGTATTGACAAATTTTCCCATAGAAAACTTGTATAAACCGAATCAACTTAGGTAGTTAAACTTAGTTTTTTGTGTTTAGGTAATCTACTTTAGGTTTAACATTTTTATATGTAGTATAAATCACAATAATTTGGAAATAAATTTTATTTCGGTACAAGTATTCGATTTAAAAATGCAAATTTATTGTACGTTTTCCAAATCAGCTTAGGTAGTTGAACTTATATAAGGACAAAAATTTGGAAATAAATTTTACTGTCAGACAAGAATTCGATTTGAAAAGATTGATACATTTTTGGAAGTTATTTTTATAGCACTTCAACAAATACATTATTTTCAGCTTAATTAAAATATGGAAACTTTCAGCTATAATGAATTGACCGAAGAATATTTTTAAAATAAAAACAAAGAAGATGTTCTAAACCATATTGAAAGAAAATTGAACATAAATGCTATCAGCAGTGAAACGCAATTGGAAATAAAAAACAAAGTATCTGATTTCGTAAAAATATTGCAAAAACGCTACAAGGAAGTTCACTATAGTGAAAGTAAATTTTACAAGCGCTTTGAAAATGGTTACAAGGTGAACTTATTATCCAGGTGATTTCAGAAACCACAAATAAGAAGAGTGGTGGAAGACCAGAAAAATCGCTAGATAACTGTAGCCATAGATCTAAGAGACGAAAACTTAAGAATATAAATGAAGAAATCGGATGTGAAAACATTAAAGATAGTTTTCTTTACAAGCTGCGATCACAAAATTAACGAAAGTGGATATCATTGAAAAAGTCATTTCTGCTAGTCCGGTGAGAACAAAACGGATCCTTAAAAGCATTCCGACACCAAACCAGGAAAAACAGTTAAATATGTATATAATTAAAGAAAAATTAAATTACACTGTTTTGTTTTAAAATTGACCAAAAACTAGGAAATATGTAAGTATTGTTAGGCATAAAGTTGAAATTTTGACAATCCTAATGAAAATACGGAAAATACTTCAGTGAAAATAGGGGCCACCCTAAGGATAGCAAAAGATTGACCCGTGGACCAAATTTGAGCGAAATTGTTTAAGGAAAAGAGGGTCAAAAATGAGTTGGCACATTTGAAACGGAATTTCAAACAAGAATTAGGAAAAGCAAATCGAAAGTTCAACTTTAGGCTTGAATTTCTCAGCAACCGCTGCACCGATTTTAATAAGGCCTAAACTCGGTAAAAGCTTAAGATGTTGTCTATTGACTAAAAAAAGAACTACTAAAAAATCTTTATTAGTTAAAAAGTTACAGAGTTTTGGCCAATGAAAAACGTTTCTGAACCACTGTGCGGCGGAGAGAAATAAACAGAAAATAAGTACAATATCTGGCAACGATAAATTTCATAAGCCTAGAGCAGATATTGAAGCCAGTGGTTCAAACGAATCGCAAGGTACACATATGTCTGCATAAAATGCGAAATGTACTAAAAGTGGTAATAATCCAATTTTATTAAGAATTATATAAAAATTTGTTATTTTATGTAAATAGTTGTTCAAAAGGTACGCAATTTTGTTAAAAAAAGTAAACATTTTTTGTAACCCCATATGAAGCGCTGTACACACACACACACACACACACACATATATATATATATATATATATATATATATATATATATATATATATATATATATATATGTATATATATATATATATATATATATATATATATATATATATATATATATATATATATATATATATATATGTATATATATATATATATATATATATATATATATATATATAATTACGTTTTGACGGTCGAGAAATATAAATAGATTCTACTTAGTGGAATAATAGATGCATACCCTATAGGAGAAGCTAAACTAGCAGCGTAGTTAATGAGTTGCGTAATACGGGCCGCAAATCATGGTGAAAAGAGAGGAGCGGACAGGGGGCGTCTCCTAGAGTAACAGTGTTCTGTGTGCGCGGGCGGCGGGGGCGCAAGAACTCAGCTCAGTCCAAGTAATAGTGTTGTTTACGTATGAAATACCCTACATATCATAATGTCAACGACCACCTTAACGTTTTTCCTTTTTTTTCTTATTAATTTTTATTTATTGGCGCCTATGTTAGAATAATATCAGGTAAGTTCAGTTTAAACCTAGTGTATTTTGTTAGTGGAAATATATATTTTCGACGTCAAAACCAGCTGACTGAAATAACGAAATTTAATAGGTCTGTTCAATTATTTTCCTAGCAGAAACTACAAACGGTAGACTAAAGCAGGAAATTTAAAAAATCATTCAGTATCAAATTATGAAATTTGAAAATGTAAAGCTAAGAAACAAAAATTAGCAGATAATTGCGGTCTCCTCATAAATTACTTAAAAAATGTACTGTGAACGCATTTGTTCTGTTAAGAAAAACATAAAATAATCTACCATTGCTCAAAAGGCATCTACACTGGGTGGATATGTTGAGGCTTATAAAATAGCTAAAAATAACAAGCCTTACTCGGAAGGAGAATTTGTAAAAGATTATAATGTGAGTGTGAGCAAAATTGTATGCCCTGAAAAGATTGAAGAGTTTGAGTGTCAGCTTATCGCGAAAAACAGTGACAACTCGATGCCATTGCATCAAACTTTTCGACTCAATTAAGGCAGCGTATATAAAACTTTAAATATTTTTCCGTGTCGATGGATGAAAGTACGGATAGAAGTGACACTGCTCAATTATTAATCTCCATTAGAGGCGTTGACAACGAATTTAATATTACTGAAGAGCTAGCTTGTATGCAATCCATGAAAGAAAGAACCACGGGGCAAATAACTTATAAAGAGTTTTCTAAAGGTCTTCAAAATATAAATGCTCCTTTTTCAAAATTATGCAATATAACTACAGAAGGAGCCCCAAATATAGTTGGAAAAAATTCGAGATTTTCAGGTATTTTTTCGAACTAGAATCCTATACACGAAGTTTTATTTTTACATTGCATAATTCACCAAGACGCCCTTTGTACAGCAGCAATAGATATTACCCACGTACTTAATGTGGTTGTAAAACTAATTAATAGGATTAGATCTCGGGGCTTGGTACACCGACAATTCCAAGAATTTCTGATTGCAGTCGGCGCAGATTATTCTGATCTTCTTTACCATACGAAGGGATTACTGCTGGTTTATTACCAGCACAGGCCTTCGCGGTACCGACTGAAAAGTCGAGAGGTACCGCGTTAGAGTTAACCACAGCTGAAGTTGTAGCTGGGTGTTCATTGCATTTGGCTACAACTTCAGCTGTGGTTAACTCTAACGAGGTACTCGACTTTTCAGTCGGTACCTGGGTGTTCATTGCATTTGGCTACAACTTCAGCTGTGGTTAACTCTAACGAGGTACCTCTCGACTTTTCAGTCGGTACCTCGAAGGCCTGTGCTGGTAATAAACCAGCAGTAATCCCTTCTGCCCAGGCAGCAAGTTCAGCCCAGGCACTCACTTGCGCCCAAACGGCAGTCGATGTAGCCCCCAAAGACCGCAAAAATATGTCCAGAAAGGCCTTCATTGAAGGGCGTGCCGCCCAAAGACTGGTCAATAAACTCGGAAGTTTGCCCTCTGAAAAACTTTCAAAGGAAGAAAAATCGTCCCTTGCCTGGGCAAAAGCCCATTTAGCTGCTGCAGACAACCCCAATTCCGATGTCGATGTAGAAAGACCATCTACATCGACAGCGCCGAAGAGGCAACGGTCGGGAGAGGAGAAATCCCAGCAGCAAAATATCCAACCGGACACCAAACGTCCAAAAACAACAGGCAGTATTACTCAGTCCAGAGTCGTCAATAGGCCTTACAGGTTGCTAAGGACCCACTGATAAGGGCTATTATCGACAAAAGCGCTTGCGACGGTGCTATCTCTCGCGAAAAGTGGGAGATGATCCGGATCAAGTTGCTGGAACAATATGCCAAATTTCTTGCCGATGAATCAAGTCAGGTACCCCAAAATGTGGATGCTGGCTGGTTCCAAGGCCATATCAAGCTGCTCTCATGCACAAGTGAGGGTTCAGCTATTCAACTCAAGCAGGATGTTACGTCCCTAGGGGAAGTGTGGCCAGGTGCGAGATTGGACGTGGTTCCGGTAGGTGAAATCCCTCGCAGACCGAGATCCGTCGCAATCATACCTAGGGAACCTCACGACCCTGCGACGATTCTGGCGATCATCCGGAGAGGAAATCGTGACCTACCGACCAGCGACTGGAAGGTGGTGTAAGTCTCCGAACCGGTTGGTCTGACCAGAAAGGCGGTTGTTGTCCTTACTAAGGACTCTTTGTCACCACTTCGAAAGAAGCAAGGCAAAATATTTTATGGATACGACAGTATCAAGCTGAGCATCTATCGAGGCGATGGCAAAACCAACCCCGAAACCTCCAGCGACAAACTGGTAGGGTCGCAAGGTAAAGGCGTGACTGAGTGTATCAGCCGACAAGATACAGCCACAAACGAGGTAGTGAATGACCCCGCGAACTCAGAGACTGCAGAGAGTTCTCAATCAGAATCATGTCTGCTTGGGGAGCTCTTTGAGCGTCTGGGTGTTGCGGAGGACGAAGATGCGCTTCTGGAATCTGATCCAGAAGACATAGACGTCACTGTCATTTATGATCCCGACAACGATGGCGAAGGCGATTCAAGTTAACCTTCACCATTCCAAGGCAGCTACTGCTGCATTAATCCTTCGCCTTATGGAACGAGGTGAAGATATAGCGTTAATCCAAGAGCCGTGGATCAATAGCGGCAAAATATGTGGACTTAACGCACGAGGCTACAAATTGATATATACAACAACAGAAGGTAACAATAACAAAAATATTAGATCCTGTATTTTAGCAAGAGAACACCTCAATATCTTCATTTTATCTGATTACAGTGATGAAGATACGATGACTGCAGTATGGGAGGATGCAAAATCAGCAGTGTGGATATCATCCACGTATATGCCACATGACCAAGCAGAATCCCCACCCAGCAGCCTGGTTAGCAAAATGGCCAGAGCAGCAAAGGCGAAAGGCATTCCTTTAGTAATGGGCGCTGACGCAAATGCGCATCACCAAATCGGGGGTAGCTCCGACACAAACTACAAAGGTGAGTGTATCTTTGATTTTATACTTAAAAACAATCTAGAAATTGCGAATAGGGGGTCCGAACCTACCTTTGTTGTATCAAACAGGCAGGAGGTTTTGGACATCACGCTAGTTAGCACACATCATGCACTCTTAATCGAGAATTGGAAAGTCTCAGATGACTGCTCCTTCTCCGACCACCGTTACCTGGTCTTCTCTATTAGTAGGAAGAAGGTTTCGACCACAGTCTATAAAAATAGACGCTGAACGAATTGGGAGGAACAAAGCGTGTTTCTCACGAACGTAATTACGCATCCCTACGAAATTAGGGACACTAAGCATATTGAAGATGCTGTGAGAACAATCACAGATGCCTTTAAAGACGCAACTGATAGGTCATGTAAACCATCGGTGCAGCGCGTTAATCGAAAACCACCATGGTGGTCTAAAGAAATAGCCGAATCCCGCAGGATTTTCCGCAGGCTTTTCAACGAAGCAAAGAGGACAGGAAACTGGTCACTCTATAAATCTTCGATGAATAAGTTCAAAAATCAGGTCAGAAGCGCTAAACGTAAGTCATGGAAGGATTTTTGCAGTGGCATTGAAAATTTTTCTGAGACTAACAGACTGCGTAAAATACTGGCCAAACAAGCGCCTATTCCTGGGTATATCCAAAAAGCAGACGGCATTTGGGCAACCAGTGCACAAGAATCACTGGAAGTCCTTATGGAATCCCATTTTCCAGGATGTCAATCCATTACGGAACGGCAACACAATTCCGTCCAATCCAGCCTTGTACCTCATACCGTAATCATTGATGCGGATAGGTTGCAATGGGATATAAAAAGTTTCCATCCCTATAAGGCTCCAGGGCCGGATGGCATAATTCCCGCTGATCTTCAGAATAATCTGGATCTGGTAACACCATGGCTTTTAGCTATATATAAAGCCTGTCTATCCTGGTCTTACATTCCAGGCCAATGGACAAAGTGTAATGTGATATTTATTCCCAAGGGAGGAAAAGTGTCACATGCGAGAGCAAAAGATTTCAGACCAATAAGTCTAACATCCTTTCTTCTCAAAACACTAGAAAGACTTATCGAAATCCACATAAGGATGACAATCGATAATAATCTCCTTTCCCCGTCCCAACATGCTTACACAAAGGGCAAATCTGTTGAGACGGCGCTGCACTCGCTCGTGGGCTACATAGAGAAGTCTTTGGAGCATAAAAAATACACTATGGTGGCCTTCATGGATATTGAAGGAGCATTTAATAATATTAATCCGCTGGCAATAACTCAATCTCTCACGGAGGTTGGGGTTGGCCATTCAATCATCAGGTTCATAACATCCTATATCCTGTTAGGATATAGGGAAATATCATCCTCATTCGGCTTAGCTAAAATCACCAAGATAGCAATAAGAGGCATCCCTCAAGGCTGGGTACTGTCTCCGTTGCTTTGGAATATAGCAATTAATAAGCTATTAATAAAATTGGATTCCATGTACTTCAAGACAATTGCCTACGCAGATGATGTGGCCACCTATATTAAATGGGGTAACACTAAATCTATCTGATAGCGCGAAACATCTAGGCATAATATTAGATAGTAAACTATCCTGGAAAATGAATGTTCAGGCTAGAGCGTCCAAAGCTATGACAGCAATATATGTATGTAAGAAAGCCATGGGCACGACCTGGGGGATGAGCCCAAGGAATGTGAATTGGCTGCTTGAAGCAGTAATCAAACCAATATTATTTTATGGTGCAACTGTCTGGTGGAGAGCACTAGATTTTAGGACAAACGTCTCTATTATAGAAATGGTGTTGCGCACTATGGCAATCCTTATAACTGGAGCCATCAAGTCAACAGCAACGAAGGCGCTTTTTACAATACTTAACTGGTTACCGGTAGATCTACTGGCCAGGTATGTGGCACTAACGACAGCTGTTAGACTAAATGTTGTAGGTGCATGGAACCATAGATCATGGGGACATGCCAATCTTCTAGGAACAACGGATGTTATTCCTGAGCTCTTAGACTACTGCACCCCGTCACCCTTCTTCACACGAAGATTCCACTTTGATTTGACGGAGGGATACTCTCTAACTCCCTGAACTTTACTGGTTTACACAGATGGTTCCAAAAGGGGAACGAGAGTGGGAGGTGGAGTCTATATAGAGGAGTTTGGAATCAGAATATGTTTCAGACTTCCGAATGACTGCAATGTCATACAAGCAGAAATATCTGCTATTAAAAAGGCGGCTAACTGGCTAAAGTACCACAGGATATCAGACAGAGATATCTGGATTTGTACTGATAGTAAAGCCGCTATCATGTCCCTTATAGGTGTGTATAGCACATCAAATCTTGTCCTTGAATGCCGGACATCCTTAAATGAGATGGCGGATAATTCGACAGTCACCCTTAAATGGGTGAGGGGACATGGTACTAATCAAGGCAACTGTGCTGCCGATGAACTAGCCAAGAAGGGAACATTATTGCACGATGATGCCATAGACATCTATTGTGGCATTCCCCTCTCGGCCTGCCGCATCAACTTTGCCCTTCACAACATAGCTCAGGCCAGATGGTCCAATGAGTCGACTTGCTCGATCGCAAGGACAACCTGGCCCTCGGACCAAAAGAAAACGGTCTTGCTATTTCGGCTGAGAAAATGCAGATACGCGACTTAATAGCAATAGTCACTGGTCATTGCTTATTTGGAACCCATGCAAGCAGGATGGGTATCCCTTATAATGACTTCTGTAGAAATTGCCAGGATGAAGAAGAGGAGGAAACGGTTGAACACCTTCTCTGTCATTGCCCTGCATTAGAACACTGTCGCCTACACTGAAGAACACTGAAAGCCTTTCGCGTGTTTCATCTCTGGAACCAATCAGGATTAACTCCTTTTTAAGGAACTGTGTTTGGTTTTCTAACCCTCTTCCAACTGAAGTCACATAGTTGCTCATCAAGATATGTCACGTCCAATAGTGCCTTCACGGCTAACACCTTCCCTGTCTATGACCTTCTACCCACTTCTTTCTCTAATTTCTCATTCTATAATGAACTTTGTTTTCTATCTTCTCTGTCTATCCCTCCTCTTATCTGCAGGTGTCACAAAGGGACCAACATAATGGACCCAAGTGAGCTATTTTATTCCACTTCTCTTTCTCCTTCTCTATACAAGCTGCCTGCTTAACCTAACCTAACCTACCATACGAAAGTAAGATGGTTAAGTTGTGGATATGCATTTGAGCGGGTTTAGACTTTAAAAGAGAAAATACAAAATTTTTTAAAGAATAAAACAGACAAATGGTCTGATTTCCAAATATTCGAAGACAATCGGTAGATTGGCGATTTTGCGTTTTTTCCGATTTGCTCGAACATTATAACAAATTCAATAACAAATTGAAAGGAAAGACCCAATTTATAGATGAGACTTGGGGTTGTCTGAAATCATTCAAAACATAGCTTTTTCTGTTTTATGACTGCATGGCGAAGAGCGATTTAAATCACTTTCCGCGTTTAAAATCCATGTTACCAGGGAGTGAAAACAAACTTAAAGAATTCAGTCAGGCATTGAAAAAACTTCACACAGAATTTGAAGCTAGGTTTCAAGATTTTAAGAACATTCAATCATAGCTAGATGTTTTCTCGATGCCGTTTAATGTAGATCGGGAATATGTATTTGCAGAATTGCAGTTGGAAATTATTGAAATGCAGTGCAGTACCCATTTAAATCAATTGCTCTTGAATTCCACAAAACTAGATTTTTATAGAGCACTGCCGAAAGCTGAATTCCCAAAGATGATTTCTCACGCCCATTTTTGATTATGAATAATAGTTTTTAATCATAATGGATAAATTAATCATAATGAATAAATTATGATTAAAAACTATTAAACAAAAAACATTTTTCTATAATTCTGGCCCTTCTTAAGAATTTCTTAAGCTTTGTAGCACCCCATTAAAAAAGTTTGCCCACCACTGGTATAAAGCAAATTTTTAGTCGACCATATCATCCTTCTAGTAATGAATTGGCAGAAAGAGGTGTTCAGACTATTAAGCGAAGTCTTAAATCTTATTTTTTGTCTGACCAAAAAGTATTCTATGCAAAATATCGTTTTAAGTTTTTTGTTTAAATATAGAAATACCCCAACATCAGTCACGGGTATATGCCCGAGCGAACTCGTTTTACCCTATAAACCAATAACTTCCTTATCGTATGGTATTTCAAAAAGTATTTCAAATAAAATATCAATACCTACCAATTATAAAATTAAAAAGAGTAAAGAAAAAGATAAGTTTAAGAATAGTTCAAAAGCAAAAAATGTTTATCTAAAAGTAGGTGAACAAATACTTTATTTGAATCCAAATGGAAATAGTGATGCAAAATGGATCAGGATATATATTTGCAAATTAATTTTCAATACTCTATATTTGATAGAGGTCAATAAAATACGCAGATTAGCTCATAGAAATCAGTTAAAAAAAGTTGAGAAAAATGTAGTTTTAACTTATGTTAAAGATCGTCAAAACCAACAAGAACTGGATAAAAATGAAAAATCGATCGATACTCACAATGTTTAAAAGAAGAAAAAGAAACACCACTTAAAGATAGGCTAAAGAAAAAACCAAATATAAGTTACAAAAAATAACCTAAATTTAATTTCTTCATTTGTTTAATATTCTTAAGAAAAATAATAATAATGTTTCTACGATATTTGAAAATGTATTTACGTATTATTATATTTAAGTATATACATATATACTTGTACATCATTGCTTCTCTCTAAATGCATACAATAATTAATACATATTTATGTACATACGATTATAAAGTTATTTTGTAGGCGAGAAAAAATAAAACTATTTTTTTAAGGGAAGAAATGTAATATATTACAATAAGTAACATACTTTTGTAATGCAGTATTAGCTTTAAATAGTTCCGTTAGTATTTAAGTACTCTCAAATAATACGATAATAAATTACATTAAAGTAATACTCAGTATTAAGCCTACATTAAAAATTACATACATATATGTTATACTACAACCATAATCACTGTATTTAATATAAGAGGTTAATTTAACATCCTGTGAGAAATACTAACTCAGTCCTTGTCTTATAGCTAAGCGATCAACAGCAAATAAACTTATTAATTAAACGACTCTACTTCTTTTTATTTATGTTAAATCAAGAGACATAACATTACCCAATTAGCTAATATATGTATATATTAGTTGGCTTGCATTTTTACAATTTAAACAATTGTTATGCGCATCTTATTTAGCTTTGGTTTTTACCATGTACTCTCCTTTTATTAGTTTATTTTTATTTTTTTTTTTTTTAACGTAATATTTTGGTTAATTGAATAAATTAATTATTTAGGCTTAAGTTCTTAATTATAAAGAGATAAAGAAAAAATTGGACACCAGCAGAGTGGAATGCATTTTCTAGACAGCTACGTCCGTCATCAGCACTCTTCGTATCTATATGCAAGGTGGTTTCAATTGTTATTAATTTTCTATTTAAACAAACTTATCAAAGAAATAGGATATTAGGTATTTTAATTCTTATATTATATTTCATAGAAGATAGAGCTTTTGGAAATTGTTTTTACACTTTAAAACACTATTTCTTTATATTTTACATTTACATTTTTCTTTCTTTTTATTCTCTTTATATATTTTCTTTTTACTTGAAAATGGTATATATCTGTCTTGCTATTAGCCAACCTTTGGTTAGCAATTAACAATAATTAGATGTTTTTTACAAATGTATATTTTTTTGATTATTAACACAATAGTGTTGAACAACAACTACTATTGTGTTAATAATCACAACAACAACAACAATGTTGTTGTTGTTGTTCCACTCTGCTGGTGTCTAATTTTTCTTTATCTCTTTATAAATAATTTATTTATTCATTTAAAAATAGTTCAAATAAAGTTCATATAATTTTGATTAATTATTTATTTCCAGCATCAGACATTTCAAAGAGCAAAATTCATTTCGAAAATGGAATTGATTTCTTATTTTGCTTTTAGAAGAAACGTAAAAAGCAAAAGTTGTTCGCAATGAAAGTATTTTCAATTGGCTATGTAGAATTAATTTTTTTAATTTTGTTTGTTTGAACTATTGAAAACATTTTGTTATTTGTATTGCTATCAAATTGTTATTTGTTTTCTTGTTATATTTTTCCGCCTAAAACAAATACTGAACTACAACACAAATAAAACAAATAAATATTTCTTAAATTTATAGTCTTTCATAGTAGATATTATTTGTTTTGCTTGGGTTTAGTTATATAGCCATATTTAATACATTAAAAGTGGTTTTGTATTTTTTCGGTTTAACCGATGGAATCTATAGAAGCGGAAACCATTGAGATCGGAATAGTAACTGTGGAGTCATTTCAATTCCGAACGGAACTTGTGACATGCCTGTATATTTATTTTGATATACATACTTTAATTTTTACGAAATTTAGAATTTTAAAATATCTATTTGCCAAATTACAATTAGTTTTAAACATATTTTTTTAATTAATAAATATCAAACAATAAATATTATTTAAAATCAGCCGTTAAATTTATATTTTTCATTGCTTTCTTGAATACAATAAAAGCACTAAAAGAAAAAAACCGCACAATTTTCTTTTTAATTACTTATTTCAATCGGCTGTTTTTGACATCTACAATTTAAAAATCTACCAACAAAATACATGCGATTTTTATTTTTGTAAAACCAACCCTACCTTGTTTATTCTAGCAAGGTAAAACTTTTCAAAAAGAGGAAAGCTTAAGGTAGTGGTAGACTTTGTTCTCACCAACTGAGGATCGATAATTGAATAGAAGTTTTCTAGTATTCCTTTATCTGGGTTTAGTAGTTTAAATAGATGATGCTTACAACTAAACACTACCCTAACTAGGTAGATACGAAGAGTGCTGATGACGGACGTAGCTAGTAAATGTGCATTCCGCTCTGCTGGTGTCTAAAAATTAAATTTTCCCTTTTTTTCTTTAATAATATCATCTAATTTGTAATTTAATTTATTCTTTCTTAAGCCCAGTACGCAGCTCTACGGAATTTCAAGTTTGATTTTTTTGCCTTTATTTCTACAAAAGTAAAATCATCATTGGTCGTTTGTAGAAATAAAAATCTTGTACACAATAACATTAACATCATGTACATAAACGGGAAGTTGCCTGAAAATGTTCAAACCTGAATTTCAGGCTGTTTTCTTTTACACATACTTCTTATGGGAAACTGAAATTCAGGCGAGCTGCGTACTGGCCTTTAGAAGGAATAGAACGAACTCAAGCTTGACTACAACTTTCATTGTATCTTTTTTTTTTTTTTTTTTTTTTTTTTAATAAAAGTCTTTATTTACAAGTTTAAAATATAAAAGGTACAGAGGTATGAGATTTTACTATAAGTACTACAACAATAAGAGTCTTATAATTAAATTTACAAAACTAATAACAATAAATATACAGCCTTAAGGAAAATAGCTCAAAAAACCTTTCTGATCTCTATGGAAGTTATAAAGAAATTTGTTTGGATAATCACTAATACATTCATTCTTAACGAACGAATCTTAGTGATTACCTTGTAAATTCCTTATTAATTCAAAGTTTGACAGTCTGCATTTTTCATTAAATGTCAGTGTCAGTTCTCTAGTGAAATCGTTTATCATCTTGTGTCCAAAGTTACTGTGAAGTAAATTTGTCGGATACCTACGAGGAAGATTATGGATTATTTTCAAATTCTTGTTTTGTATAATCTGAAGCTTTTTGGTATGAGTTTTCGCAGTTTTATGAAACCATACTTGACAGCTGTAACTCATAATTGGTCGAATGCACATTTTATATAACAATATTTTGTTTTTCATATTTAATTTAGATCTTCTGTTGAGTATGGGAAACAATGCCCGACCACACTTTATAGCTTTTTCACAAATTTGGTTGACATGTTGCTTAAATGTTAGTTTTTTATCCATTATAATGCCCAAATACTTGATTTCTGACTTTATAGGTATAACATTCCCACGGCACAACATAGATTGAGAAGGTATGCGTTTTGGCGACTTATTATATGGAAAAATAATGGCCTGTGTTTTATCATCATTGACCTTTATTTTCCATTTATTAAAATATTTTTGGCTTGAATTTAAGCTCTCTTGCATTTTCCTAACTAATGAATTAGATACCTTACCGCTGCAAATGAAAGCACTATCGTCTGCATAAAATGCTGCTTCCTGATTCCTGCGTAGAGTGATATCTGACGTATATAACGAATAAAGCGTAGGTGACAAAACGGAACCCTGCGGTAGACCTGCGAGTATATGTTTTTCATCTGATGAGATGCGCTCCACGAAAACTACAAATGAACGTTGGTCTAAAAAGCTTTGTATGATTTTTTGTAAATATAAAGGAAAACTAAAAGAGTTAAGTTTATACAATAGGCCATTATGCCATACTGTATCGAAAGCCTTTTCTATGTCAAGAAATATAATACCTGTACTTCTACGATTTCTTTTATTATTCTCAATAATATTAACCACTCGTTTGATTTGATGTACCGTACAGTGCTCTCTTCGGAATCCAAACTGCTGCTGATGTATAATGTTATTCTGTTCTGAGAACTCTACGATTCTTTTGTGGATTATTTTTTCAAAGACTTTATCCAACAAGCTCAAAATGCTTATTGGCCTATAGCTGGAAGGCAATTTAGGATCTTTTCCAGTTTTGAAAATAGGTATAACTCTGGCCTTTTTAAATATCATGGGGAAATGACCATTTCTCAAGCAGTAATTAAATAGTTTGCTCAAAGTTTCAAAAAAGTAATCGGGCATATTTTTTAAAATAATGCTGTTAATTCCGTCTAAACCTGGGGCTTTGTTATTTTTTAAACAAAAAACAAATGTCTTTACCTCTACTGCATCTGTGAATTCAAAATTGTCACTGTCAGCGAGATTTACATTGTTAAGTTCCTGCACATAATTTAGAACCACATTATCTAAAGGTGATGAATTGTTGTTGGTGATATTATTGTTGCATCTAAAAACTTCCGCAATGGCATTTGCTTTTGCTTCACCGGTACTTAAAACTTCCCCATTTATATTTAGATCGGGGATTGCAGAATTTCTACCTTTTAAAGCTTTTGTTAGTTTCCAAAACTTTTTAGAGCCGGAAGGCAGTTTGGAAATGAATTTAGCCCACGCTTCATTTCTATCCCTTTTCAAATGAAAATCAATTAATTGATTCAACTGTTTTAAAATGCTGATTAGTTGAGTTCTGTAACTAGGATCTCTACATCTTTTAAGTTTACGGTTATACTTGTTCCTCTGAGTAATCAGCATTTTAGACGTATTTGAAATTTCCCTCTGCCAAGGATTTTTCTGGCCAATTGGAATCTTGGAAAAGGCTTCTTTAACTATACTAACTAATTTATTTAATGACGAATCTAGGTTTATATTGTTAAGTTCTATTTGTCCGATATTATGATTCTTAATTTCATTCTCGACCCAGTATTTAATTGCTGGCCAATCAGCCTGATTATACAACGGAACTGTAACAAAGTGATTTTGTGGTGTTCCAAAAATGTAACAAGATATTGGGGTGTGATCAGACTGTAAAATATTTGGATGTGACTGTAACTGCGAAAATGAAATGTTAGAGTTAGTAAGTAAAATATCAACCGTGGATGGTTGGACTGGAATTATATTTTGGCCGAATCTAGTATGTGTATCCGGATGATATACATAATAACTTGAACTTAAGTGATGTCTGTACAGTTCTTTGCCAGCTGAATTGTTTGAAATACAATTCCAACTCACATGTTGTGCATTCAAATCACCAAAAATAAAATAGTCACTAAACGAATTGGTAAGAAGTTCTAAGTCAGTTTTAAAATTAGAAGTGTAAACAGGATTATAAGCAGAGATAAAACTTACGGGACGTCCACTTATTTTAACTTCCACAGAGATATTTTCTATGGTTATTGTTTTAATCTTTGGTAACAACTTATGATCTATGTAATTTTTAACCGCTATAAGCACACCCCCACCATGTGTTTGACGGTCTTCTCTGTATATTTTGTAGCCTCCAAATTTTAACCTATGATACGGCTTCAGGAACGTTTCGTTAAGAAGTAAAATATCAATATTTTTCTCATGGAGAACTTTTTCGAGCTGTGCAGCTGCTGACTCAGTTGTTATGCCTTGAGCATTCCAGTGCATAACGTATACATTTTGACTACCCATGATTTTATATAGCATGCTTGAGCATCATGCCAAGCACTCTTAATTTGTCAAATTTATTTCGACATTTTTCTAGTGCATCCACAGCACTAAAGAAGATTTCTAACAGTCTCTCGTTAGATAAGTCATCATCGTTGTTGCTGTCGCGGGGTCTGTTTTTCGAAACCTCAGAGTACAAACTTTTCCTTTGGAAGGTGTGCTCTCGTGAATCAGTTGGTTGACTCTGACTTGACAGGTGTGGGAACTCAGTCTCATCATACACATGATTAATTCTCGACTTGTTGAAATTAGGTCTAGACTTAGAAGTTAATCGTAGGCGCATTTCTAAATAATCTTTACGGCAAGGGCATTTAGGATCGTCGGACCTGTGATTCGAGTTTCTTAAGTTCTTTTGGCTACAGTTGTGGCATTTATAAACAACATTACTCCCTTGAGTGTTTTTGGCCAATACACACTCAGTCTGGTCGTGATTGCCAGCACAAACTGCGCAGACGATAACTCTATTGCAGTTTTTAGCTCCATGTCCGTACATAGAGCACTTCGTACATTGCGTAGGCCCTTTATTCCCTTTAAGAGGTCTTCTCCAGTAAACAGCAATATTGCAAAAGTACTTTATTTTCATAATATCATTTTTTGACACTTCTTGTTTGTTAAACTCAATCAAGTATATAGCGTCATCAGCTGTAGTCCTTTTGGTTACGATTTCTTTGACACTTACTGGGTTTATGTTGTGCATTTTAATCAATTCCTCCTTTAAAAGTTTTGCGTCTGTTCTTGGCAAACCAAATAACACTAACTTAAAGTGCTTTACGTCTTTAACTTCGTGTGTATAAAAACTGTACTTCAGTTCACTCAGCTTTTTTAACGCAGCTTCATACAGGACCATTGTATTGCATGTAACCTTAGTTCCAATTGTCATTCTCTTGAAGAAGTACTCCTCACCAAGTATTTCCCAAACTTTTGAGAAACTGTGACACGAGTCTACCACTATTGGTGGAACCCTTTCTTTGACGGCTCTTGCCTCTTCTTCTTCTTCATTTGCTAGCAAATGAAACCTGTTACTAGGGCCAGGATCAATCCTTATCGTCTTAAATTTGGGACTATTCCCAAAGTATTCTCGCTTCTGGCTAGCCATATTGGAAGCGATTTAAAGGAAAAATTAAATTTTAAAGAAAAATCACACACGAGCAAAAAATAACACGTTGTTTACAACTCAAGGCAATGTTGCCAGATGAACTTTCATTGTATCTAATAAATAGTTCGACTAATAAAATTTCAAAATTTTACAATAATAGAAGACGATCGGAAAATATCGAGTTCCTGTCCTGTAGGTTAATTCGTACAGAACAGGACGTGTAAATACTTCCGAAATTAATTTTTCCGTATTGATTTACATTTTATTCTAAAATTATTTTTTTTACCTACACAAAAAAATTTGAATTTGAAAATATTTTAAAAAATCGTATTAAAAATGAATGCATACACAAAAAAAGTTATAAAAGCAAATTATAAACAAACAAAACAATAAAAGCTACAACGTGCTATAACGCGCTACAAACCATTACACAACCTGCTTTGTAGCATGAACTGACATCAAGCTTCGCTCTCACTCGGACATGTTTTGATCGAGCACATAAGAGAAACACATGCAGTGGTTTGAAGCGTGTTGTAGCTTAGTATTATGGCTTCGACTGAAGCGCGCACTCTGACATCAGCCTTAGAGTTTATTTTTGTTTACTGACATTTTACCGAACTTTTCCTAAAAGTACAGGATCGAACCAAATGATTATTTTACAAATTTCTTTATTTTATTCTCTTTATATACATTCTTTACTTGAAATTGGTATATACATACATATGTATCTGTCTTGCCATTAGCCAACCTTTGGTTAGCAATTAACAACAATTAGATATTTTTTCAAAAGAAATTAAAAAAGTATAAAATACTTAACATTTCTCATATCCTATTTCATTGTTAAGTTTGTTTAAATTGAAAAAAAAAAAAATTACAATTGTAACTACCTTGTAGATAGATACGAAGAATGCTGAGGACGGATGTGGCGATTCAGAAAATGCATTACATTTTTCTAGTGTCTAATTTTTCTTTATCTCGTCATAATAAAGAAATTAGCCTGAATATTTTTCAATTTATAAAATATAATATTTTCTATTAAAACAGTCGCTTACCTCTTTCTGGTACATTTTAACAAGACCAGCATTTATTTTGGACCATGATGGCACGGCAGAAATACTCCACAACTGGTATGAATGTTCAGAAAAGTGTCCAGTTTTTACCTTAAGAACAAACATATTTGTACATATGTATAGCTTGTAAAAAGTAAGATAAATTAACCTAAAAATACCTGTTGAATAAAGTCAATGCAACCTATAAACATATATTCGTGCTTATAGGAATTAATGATATCACTGTCTAGAAACTTGGCTGGTAGAAAAGGACTTCCAACTGAAGAGGATTTGAATTAATAAAGAAAAGAATTAGGTACATATGTTGATGAATAAAAAACTCTTAAATAATAACATACATGACAGCTGAGCACTTCCCCAAATAAATGGCACAAACTGATAGTCATCAAGCGACCAAACTCCCTGACTTCCAGCTGGCTCTAAACGATAAGTTTTCTGAAGACGACGGACAAATGTTAGATATGCATTAAACAGACACAAAGCACATGCAACATTGTCATCTTCTTTTAAAATGTTAGCTTTAAAAAGCGCACATAAGAAAAACAGAAACGACAGCTCGTGTCCCGTACCGTAGTCAATACGCACGGAATTTCCAAATGACTCCGACAGGTAAAAGCCCAATTCAGTGACCAAGTGACACTTATCAGCCGGGATACTTTTTTGCAATATTTGAAATATATCCTACAAGAGACAATTACTTGACATGAACATTAAAGTGATACGAATGGCAAGATTCGATTTACATGATTCATTCTTCGGGACCATAATCGAAAGGATTTGTTTCCAAAACGTTGTGGTTGCTCAGTTGGTGGTATTTCGTCAATAAGATCATTCAATTTTAAAAAGATCTCAATTAAACTTTTCATTGTGGGCGAAATTAATATTTGGTCGGTTAGCTTTTTCCCCTGAACAGCCGTACTAATGCCGTTGATAAATCCCACTAAATCATAATACGCCTCCGAACGTAGCCATATTTGCAAATCGGATAGTTGTTTTACTCGTTTCTCTGGTTGTGCTGCACCAGCTAATTCGACTTGAAAAAAACAAGAAGACATAAACATATTTTTTTTTTTTGAAAAAAAAATATATTAATCAACAATCAATAAACAGTCGCTCTCTTCCCACTTACGTGGAATATTTTTTTGCTCCTGTAAAATCGTATCCATTATTATATTAAAATATCCTTTTTAAATGTTTATACATAAATTAAGTGTTTCTTGCATTTGTTATAATTATGCTAAATAGGTATGTTCGTGTACTATTGAATTTGTTATAAAATGCAGAAACTGCTACCGACTTGCGTTCGATTAATTTAAAAATGTGAGTTTAAATCTAGTTTCGGGCACATCATAATTAAAAGTAGTAGTAGTAGTAGTGTAAAATTTAGTTTTAAGTAAAAAATGTACATGATAAAATTGGGGGCAACCCTTAGTTCCGGAGTTACAGACCCCAAAGTTTCAATGTAAAGTATGGTATATCTCAAGTATTTTACGAAGGAATGAGGCAATTTTGGTATCATTGGAATGGTAATTAAAAGTACTATCCAATAAAAGAGAAATTATAAAAAAATTCAAGTAACAGAAAATATTTTTTATTTTTATTCTGCCACGGGTTACCCAGGTAATCTTTAGTAATCAAAGCCGGAGATGGTTATACCATACAGGTCATGGCACAATAAACAAGGTAGACTCGCGGCGAAAAAAGAGTACAACTCTGTAATAAAAATACGTACATTTTGTTGTTGTATAAATCATTTTTGGCTGTCAAAATAAAAAATGTTAGTACATTTTGACACTGTAAGATGGTTGCAACCATGGCACAATAAACAAGGTAGACTCGCGGCGAAAAAAGAGTACAACTCTGTAATAAAAATACGTACATTTTGTTGTTGTATAAATCATTTTTGGCTGTCAAAATAAAAAATGTTAGTACATTTTGACACTGTAAGATGGTGACAACAAATAGTCAGCTGAGCTCTCGAGTTTACCTGTTATGAATTCGCCTTGGTTGCAACAAATAGTCAGCTGAGCTCTCGAGTTTACCTGTTATGAATTCGCCTTGATACAGGTCATGGTTCAATAAATGAATTATGAATTCGCCTTGATACAGGTGAAAATCTTTGCGTCCAGCCCAAGGCGAATTCATAACACGTAAACTCAAGAGCTCAGCTGACTATTAGTTGTCACCATCTTACAGTGTCAAAATGTACTAACATTTTTTATTTTGAAGCCAAAAATGATTTATACAACAACAAAATGTACGTATTTTTATTACAGAGTTGTACTCTTTTTTCGCCGCGAGTCTACCTTATTTATTGTGGTATGGTCCAGCCGAAGGCTGGCTATGCAGAAAATTTTTAGTTAGCGAAGCCGGTGGTTGTTATACCACAGAGGAGAAAATCCTTGCGTTCGTCTATGCAATAAATCTTTATTAAGCAAAGCCGGTGATGGTTTTACCATAGAGGTAAAAATATTTGCGTCCGCCCAAAGGTCGGCTATGCAGAAAACCTTTAGTTAACGCAGCAGATGTTGGTTATAACATAGAGGAGAAAATACTTACTCCCGGGCAAAAACAATGCTTTTTTTGTGCTCAGTTGAAAATTTTTTTACCTTTCCAATTATACCTATATAACCCTGATCCGACGTTATATATTTGAGATTTTCCATACTTTTGGGTATTAAAACTTTAAAAATTTTAATTTAATTAATAGTATTAACCCAAATTATTATTGGGTTAATTAGTAGCGGAATTGATTAGTAGCGGGTAAGCTAGTTTCTAATGCTATTTCGCAAAGGACTTAATTGAGCGCATCAGGAACAATTTAATCAAATTTTAGGTAAACTAAGATATATTTAAGTTGAAAAAATTGTTTGACAAAATAAGAATAAAGTCAAAGCAATATATTTACCCCGTAGTAATCAATTTCAGTGAATTTATAATTTGGATTAATAGCACGCTATTAATTAATGTCATTACAGTCTGTGTACAACGAGCGATTCAGACTTGTTATATATATATATATATATATATATATATATATATATATATATATATATATATATATATATATATATATATATATATATATATTTAAGCTTAAGGTCATGACCTTAAGCTTAAAAAACTTATTTTATTGCTAAATATTATTACATCTAAATAATAACTTTCTAAAATACTATTATAAAATACCAGATATTGTTTACTTGGTTAGTACGCGAACACACCTATTGATTAAAGTAAGATAAACAATCCATCATGTCACAATAAATGTCACAATTCGCCTTGTAATCACTGTTGTCAGATTTGCTGATTTCTCTGCATTTTGCTAATTTTCTTCCAAAAATTGCAGATTTTATGAAAGGACTGTGTTTAGGTCACACGTTCAAACTTTAGCTTATAATTCTTTTACACTTTAGCGAAATCTAGTACTTACGAAATTTCGAACAAATACCTATTTTAAAATCAGAATTGTACCGAAAAAAGTACGATTGTAATAAATGAGTCATCGCTGATTTGTTTACTATTTATTATTTTATAACAAAAACACCTAAACGGAAAATCTAAATTTAAAAAGGAATAACTAAATTTTATCGTTTGTTATCCTCGCTAAATTATAGAAAAACAATATACCAACAAAATTTTATTTACTTTTTTATTATTTTCTATACTAAATACTAATACTACTCAATATTGCAATAATTTCTTTTTTCATACAATTTTTCCAAAAAAATATTTTGAACACATAATCCCGAACAGCTGTTTGACTAATTCTTGCTAGTAAAAATTTTACTAGCAAAAACTTGCAAGTAATTTTTTTTCTCTCACTGAATAAGTGGGAAATGTAGAAGATATAGCTAAAATAATGTTAGACAATTTATATTAAGATATTTAAGCAATTAACTCCGAATTTGTAAAGCTTCACGTATATTTAAAAAGTTGATAAACAAAAATGACACTAATAATACCTTTCTAAGCATTTGTAAAAATATTTGTGAAATTTATTGATTCAAGGATTTATTTCTAAAAGTGTTCCCTACATACATTTGTTTGCCACATTCATCCTCTAATGCGGAACAAGTGTTTACCCAAGTTAGTCTTGCAAATCTTACAAGAAGTCTTATGTATAAAAAGTCAATTGAAGGAATACTTTATAAAATTAAATAAAGGAAAATTTTCAATACTCCAATCGAGACACTCGATTCCCTCGTCACCGAACTGACTTCATATTCCTAATAATTCTGACTGAGAGTATAACTATAAATTATGAAAGTTTTTAATATAAATGTTGAGAGTTTGTTTGCAGGGTTGCCAATGGTTGCCTATTATTTAGATTTATTTGTACGTATTTATACGGAGCAATTTGTTGTTCACAGACTTGGCAACCTTTCATTGGTCGAACAACGTCATCTAATGTGAAAACATGCGCACGACGTAATCTGATCTTCTATCATTCTTGGTAGAAGCCACACTATCATACAAAAAAGATTTTGCAACTCTGACCCCATAGAATACAACAGATTATGAAATCGTACAGACCTGTCAAAAATTCTGTCATACATATACATTTCTAATCCACACTATCATACTTTTTTAGCACACTTGCTATTTTTGACAGATCGTAGGAGTGAGTATAATAGTGAATCATGGCCTTAAGTTGCTACAAATGTGACGTTGACTACATCTAATCTTAAATGGAAATACAAGTTGTTCCATTTAATAGCACGTTTCCACGGAGCCAAATAATCATTTTTCGCTCTCTCATTAAACTTGCGAAGCCTGAATAATTTCTATCTTCTCCAATTTTTATCGCAGGTTTATCTGAACTAGCTCTATTTGTTTTCACAAAAATGTAAACAAAGAAAAAATAATAAATTGTGATCGCCACGACACAAAACATCACCAAAAAACACCCACAAGCATTTTGTTGTTGGTTAAATGTACGACAGACACCAAAAGCACAAAGTAAAATATCACATCCAACAACTAAAAACACTTCTTACCTTTTCTGGTAGTATTTTGTTTTTTCAATTTAAAAAAAAAAATAAACGTATTTTTGACAAAAATCAAAAAAGAGAGCGAATTAAGTGGTTCGTTTTGTCCAAGGCGAATTCATAACAGGTAAACTCGAGAGCTCAGCTGACTATTAGTTGTCACCATCTTACAGTGTCAAAATGTACTAACATTTTTTATTTTGACAGCCAAAAATGATTTATACAACAACAAAATGTACGTATTTTTATTACAGAGTTCTACTCTTTTTTCGCCGCGAGTCTACCTTGTTTATTGTGCCATGGTTTTGTCCATGGTACAATAATACAGGTATATGCAAGGCGAATTTAAAAAAAACTAAGCAATCTGTTTTTGCCCGACAGTGTCAAAATATTTTACTAAAATATAAAGAAAAATATAAATAACATGAGCTGTGTTCGCAAACACTTCAATTTCAAATTATTATTTATAATAAAAACAATTAAACATTATAATAACGAATAAAACTGGTTTACTTCAAATAATTAAAATAAATTATATGTAAAAGGAAGCATTTTTAGGAAAGGGCTTTAAATATTTAATACTCCGTACATAGAAGTATAAAATATTTTAGATATTTGTTTAACATAAGTAATCATATTTAATTTAAAATTTTAAATTTATAACGATCAATCTCCAGTAATTTATTTTGTTCAAGATTAAAATGGCTTAAGTTCAGTTTTCAAAGTTATTCTGGTTGGTCACCTGTACAAGCCATAATATAATAACCAAGGCACACTGTCATTTTTCAAAAGATCCATTACATTGTGGGTTTCGCCCTCATTAAAAGAGTCTGTAGATATACATGGACCCTGTAGATATATGTAGTTAGGACACCTAAATAAATATGCAGTACTTATAAACTAAATCTAACAGACCTAAAGCCGATATGGCTGCTTTCAGCAAGTCAGGAATTTAGAAGGCTGCACATGGCCCTAGCAGCAGCATCAAATCCAGCTGAGCATATTATTTTATTGTCATATTGAGAACTGATTTAAATTTAGTTGAGAAGTTTTACCTAAAAACCATAAACATTGCAAACTAAATAAAGGATTGAATATAATACAGCAATTAGTTCACAATGCATTGAGTTATATAAAAAACTGTTTTTTTAAATTATTAAAAATTTTTATGTAAGTGCGCGAACAGTGTTTTGTATAAGGTTTGATATTTTCAGATAAAAAATTTAAACAGCTGTTCTACCAGTTTTACCTGTATTATTATGCCATGGTTTTGTCGTGGAAACATTATATAAGATTAGCCATATTAAAAGAAATGGTCAGCCAAAAAAATAAAAAAAACTATCGACTAGATCGCTCATTTTAATTCAGAGTAAAAAAGTGAACTTGTTCAATCTTTTAGTTCAATCGCTCTTTTTTTCTTTTGAACTATGATTTGTGATCTGAACTACTTACTAATTCATTCTGTTAGTTTAATCGTTATTTTTCCATTTGAAATATGATTTGTGTTCTAAGCTACTTTTTATTAAGCTTAATATAATTTTATTATTCATAATTTTCAAAAATAATAAATTCCTAAAATGGTTATTAAATTGTATGGCAGTTCTACATTGTTGTCAAAGAAAGTAAACTCTAATACACGTACATACGTACATTTTAGTTCATTTTGTTTAATAGTTCAAATACAAAGCATAACACTACGTCTTAACGAGCCATTGATTTGTTTGCACATGAACAAAGCGTCGGCAGAATAAGGAACAATAATTTGTTTACTTTTTTCTGTGTGGAGAAAACGTACGATGTGCATATTCTGACTCAAGGCGAATTCATAACAGGTAAACTCGAGAGCTCGGCTGACTATTTGTTGTCACCATCTTACAGTGTCAAAATGTACTAACATTTTTTATTTTGATAGCCAAAAATGATTTATACAACAACAAAATGTACGTATTTTTATTACAGAGTTGTACTCTTTTTTCGCCGAGAGTCTACCTTGTTTATTGTGCCATGTTCTGACTAAACCAAGGCGAATTCATACCAGGTGGAGTCAATAGCCCAGCTGATTGTTTTTTGCTCTCGTTTTTTTGCTAATGTCTTGTCAAAAAATACATTGTTTAATATCTGCTAATCTAATGTCAAAGTTGTTGTTTTGTTGTAGTTGTTGTCCTACTGCTCACATCTGGTATGAATTCGCCTTGGACTAAACATAATTTTCTGTTTGTCGTCAATGTTGTTTGAATGCTTATAGCACAGCAAATAACATTTGCACGCTGGATCGACAGAAGGCGTTCTTTAAAAGTCAAACTTTCCTACTAAAAACAACATTTGATGGCAGACATCGTTGTGCGAACAAATGTTCGAACAATGCTGTTTGAACAAGAACATGACATCGACAACGACGGTCTTCACGAGAAGTTTTGATGTGCGCACATGAATTTCTTCAATGGTTGAACAAATCAATGGCTCGTCAAGACTGCGTGTAATTCAAAAATTGAACTAGGTAGACATAAAAATTTTAATTAGTTCATTTTAGTTCAATTGAACTAATTAGTTTCCTAACCACCCTAGTCTACTACCGACTGTCTTACAGATCTAATTTGAAACCATAACAAAGTAAATTTATTAAAAACTTGGCGGAAAATGTTACAGAGCATATATGAGCTGCCATTTCATATTTTGGTGCCTCCAAATATAAGGCTTCGGATACAAATTCCAAAACCATCGCCACTCTTTATATTCTGTTGTATTTTAGTGTCATATTTTTTGGTTACTGGAGGTAAGAAAAATCGGATTACATCTAGTTTTGCGAAGTACATAGTGGGAATAAGAAATGTACTCGTGGTAAACTAAAATGAGAAAAGATTAAGAACAAAAGTTTTTGGGGCTTAAGTCGAGTTCCGTGAAGCAGCACCAATTAAAAAATTACACTGGGTGATAGAGAATTAAAAAATAATAAGAAAATTTAAAATAAAGGGCAGTCGCCTTTACTTTCCGAGTTATGGGTCTCTGAACTTTTCATATAAAACTGTGATTGTACACTACATTTTTGAACAAATTAGGTCAATATGGGTATCATTTTAAAGCTTTTGGAAATATCTATCACGTGGTGCTCAAATTTTATAAAACATTTACCTACTAGGAACCAATGACTTTTTTATGAAAATATATGTATAGTACCAAGGCATATTAATCAGGTAGCCTCACTACTGAGGGGAAATATTAAGGCGAAAATAATAAATTTTTTTTATATGGAATTTGATTGTTCAACTTCCATTTAAGGGGAAAAATTGTAAGTTTAAGCGTCAAAATCCATATAAAAAAATTGATTATTTTCGCCTTAATATTTCCCCTCAGTAGTGAGGCTACCAGATTAATATGCCTTGTATAGTACGTAGAAAACCTTTAGAAAGCGAAGCCGGTGTTGATTATACCATAGAGGTGAAATTCCTTGCTCCCGGCCGAAGGCCTGCTATGCAGGAAAACTTTAGTAAGCGAAGCTGGTGTTGGTTATACCATAGAGGATAAAATCCTTGCGCCCGGCCGAAGGCTATGCAGGAAAACTTTAGTAAGCGAAGCTGGTGTTGGTTATACCATAGAGGATAAAATCCTTGCGCCCGGCCGAAGGCTATGCAGTAAAATTTTAGTAAGCGAAGCCAGTGTATGTTATACCACAGAGGAGAAAATCCTAGCGCCCGGCCTAAGGCCGGCTATTCAGGAAAACTTTTGCAAGCGAAGCCGGTGTTAGTCATACCATAGAGGATAAAATCCTTGCGCCCGCCCAAAGGCCGGCTATGCAAGAAAACTTTAGTAAGTGAAGCCGGTGTTGGTCATACCATAGAGGAGAAAATCCTTACGCCCGACCGAAGGCCGGCTACGCATTAAAACTTTTGTAAGCGAAGCCGGTATTGGTGGTTAGAAAGAAACATAATATTTCAAATTCAGAAACTGAAGTAATAATTCAGTTTTTAATGGATTAATTTTTTTTTAAATTTTAGCACCATTCGATGGGTATTTCCAAAAGCTTTAAAATGATACCCATATTGACCAAATATGTTCAAAAATGTAGTGCAGAATCACGTTTCATATGAAAAGTTCAGACGCCCATAACTGGGAAAATAAGGGTGACCGTCAATTTTTTTATTTTACATTTTCTTATTATTTTTGGCTTAAATCTAGTTTAGTGAAGCTTGATCGATCCTATGTTTCTCGACTTCACCAACCCTGATTCAAAAAGTCTAAACAAACTTCTCGCCGCCATTCCGACCACAAACCTTTCAATGGGGAATAGGTGCAGAATAATGTCCAGAGCTGCTTGAGGTAAATGGGTTAAAATTTTTTTAAATTTTGGCACCACCTGATAGATATTTCCAAAAGCTTTAAATTGATACCCATATTGACTCAATTTGTTCAAAAAATAGTACACAATCACAATTTCATATGAAAAGTTCAGAGGCCCATAACTGGGAAAATAAGGGCGACCGCCATATTTTTTATTTAACATTTTTTTTATTATTTTTTAATTCTCTATCACACTGTATAATTTTTTTTTTTTGATCGGGCAAGCTTCACTAAACTAGATTTGTTCCTTATTAAATAGTTATTGTAGTTTTTGACCTTTTTTATATTTCAATTCTATTTTTAATCAAGCACAAGATCTTTTTTATATAAAAATCTTTAATTGGTGTAGCGAAATATTGTAAATAAAATTTGTTCCTTATTTTTTAATTCTCTATCACCCTGTATATATTTATATATATATATATATATATATATATATATATATATATATATATATATATATATATATATATATATATATATATATATATATATATATTTTAATTGGTGCTGCTTCACGGAACTAGACGTGTTCCGCTTTTGGGAACCTATACACTACATGTTATGGGCATAGACTATGTGGTTATGGGCTTCTCAACTCTTGATGTAAAACTGCGGTTGTTCATTGCATACACACAGTTTGTCAA
Organism: Phasia obesa; assembly: GCA_949628195.1. Taxonomy (NCBI): domain Eukaryota; kingdom Metazoa; phylum Arthropoda; class Insecta; order Diptera; family Tachinidae; genus Phasia; species Phasia obesa. Next base: position 81,366,354 of record OX451216.1, read on the forward strand.
TAATGAGTTTAGGCTTAAATCTAGTTTAAGGACACATAAAAATTGAAAAAAGTAGCCTATTGTGTGTAAAATTTTATTAAAAATAAAATAAAAAAATGGGGACCACGCACATTGGGTTGAAATTCCTAATAATGGCTCTTAATTGAAAATTTATATTTTTAAAAAGTAATCTATTTTAGGTTATAGTAAACAAAATTGTGCTTCATTAATTATCTTTTTAATTTCTCGATGTTATCTACTTTTCGAGTTGTGCGTTGTCAAAGTTGAAGTTTTTGAAAACAGTGATAAAAACTGAAAAAATGTTTGTTTTTTAATTAAATTTTTGTATTTTCTATCATAAAAGTAATATTTTTTCAATGGAACCTTCAACTTCAGGTATTTGGAAACTCAAATCTGTATCTCAGTTATATATTTTTGTTGTAGAAATATTTTTAATATTTTTTTAAAATTGGTGTAAAAAACAATCATTTTTCAATTTCAAGTAGAAATTCAAATCCGGTTTGGGGAAGCTTGGATAAAAAAAATGGAATTTTCTATGATATGTCTACTTACAAATCATATAAAAACATTTTGCAGGTTTTTTGCTATAAGAAGGAAAAAAAATTGTTTTCTATTTCAACATCAAAGAAAAATTCGTGTATGCTTAGCAACGCACTCACTGCATTAATCATTTATGTATGTATGTTAGTGTGTACATATACATGTAGTTTTACATAAATTTTTAATACATGGTTCGCAGATTATTACTCATGCACTGTTATTGGCCATGCACTGTTATTGGCCAGTTATCGGAGGAAGCACAGAAAGCTTGTAATAAATACTTTGAATCCGAGAATATTTTCACGGAAATGCAGTCGTGAAAAGTCAAATGAAGATATTTTCAATAGATTTTTAATAAGCTCTGATCCTATTATTAGTAATATGAGCCAACATTACAAAAAGAAAATTACCGTGTTACCACAGCTGGTATTGGGCCTTCTTTATTACCTGAAATTTCTGAAGAAAATAATTCCGATGATATTAATTTTTGTGACAGCGAATATGAAGACTGATAGTATTAAACATAAAATGTATGCAGATGAAGATTTATCTCCAAAATGATTTAGTTTTTATCTTTATAATATTATTTTGATTCATTTCTTACTTTAATATATTTTTTATGATTAATAATCAATATTTTCACAATTTAAACTCATTTAGTAACATTAATAATTCAAGTTCCTCACTGCTTGGTATATTTTCTATAAACATCAGAAGTATTTCCTCAGTTGACAAGTTTAACAAATTTAAAAATTTAATTAACACGTTACCTCGAACACCTAAAATCATTGCTGTTCAGGAAACATGGTTTGATAATAATTTAACTCAAATATATAGCATAGCTGCCTTTAATGCTGTTCATTGTTGTCGATCTGATGGTTATGGAGGCACGGCAATTTATGTTCGAAAAGATTTGAAATTTAATATTGAATTATCTACTAGCAAAGACTATGTGGATTTGATTGTTCTAACACTGCTGAACCAGAAATTTAGAGGAAGAAACATAAAACTTGCATCATTTTATAGATCTTAAAAATGCGTTTTAACTTAATTTATTTATTTATTTATTTAATTATTTACTTTATTTAATCAATATATTCCCAATTAATGGATTGCTTGATAGAACAGATTTTAGAAGATAACATTATAAAAGTAACATTACAAATGTAATAATAACAAAAAATAATTAATAAAAAAGAAATACATAAAATAAATTGAAATTTATATAATTATTGAGAATATGAGCCCTAACATCAAAATACACTTTTTTTTAATAAAAACACAACTAAAATTGAGTAAAACTGACGATGAATATACATATATTTTTGATTTGTTATTATTAATAAATTTTGATTCAGAACAACAAACATTACAATTCCCACCCCACGGCTCCAGACAACGAATGCGTAAGACGATCGAACGATCTACATGTATCCTGTTTATGATACAAAACCAATATACATGCAAACCACTCAACCGTCCGACACAATCGTCATCCGTAACCACGAGGTAAGAACCAAAATATCTACTATACAAAATCAAAAACCATTACGTACTAATAGTGTTAAAATATAGAAGCAATTCTTTCTTGAACACATTAAATGATGCAGAGAATGATCTAAGATGTATTGGTAGATTGTTCCAAATACGAGTCACTCGAATTTGAAATGAAAATTCATAGATACAACTATTAAAAGAGTCAAATAAAATCTGAATATTTCTGTTTGAATGAATGAATTCAAATTTACGTACAATATAAGAGGGATAACCATATTTAAAAGAGTTATAAAACAGGTGAAGCGAACGTAGTTTAATTAGGTTTGTGAACGAAGAACCTATAAATGGAACATAGTATTGGGAGGTATGACTCATATAATCCAAACCATAAACAAATCTTAAAATTCGTTTGAAGCAATTATTACATTTAGAAATATATTTCTTATTGGTACCACAGTAAACATCAATACAATAGTAAAAGTGAGGCATGAGAATGGTGTGTGCTAAACGATATCTAACTATATAAGGTAAATATGAGGATATACTATATAATCTTTTAAGTGTAAAATTTATCTTGGAAATAACGTTGTTAATGTGAGGTACGAATTTAAGATCTTTGTCTATAGTAACTCCAATACAGGTTACAGTATCACAAAGGGAAACATATCCGTTTACTACAATATTAGGCAAGGAATTATCCCGTGGGAGTCCAAAAGTAATTGCTTGAGTTTTTTGAGGGTTAACTGTAATATCATTCCGATAGGCCCAAGAAGAAATGTTAGCAAGATCAGCATAGATCATTGAAGTACAATCACTAAATGAATGGTTGTTGCTAAAACAACACAATTGAATATCGTCTGCGTACATATTTAACGTGGAATTATATATACATTCATTAATGTCATTAATATAAGTAATAAAAAGCAAAGGTCCAAGGATAGATCCTTGTGGGACGCCAGATACTATGCGATTAATATTGGAATTGCAGGAGTTGTATGAGACAAACTGGGATCGGTTAGATAAAAAAGATGATATTAATTTACAACTTGTGTTGGAAAAATTAAAGTTATTGTGAAGTTTAAACAGTAATTTGCAGTGGTTAACAGACTCAAAGGCTTTCGTTAAGTCAAGTAAGACCATTAAACACTATTAGAAATGGACCAGAAAGTAATAAGGAATATTTTGCTTCACGTAATTCGACGTCTTAGATCCAGTGTTTAGAACACAAGACCTAAAATATCGAAATCACGACATACCAAAATAAATAAATATTATTGAATTAACATAGTCAAATCCAAATTAAATACCCAATTATTGAATTAAATAAAACACTACAATTAAAATAGATTAAAAAACACTTGTTGACATAAGAAATAAATGTAATATTTTAGAAAAGATAAAAACATTAAAATCATCTAAGGAATGTTTAATCAGACAAAAGGACACTTATACAACCCGCCAATAGCCAAAGCAAGGACACTGAAGGACCCAGAACATCATCATCATTACCATAAAAACCTTGTTATAGATATTAGGTTTGAATAAAGATACACTACTATGATAAAGGTAAACAAATTGTATAATAATGATAATAAGTTAAAGGCACAACAAAATCCCAACTTCTGCAACTGACCCGCCAAAATAAAGACCTTAAAAATATATAATCACAAATATCAATCCCATTATTCACAAAAGCTAAAAGGTCTTATTACGAATGACGTGTCACGACCACGACAGCTTCGCACCAGAATAAAGAAAACAAATGGCTCCTCCAATCTATTGCTTAGCTTTCTTAGTCGTACAAACGACACGACATAAGTAATAAGGCCTAAAAAGTATTTATATTAAAATTTAGAACATTTGAGTAATTAATATCTCGAAACTTTTTAGAATAGGGGGGATAGAATATACTTTGAATACTTTGAAACATTGGAATTCATACTCAGATCTTATGGTCGTGATCCATGTATTTTTGTTGGAGACTCAAATGTGGACTCACTTAATATAAATTTTGCTGATGATCTCTTTAACTTGCTTGCTAACTATGATTTCGTAAACAGTCATTCTTTGATCACGCGTCCAGTTAGTAATTCTTCAATTGATCATGTTTAACATTTCTAGTTGCTTGTCTATTGCAATTTTCTGCGGATTTAAAAATGGAGAGCAAAATCAAAATACTAAAAAGGATTACCGTTTTGTCTGTAATTTTGATCAATTGGAACAATATATCCATGAAAAACTGCCAATAATACAAGCGACAGGTGACTTGAATACTGATATGTCAGCAGTAATTGCTTGTGCCAATAAAGCTATTGAAATTTTAACTGTAGAAATTCAAACTAAAAATAACATAGAGAATGAAATAACATCATGGGTTAATGGAAACTTGCAAAAGTTATTCACGATTAAAAAACAACTATTGAGGACAAGAAGGAAAAAACCAGGAGATATTGAAACAGCAAATAAGCTGAAAAGAATAAGCAAAGTGACAAAAAAGGCACTGAAATATTCTATGAAACACTTTTATGAAAATAAATTGGATGATATATGTACGTGAAAATCCCAAAAAATGTTGGAAGTTTCTAAATGAAACACTTGGGCGATCTGCTAAACAATCTGTTACTATTAAAGACGAAAATGGTGAACTAGTTTAGGAGGACATTAAAAAAGCTTAAATATTAAATAAATTTTTTATTGAATCTGTTGAACAATTAAAAATGCAAATTGACGAATCTTCTGGTGACACATGCAATTCCCTAAGAACATTCTTCATAATAATCGTTTTCAGTTTAAACACATTACCCAAGAAGAAATTTTTAATATTATCTCAAATTTAAAACTGAATAAAAGCCCCGGTCATGATTGCATATCAGCCAAAATATTGTCAAGATGTGCAAATGATTTTACTCCTCATTTGGTAACTATATTTAACAATATGATAAATAAATCAATATATCCTGATACATTGAAAATTCATAAAATTGTGCCAATTCCAAAAGGAATAAATGCCACTTCTTTGGATATGTATCGACCAGTTGCGATTTTATCTGCTGTTAACAACGTCTTTGAAAAAATTGTGCATTCTCGAATTCTTAGTTACTTGGAAAATGAAAATTTGCAAAATGAACATCAGTATGAAGGTTGCATTGAAGTAGCTGGTGTATTTTTCGATTTCACAAAAGCTTTTGATCTCATAGATCATGAAATACTACTTAAAAAGATCAAATATTATGGTATTTGGGGAAAAGAATTGTTTCTGGTACAAAATTGTCTTAAAAATAGGAAGCAATTTGTTGAAATTAATTCATCCAAAAGCACCCATCAATCCATTAAATACGGAATTCCGCAAGGTAGTGTACTGGGAACTTTACTTTTTTAATTTACCTGAACGATATAAAAAATCTCAACTTCAAAGGAAAGTTATTTGCATATGCAGACGATGTTTGTTTATTCTACGCCTATAAACATGAAACAGTTGCAAAAGTTAATATGGAATATGATGCTTCTTTATTATTTGAATATTTTTGTTTTAAATGCTGGTAAAACGAAAGTTCTACGATTTAAGCCTTATAATAATCCAATCAATGAGTTTAGTATATTTGTTCATGGTGAACAAATATACTAAACAAATTGTAGAAGTGAATTCTGTAAAATATTTAGGAGTACACCTGCAGAACAACCTCACTTGGAAAGAGCACATTCGTCATCTCAAGACAAAAATAGCTCAAGCTGTAGGCCTTTTATATAAATTCAAAAACAAATTTCATCGTGAAACAAAACTTCTACTTTATAATGCGTTAATACAAAGTCATTTGAATTATTTAACCATACTGTACGGTTACAAAAATAGTGTTGAAATAAAATCCCTTCAAAGAATGTAAAACAAGGCGCTGAAAATAGTAGCAAACCTCCCACAAAGGTACTCAACAATATCGTTATATTGCAATGATTTCAAATTGATTCTTCCAATTCATGCGTTATACAAATATCACCTTTTATTGTATGTTTTTAAATGTATTAATAATATCGGTTACCACATTATGCAAGTTTCAAGAAACCACCACTCATTTAATACTAGAAATAGTAGAAATTTGGCAGTTGCTCGTTGTAGACTGGAAACGACGAAACAGCGTATTGAATATGTGGGACGTCGAGAATTCAATATGTTACCTGAAAACATTAGAACTATAAACCGAATTTCTATTTTGAAAAATGTATATTTTAAATAATTTTGGAAAATCTTCTGACGAATTAACGTGCCTTATTTATGTACATATATACCTGTAATATATTTCTTTATTTATTTTTGGAAATACATATTGTGTAACTACTTTAAGTAATTATATTGCATAAGACTATAAATTGCTAACTCACTTCTAAAATGCCTTCTTGGCGCAGAGGTAATTTGTATTGTAAACTCAATTTAAAATGAATAAATTTTTTAATAAAAAAAAAACTTTGGGGGTCCGTAACTCCGAAGGAGTGGGTCGCCTCCAATTTTATCACTTGACATTTTTTGCTTAAAATTACATTTTACACACAATAGGCTACTTTTTTATGATGTGTCCGTAAACTAGATTTGCTCAAAAAAATATTTTAAATATACTAGCTGTGCCCGCCACTTCGTCAGCGTCTTTACAATTTTTTGTTCGATTTTGCTTTGAAAAACACATTTTATATCGGGAAACACCATCATAAAAGTGAGCGTATAACGCATATTCGCATAAATTTTTCGATGTTTTTTTTTTATAAACCAACGAAAATCGGTTGAGTGGTTCTCGAGTTATAAAATCACGAACACCAATGTCCGACTTATTGAAATTAAAATTTCTATGTTATATATGATAACCAAACGATTACACCTGGCTGATTAAGCAACCACCAATAACAGTAGCGTAGTACAGCTATTCGAGGACGCCAATCAGGCAGTGTGAGAACGAGACTCAAACCACTCGAAGGCCGAACAAGAAGGACGGCCTGATTTACTTTAAGCGATAATGACAATGACGCACGCACGTGTTCCCCGACCCAGAGCTACTTTACGACTCCGTTATTTATTTATGTGCAATAACATGTTAGTTTTTTATTTAGAGCAGGTTCTATCTGATATGTAAAACTATATGACGACAGCTGTTTTCAGTGATGTTCACTTTTATTTTCAAAAATTCCGCTTTTATTAATTCCGAATTTAAAATTAAACAATATCTTTATTCTAACTTTTGTTAGTATGTAATTTAATGGTCGCAGTTTTATATCGATACATTAAAGGTGATATTAATAATATGGTTATGTAATCTAATATACATACATATATTATATATCTATTTGCAAGTTTGATTATTTGTACGTCAATCACGGCTTAATCGAATTTAATGAAATTTAAAACATAGACAGATCTTTATTTTTGGTGTGTCCAATAGGAGGGTAGGTATAAGGGTCATTTTTATACGAATGGATGAATTATAATATAAGTTGAGAACACAATTACATATATGTATAGTGATAAAAGGCAAGGTGTGCTTATCCATTTTATCGGTACTAAGAAACTCTGAATTAAATTAAAAATTTACTTTACTATAGTGCATAATTTTTTAAATCCTTTTTAAGGCGGTAAGTAAACTGTGTTAACTGTACTATCACCTAATTAACAACTTTGGACCGTGGGACAAAAAAATGCAATTGAGGTATTGTGGGTAACGAAAGTGCTGCTAATCACTTAATTGAGCCGTTGCTTTTGAAAATGAGAGAACTCCATTTTGTGAAAAAAAAAAATTATTAAACCTAAATCTTATTACAAATTAATATAATTTTGTGTTTTTAATCAATTAACAATAAATATTATGTATTTCAATATCAGTATAGATTTGTTATTAAAAATGTATTTTTTTCGCAATTTTTATTTATTGTACCTTCATTATAATTGAACTATCAATAAATTCTCATATCTTAAATCTAGAAAAATAAATATACAGTGCTGGACAAAAAAAATGTATGGTTCACGGTTACTGTAATTTGCGGGTTATCCCTCTGATGTACGAATGAGAGAAGCAGTGTCCCTCCTTCTTAGTCGAATGTAACCAGGGGGGTTACTGCGTATTTCGATTCGAAAGAAAAATCATTCGAATTTGTATGTTTTTTACATTGTGTTTCGAACAATTTTTCTTTCGAATCGAAATACGCAGTAACCCCCCAGGTTCAGTGTATTCGGATGAGTTTCAAGCTTCTTTAAATACCTTATGGCAAGTTTCGCTATTTCTGCTTTAACTGACGGCACGTTTAGATCTTTATGGATGTTCGAGTTTTTTATATACCAAGGAGCAGATGTAATTATACGAAGAACCTTATTTTGGCGCCTTTGAATTTTTTCTACGTTGCTAGCTCAGGCAGTGCCCCATAATTGAATGCCATAACACCAATTTGTTTTTAAAATTGACTTGTACAATAAAAGTTTGCAATCTAAAGCGAGAGTAGAATTTCTGCCAATAAGCCAGTTTAGTTGGACTGCTTTTAGCTTCATTTGTGTTAACTTTGATTCTATGTGGCGTTTCCAAGTAAGGCGCCGGTCAAGATGTATGTCAAGATATTTCACTCTGAAACCTGTGGTATCGTTTGGTTATTTATGCGAATAGGGGGGCACGCTTCCTTACGTAGTGTAAAAGTTATATGAGTGCATTTTTGTTCATTCACCTTTGTTATCCATTTCTTCAATCATTTTTCCAAATTGAATATGTGGTCTTGTAAATATCGTGATGCTACGGGTCTTTCGTGAATGCTTAAAAAAGCTGTGTCGTCAGCAAATGTCGATGTGTGAACTCGGTTACTAGTTGGCATGCCTGAAGTATACAATAAGTATAAAAAGGTTCCCAATATACTACCTTGGGGAACTCCGACTTCGATTGGCTGGGGTGAACTCCAAAAATCTCCTTCTTTCACAATAAGTTTTCGTTCGGTTAAATAACTAACTAGCAGCTTATACAGGTTTACGGTCAAATTCAGTTTTATCTTATATATTAGGCCTTCATGCCATACCTTATCGAATGCTTGCGAAACGTCGATTAAAAGCGCAGAGCAGTATTTTCTCTCTTCAAATGTCTTTTTAACAACATTGACTAACCTGTGAGTTTGTTCGATCGTACTATGTTTTTTCCTGGAGCCGAATTGATGGTTTGGAATACATCCTTTGTCGCTTAGAATAGGGTTAAGCTTAGTTATTAACATCCTCTCAAACAGCTTTGACATATTTGATAAAAGACTTATAGGTCTGTATGATTCAATTTTTGTGTGGTCTTTTCCTGGTTTAGGAATCATGGTAACCAAGGACACCTTCCAATCTGTGGGAAAGTACTCAAAACGTAAAATGGCATTAAAAATAAAAATAATAATTTTTTGGGCTATACGGGGCAATTCAAATAACATCTTGTTACTGGTTTTATCAATTCCAAGAGCTTTCTTGCTATTGCCTGTTCAATATCTCGAAGCTCAAACCTTAAGGTAACTGCCAGACTAACATCAACAGGTTTTAGCTCAGCTATATCAGTCGAGGCAATTGGAGTAAACATGTTTTTTTTTTAAATTATCAACAATAAGATTACCTTTTTCGGTATCATTTCTTGCCCAGCCTCCACAAGAAGTTCATAATGCAGGCTTACGTACGACTGGTCTTTTAAGGTTTTTACATGACGCCATAATAAATAATCAGATGTGGAGTTGGGTCCAGATCTTCTTGTAGTCGCTTGATGCTACGAAACAGTGACCTAGTGATTTGAAGAAGTCGCAATACTGACTCTCTGATACTTGAAATATAGGAGGTGCTTAGCAGGAGTATTTAATTTTTGAGTTGTTTTCCTTACCATAGAAAAAACTTGACAGCCTCTTTAGTTAAGCCTCGAGTCATCCCTTGTTTTGTCGCATTGGGCGGAGCAATGTAGCTCGCCACACACAACGCAAACCGGAGGCAACTTGCAGAAAGCCCTAGTATGACCATATTTTTGGAAATTTCGGCACTAGACGGGTTCTGATCGCAATCGGTTCTTCTACGCTTAAATTGCGGTGTATAAATAGAGTGCGTTTCATTCTTTTTCAATCTGATATATACAGGTTCTAGTTCAACGCGAAATAGAGGTTGAGAGACACGTTCTCGATTTCTGAGATTATCTACACTATCTACTCTTCAGCTGATAGGTATAAAAGTTCTTTTTAGCAGCTTTCAAATTCGTTAACTGTTTTATTATAACTGTTTTCATCAATAAATTGTTTTTTTTTTTTTCATCAATGATGCCACGTTTGATAGGAATTACATAAAATGAGTTCTCACCAATAACTGATTTTATCTTTTTCATTAAGTTGTTCGAATTTTTCTCTTTTAAATAAATTGAAGGTGGTTTGAATGACTTGGGTGCCGTTTTAAGTTCACTTAAACGCTATCTAAGATAGCAATGAGCAAGATTGACCACGTAAAACTGGCGTAGCTTTTATACACAAATTATTTTCAGTTTTTTAGTTTTTATTCATTTCAGTATTATCGACATTTGTTTGACTTCAGTCTTTTACTTGCTTTTGTCAAGTGAAGTTGTTTAGCGCGTAATTGTATTTTGTTCTTAGTGTGAAATTAGCGAGCTTAATTTGCTCTCTTTTTCTCTTTTGTTATTCTGTTTTTTTTTTTTTTTTATTTGTTCATTTAAAATTACAAGCAGATTATTTATAATTTCCCACGTGCACCTTTGGTGACAATCATAGGAAGAAAAAGAACCAAAGGTTCTAGGTCAGCTATATCGACCACTGCAATGGATTTGCATCTGAAAAAACAGGTGTCAAATTCCAAAACGTTTAATAAATTTGATATTTTATCAAAAATTGATACAATGGACGCTGAAGTTCAACCTGCCGGAAAAAATACTCCTGCCACAACTATTAAAAAGCAGAAGATTCCACCAATTGTAATAGACTCTTCAGTTGAATTCAAAGAAGTGATAGATTTAATCGGTACTTTTTCCGCAGAACTTCTATGGCTACAAAAGTTTTTTCTGACAATTTGGACAAGTATAAAAGTCTTCTCGCCGACTTAAAACACACCGAACTATGTTATTATACACATAAATTGTATGATAATTCAGCATATAAGATGGTATTAAAGGGTCTTCACAGGGTCCCAACTGACTGGATAAAAGACGAACTTCAAACATATCATGGTGTTAAATGTATTGACATCAAAGAGATAATTACTCAAAAATCGTCTCTGAATGATGCCTTGTATCTACTTACTTTTAACCGCATGGAAGTAAACAAAAAAGTACTCTTTAATATAAAATACCTTCAAAAAATATCCATTAATTGGAAAAATCAAAAATCAGCTCCGAACAGAGGCCCAACTCAATGTCAAAAGTGTGGTATATATGGTCATGGCACTGAAAATTGTTTCAGGCAAGCCGTTTGTTTCTTATGCTCTAGTAAATCTCACGATTCTAGTAAATGCACAATGCAACAGGCCCTCGGGGGAAAAATCTACAAATGTTTCAATTGTATTTCCAAGGGATATACTGATGCTGCTCATAAGGCCGATGATCCAAATTGCCCGTGCAGAAGTAACTACTTAGAAGCACGCCTAAGGGCCACTAGTAAAAGTCGTACTAATCAGAAAAAATGTTCCGAGATACCAATATTTAACGCGAGCAGTCATAATTTTCCAAATTTACCAAATTCAGCCGCTCCACATGTTTTTAATGCAAGTGAAAAACCAACATATGCAAATCAATTTAAACAAAATAACACCGCTCAAAATGATCTTTTTTAAATGGATCAGCTGTTCTCTATTTTTCAAAAAGCTACATTAGAGCTTCAAAAATGTTCATCAAAGTTAGATCAACTTAATATTATAATCAGTTTGCTTAAATATGCAGTCTAATTCTCAATTAAGAATCATGTTTTGGAATGCACAATTACAAAAATAATACAATTACAACAAGTATTAAAAGCTAAGTATATTGATTTGGCTCTACTTTGTGAAACCTTTTTAAACGAAGATTCTAGTTTTTCTCTACCAGGCTATCGAATTTACAGGCAAGACAGAACAGGGGCAGGAGGTGGCGTTGCTATAGCTGTTAAAAATAACATTAAATCCAATAGCTGCCAAAATTATGTTACATCTGGAATTGAAAATATATCAGTGGAACTATTTTTGCAAAATCGACCGATAATATTTACTGCTATATACTCTCCAAGATATTATGGTACTTTTTAAACGAGATATTCTTAGGATAACTCCGTCAAATAAAGAATATATAATTTGTGGTGACTTTAACGCAAGACACTCAAGCTGGAATTGCAGTAGAGCAAACACAGCGGGAAATGTTTTATTCAATTTGCAGTTAAGATCAAACTTTTTTATACATTACCCAAGTAGTCCCACTCGCTATTCTCAGAGTAATATTGGCCAACCTACTACCACAGTCCTGATGCTGACTAATTCAAGTTTTTTAATATCACCTCTGTTATCACATGATAATATTTTGCCGTCGGATCACTGCCCAGTTACCTTCTCAATTGAAGCTGAAGCCAGAATGGGAAATACATGCAAACTAAATATCAAAAACGTAAATTGGAGTCTCTTTAAGCATACAATAGAAAGTACATTACTTCAAACTAATTTCAACTCAAACACTATATCCTCAACATACTGCATAGATAAACCTTAGAATATTCAACCATGCAATAGAAATAGCAAAGTCTTCAATGCCAAAAAAAAGTTTTGAACCATACCTATTTAAAATATCTGACAACACTAAGCTGTGCATTCAGTCGCGAAACAAATTTTATCACTGTGAATAAATTAATTATTTTCCGATAAATAAAATACTATAAAGTAACAAATTACAAAAATATTTTTTTAATAATATTCTTGGGAGGCGGGGATGGGTTAGGCATTGGAAAGCTTAAAAATGAATATTTTTAGAAAATTGGCAAAAAAAATTTTTTTTTTCACAGGGACTTTTTGGGGGTGGGATTGGAGGAAGACCTCCCCCTGCCCATAAAAATAAATTTTTATGGTTTTAAGAAGTATAAAATCTATTTCTTTGAATAATTGCATTATTTTTTCAAATAATATTTTATTTAACCGCCCACAAAAGGGGCGGGGCCAAAAATTGCATTTAAGAATCTCTTAAGTCCAACTTTAAGTTTTTGAACATTCTTTGACCTTAAAAGTTGTAATTGCTAAACAAAATACCGGGAAAATTAAAAAAAACTTGCATTTTTCAGAGGTAGGATTAGTTCTTCCAAGGGGAACTTTTTTCTCCTTGGTCAGATTTTTACTATTTTCTAGCTTTGACAGCCAATGACCATAACAGATTTTTCTGCAAAGTTTCATTGACCTAGGTGCACTCAGTAAATTTTTAGAGCCAATATAAGCTAAAAAAAAAAGTAATGTCCGGCTAGATTGGCAAAATACCCCTATGTGCGATGCAAATACGTAGCGAAAATACGATTATTTCATATCAAGATACAATAAAATATCTTGGAGTTTGCCTATGTAGATAAAAAGTTAACGTTTAAAAAACACATTGAACACACAATTGATAAAGCTGTCAAGTGCTGCAGAGCTTTATTTCCTCTTCTCAGTAAAAGATCCCATTTAAACTCCGAAAATAAGATCATAATATTTAAGACTGTAATTAGACCTATATTACTGTATGGGTGTTACGTTTGGGGCAGTGCGACTAAAACCCATATAAAGAGACTTCAAGTAGTATAAAATAAAACTCTAAAAATTATTTACAAACTCCCTCGCTTATACCGTACACAAGATCTTCATACAAGGTACTCACAGCAGACCGTAAAAGAATATATAGAAACTCGGAACCTGGCATTTTCATGTAAATGCAGTTTTTCCGAGTATGACCTAATAAAAAATTTATCGGAAGACACTTCATAGTCTACTGCAGTAAACTATATAAGTGTTATTGATAAGAAAAGGATATATTGTCCCACTGGTACATTTGAAATCCAGATACCACACAAAGGTTTTTCTATCATTTTTCTTTACTTAATTATATTCTAGTCACTGAATTTTAAAAATTTTACTTTTGATCCATATGTTGAAATATCTTAAACAATTTTATAATTAAGTTTTAACGCTCTAGGTCTTTTTTATAAAAATATTGTATTTAATTTTATTTTTATAATCGATATTTCGCTACACCATTGGGTAGCATCGTCAGGAATTAAAAAAAAATAGTTATATAATATTTAATTGAATGAAAAAATTAAAATGATTGAAAAAACTTTTTGTCAATCAAATTTAAAAAACTAACATTTCAAAAACATTCAAAAAAAAAAAAAAAAAAAAAATTTAAAAGTAAATAAAATGTTACTACGAATGATAAAAAACATTTTTAAACCTATTCATATTTACATAAAATTTATTATATTAAAAATGTTTTAACAGTTTTTAGAAAAACCAAAATAATTTCACATTTATACATATATGTATGTACATAAATTACACCGGAAAAGTTACAAAGAATTAAAGATTATATTATACTATTATTTTTTATGTACTAAATGTCTATAATTCTGTGCAACATTTTCTGTATCTGCTTTAAAATTTATTCTTTTTTCAATCGGAACTTTAATTATTTGTAACATTTCTAACATATAACGGCGTTTATAATTATTTTCCAAATTTAGAATTGATACATTTTCAAAGTTGGGATAGTGATTACTTTTTGAACAGTGGGAAGACAATGCTGTTTTTTGTAAACTGATGTTATCCCTGTATCTCTGGTCTGATTTATGTCCAGCTATTCTCGTTTTCAGTTTATTCTTCGTTGTACCTACATATACTTTATTACAGTTCTCTTTGTCATTTCCCTTACAAGGTATTTTATACACTAAATTTGACATATCTAATTTTTCTATTTTATCTTTTGGCTTGCTAAATAATCTATTTAATGTATTATACGTTCTATATGCCATCTTGTATTTAACTGTATCAAATATTTTTGATTTTTCCAATCGTTCAGATAAAACCGGTACATAAGTTATGGATTTATATATCTTTGGTTCTCTCTCTTTTATTTTATTTGGTTTTCTATTACTTTTGTATTGCCTTATTAATCTATTAATTAGCTGAATTGGGAAATTGTTTTCGCTTAATATCTTTTTAATTTCATCTATATTCTTTCTGTGGAATTCTCTGTCACTAATGGTTAACACTCTTTCTATGAAATTTTTTGCTGTATTTATAATTATTCGTTTATTTTGTTTAGAATAATAATTAATAATTCTACCCGAAGCTGTGGGTTTTTGATACCAATCCATAATCAATTTGTTGTTCTTTCTAATTATTAAGGTATCTAAATATGGAAGTTTTGAATCGCATTCCTTCTCTGTTGTAAATTTAATGCAATTATCAAATTCATTAAATGTTTGCAGCATATTGTTAACAGCTGGTTCAGAAATTACACAAAACAAATCATCTACATATTTGGTTATTATACTTGGTTTTATACTTAATTTTTCAACACAAGAATCTAGCAATTTCTGCATAACTATATCCGCTACAATTGGTGAAGCAGGAATCCCATTGGAAGTCCTTTCTGTCGTTTATAAATTTTCTGATTATATTGGAAATATCTATTATCCTCTATACAAAATTTGAGAATACGTAAAAATAAGGATTTCTCTATTTCTGTAAACTTTTCTATAATATCCCATTTTTCTTCTATTGTATGTATTGCTAAGTCAACAGGTATACTTGGAAATAATGATACTACATCTAATGAAATTAATTTTTCATCATTTTTTATATTTAAATTTCTTATTTTATTTTTAAATTCAAGCGAGTCTTTAATATTGTATTTTGAATGTTCCGTAATCTTTTTTAATATATTCGTAATATATTTACATAACTCATAGGATGGAGAATTAACAAAGGAACAAATAGGTCGTAAAGGAAATTTCTCTTTGTGAATTTTTGGCAATCCATATAACCTAGGTGCAGTAGCTATATTTGTTTTAAGTTTATTCTTCTCAATAGCTGTAATAATATTACGTTTAAAAAGTTCTTCTACTATATCATTATTGGTGTTGAGTACGCAACACTGTTTTAACAAACGTCACTACATGCAATTATGCTACGATGATGATTTTTAAATTCAACAGTCAGTAGAGTTCTGATTCAGTATCTGTGCGTGTCGGTCGTGACTTACAATCTTATTTTACTTTCTTTATCTTTATATTTATATTAATAATAATTTACAATTAATAAATGATTGACTTTGAATACAAATAATCAAAAGACGCGTGTTTAATTACTGGCTCCACAACAAATTGGCGACGAGGATTTGTGTAAAAAAAAGTGTTTTATAAAATAAATTTCATCAGAAAATTATTTTACAAGAAAATACAACAAAAAAAAAAAAAAAAAAGGAAAGTAATAGTTTTTTTAAACATCATGGCGACATCATCACTTGAGCAAGTGCTAGCAAAAATTCTAGTACAACAACAAGAAGCAGCAAGTCGTCAAGAACAACAACTTCTGATGCAACAGCAACAGCTTCAGAAACAATTTGATATGTTTGAACGCCAAGAACGATTCATGGTCACTCAGCAGCAAACATTTCAAGAAATCGTAGGTCGCGACTCAACAGATTCCCCAACAGTGGAGGAACACAACACCGCAGCAATACAGTCATCAAAATCTTTCAATAGAGAACAGCTTATGGACATTTTAGCAAAACAAATCAGTGAGTTCGTGTATGATCCAGAAGAAAATCAGACATTTGGTTCATGGTACGCCAGATATGAAGATCTTTTTGTGGTCGATGCTAAGAATTTGGCGGACGCAGACAAAACACGACTACTCCTAAGAAAAGTAAGCCAAAATGTATATCAACAATACGCAGACGTAATGCTACCGTCGAAACCAACAGATATTCCATTTGATGCTACTCTACAGAAGATGAAAAACATGTTCGGTAAAAGAGAATCACTCTTCAGCAGCCGTTACAAGTGTTTCCAGACTGTAAAATCAGAAATTGAAGACTATGGGGCATACATAGCAAAAGTCAACCGTCTTTGTGAAAATTTTCAATTAGAAAAATGTACAAAAGACAATTTAAAGTGTCTCATATTTGTCAGTGGTCTTCAATCATCAAAAGACGCAAATTTCCGCAATGAAATTTTAAGAATGCTGGATGAGGAAAAGCCCGAGAAGCCAGTGACTTTAGATTTCATTAACCAGGAAATTCAGCGCACTCTCCAACGTCAGCAGGACACAAAAATGATTGGCAACTTTCAACAGGCACCTGTACAAACACAAGCCATTCATTCAAAGCAGCAAAAAGGTAAGAAAGCTTGTAATTCCCCTAAAAAGGAATCTAAAACACCTTCCACCCCTTGCTGGTTTTGTGGCGCCATGCACTACTCAAAATATTGTCAGTACAAAAATCACATATGCAAACAATGTGATAGAGCAGGACACAAAGAGGGTTATTGCATCACAAAAAGCAACAACGGCAAACAGAAATATTCAAAAGCAAATAACCGCCAGCCACAAACAACAACAAGTGTAAGCAATCAACAGACAAATTCTAATAAGAATTCGCATGCTCAAACAAGAACAATCGACAACAATGTTGACAACTTGTTTCATCGTAAATACGTCAATGTATTAATAAACAGCGTAAATGTCGAGCTTCAACTGGACACAGCTTCAGATATTTCTATCATTTCAAAACAATCATGGATAGATATCAATCGTCCAACTTTAAACACAACAAAGCGAACAGCAAGAGATGCAAATTGTAACAAAATTGAATTCATTGGTGAATTCAAAGCAACTATTACATTTCACAACTCAACAAAAACAATCACAGTTTTTGTAACAACAGTTCAGTCATTGAACATAGCTGGTGCAGATTTCTTCGAAGAATTTGGTCTTTGGGAAATTCCAATCAGCTCTTTCTGCAAATCAATTCAGCAATCTAACAAACACATAACAGATTTTAAGAAAGAATTTCCACAGGTTTTTAAGGAGAAGTTGGGTCATTGTTCCAAAATCAAAATCCATCTTCTACTTAAACCCAATGCTGTTCCAATATTTTGTCCAAAACGTCCAGTACCATATTCAGTAATCTCCCTAGTGGATTCTGAACTCAACCGTTTAGAGGAAGGTGGCGTAATTTCACCAACTAATTTTTCAGAGTGGGCAGCACCTATAGTTACAGTGAGACGCTCCAGTGGTAAGATCAGAATATGTGCAGACTATTCAACAGGTCTCAACGAAAATGTTGAACCACACTTTCATCCACTCCCTCTACCAGAAGACATCTTTATGTGTCTCAACAACCGTAAGTACTTCACAAGACTAGATTTTAATGATGCATACATGCAGTTCGAAGTAGATGATGCAACCAAGTCTATCTTAACTATCAACACACATCGAGGCTTATATACGTTCAATAGGCTAGTTCCTGGAATAAAATCAGCACCAGGTGCATTTCAACAAGCGATTGAAAAAATTTTAACAGGCATTCCAGAAGCCACAGCATATTTAGACGACGTCATAATAGCAAGTGAAACTTTAGAACAGCATCTGAAATCAATACGTCTCGTGTTAAATCGTTTTTCTGAGTACAACATGACAGTCAATTTTGAAAAATGTGATTTTATTCAATCTCAAATCAAATATTTGGGTCACATAGTTGATTCCAGTGGTATCAGACCAGATCCAAATAAAATTGTTTCAATTGTTAATTTACCTAGACCACAAAACATAAGTGAACTGAGATCATTTCTTGGCTCAATAAATTTCTATGGTAAATTCATCAGTACAATAAGATCGTTAAGAGCACCTCTCGATGTATTGCTTCAAAACAATACTAAGTGGCATTGGTCTTCAGAGTGTGAAAACTCATTTCAAAAATTCAAAAAAATTTTACAATCAGATTTAATGTTAACCCATTACAACCCCAAGTTACCCATAATAGTCTCAGCAGATGCATCAATGCAGGGTCTTGGAGCACAAATATCACACATCATGCCAGACGGAACCGAAAAACCAGTAGCACACGCATCCAGGTCTTTGACGTCAGCCGAGAAAAACTATGGACAAATTGAAAAAGAAGCTTTGGCTTTAGTTTTTGCAGTTAAGAAATTTCACCGTATGGTGTATGGCAGAAAGTTTTTACTCCGCACTGACCACAAACCCCTGTTAGCAATATTTGGTTCAAGGAAAGGTATTCCAGTACATTCAGCCAGTAGACTTCAGAGGTGGGCGTTAACCATGATGACATACGACTTCGATATCGAATACGTCAAAACTGATGATTTTGGTAACGTTGATATGTTATCTCGACTACTACCCTCAAAGCAACCAGATGATGAAGATTTTGTTATCGCATGTGCAACATTAGAATTCAATATAAGATCAGTTCTTAGAGACAGTCTTCAGTCTATTCCACTTACACATCACATGATTCAAAAAGCAGCTGAAAAAGATTCAACAATTCAAGCAGTTTTTCAGTACATTAAAACTTCATGGCCTAAGAAATCAAAAGATCTTCGCAGTGAAGATTTACAACAGTTTTATAATAGAAGATCATCACTTTCAATTGTTAATAACATACTTCTTTTTGGAGAACGCATTGTTATTCCAGAAACCTTCAGAAAAAGAATTCTAAAAATTCTACACAAGGGACATCAAGGTCAACAACGTATGAAGGCTATCGCCCGTAGCAATGTGTATTGGCCTAACATTGATCAACAAATTGAAGATTTTGTTCGCCAGTGTCCACAATGTCAGTCAAACATGAAGTCTCCAACAAAAACATCGTTATGTTCGTGGCCAATATCAACCAAACCGCTTCAACGCGTACATATTGATATAGCAGGTCCTATTCGTTCGCAGTACTATTTAGTTATAGTAGACTCTTTTTCAAAATGGCCTGAGGTATACCAAAGTAGCACAATATCTAGTAAAAAGATAGTTGATATTATGTCAGACTACACAAACAGATATGGTTACCCAAACTTAATAGTATCAGACAATGGTACTCAATTCGTAAGTGCAGAATTTCAACAATTTTGTAATAAACGTGGTATTCAACACTTGAGGACAGCCCCTTACCATCCACAAAGCAATGGACAAGCAGAACGTTATGTCGATATTGTCAAAACAGCAATTAAAAAGGCACAAGACAGTGATTCAAACGACAATACTCACCTTCAAGAATTTTTACTACAATACCGTTCAACTCCAAACTCAAATTGCGCGGAAGGGAAAAGTCCCGCAGAATTATTTATTGGTCGTAAATTACGTACAGAAATTGATCTTATCAAACCAGAAAAACAAACAGAAATCAAACGTGACACGAAAATGGAAGCACAATTCAATCGCAAACATGGCACTAATCATCGTGAGTTCCAAATTGGTCAACAGGTTTTCGTTAAAACCTACAAGGATAATAAGATGATATGGCGTCAAGGTGAAATAGTTGAAAAAGTTGGTCAAGTCAACTACCATGTCAAAATCAAAGACTCAAATATTGACAAAATTATAAAATCGCATGCTAATCAAGTTCGTGAGCGTTTCATAGATGTAGATCCAGATGATCAAATATCTTACAACCTACAACCATTGTTTCACCAGCCAGAACAAGATAATCCACCACATTTTAGTTCATCAGAAAGTGTTCGGTCGGACATCCATAATAACAACGAAAGTTTCAACACTTCATCAAATATTACAGATGCTCCTACTGAAAACATTCCAACACCACCCAGACGTTCAACTCGTAATAAGCGTACTCCAGCATGGCACCGGGACTACGAGATTCATCATTAACAAGGAGGGATATGTTGAGTACGCAACACTGTTTTAACAAACGTCACTACATGCAACTATGCTACGATGATGATTTTTAAATTCAACAGTCAGTAGAGTTCTGATTCAGTATCTGTGCGTGTCGGTCGTGACTTACAATCTTATTTTACTTTCTTTATCTTTATATTTATATTAATAATAATTTACAATTAATAAATGATTGACTTTGAATACAAATAATCAAAAGACGCGTGTTTAATTACTGGCTCCACAACAATTGGTCTTCTGCAATTTGTTAGTAGGATCTTTATTTACTAGATTGTATTTTGTAGTATCTTCTACAATATTTTTAATTCTGGTTTCATAATCCTTTTTATTTAAAGCTACAGTATTGTTACCTTTATCTGCTTTTAGAATGAGAATGTCTTTATTGCTTTTTAAAAACTTTTCTGTTTCTTTTACTTTATCTAAAACGAACCTATCTCTATTTGTCAAACTCATTTTATTTAAATGATTATCTATTATTGTAGTTAATTTAGTTCTAGCTATTTCCTGCTCTTCTTTTCTTGGAAGTGTCTGTATTAAATCTTCTCCATCTGTAATCATTTTTAATGTTGGAAAATCTTCCTTTCTAGTAGGTAAAGCATGTTTATGTCTTAATGAAAGAATCCATTTTACGTCCGTTGGAATGTCTAAGTCAGTCTTATTGACAAACCATTTTTTATTAAATTTAACTCCAAATTCCTTTTTTTTGTTGTTCATAAAAAGGGAATTTGGAGTTAAATTTTCATTTCAATAAAAAAAAAATGAGTTTGACAAATAGAGATATGTTCGTTTTAGATAAAGATAAAGGATCAAAAGTAAAATTTTTAAAATTCAGTGACTAGAATATAATTAAGTAAAGAAAAATGATAGAAAAACCTTTGTGTGGTATCTGGATTTCAAATGTACCAGTGGGACAATATATCCTTTTCTTATCAATAACACTTATATAGTTTACTGCAGTAGACTATGAAGTGTCTTCCGATAAATTTTTTATTAGGTCATACTCGGAAAAACTGCATTTACATGAAAATGCCAGGTTCCGAGTTTCTATATATTCTTTTACGGTCTGCTGTGAGTACCTTGTATGAAGATCTTGTGTACGGTATAAGCGAGGGAGTTTGTAAATAATTTTGAGAGTTTTATTTTATACTACTTGAAGTCTCTTTATATGGGTTTTAGTCGCACTGCCCCAAACGTAACACCCATACAGTAATATAGGTCTAATTACAGTCTTAAATATTATGATCTTATTTTCGGAGTTTAAATGGGATCTTTTACTGAGAAGAGGAAATAAAGCTCTGCAGCACTTGACAGCTTTATCAATTGTGTGTTCAATGTGGTTTTTAAACGTTAACTTTTTATCTACATAGGCAAACTCCAAGATATTTTATTGTATCTTGATATGAAATAATCGTATTTTCGCTACGTATTTGCATCGTCGGAAAACGTTTTGGGCTCTTATTAAATGGAAATAAAATTGCCTGTGTTTTATTCGTGTTAATTTTAATTTTCCATTTATTATAATAATTGACACACGAGTGAAGATTTTTTTCCAATTTTTTGACAATAGCGTTCGAACTTTTGCCTTTTACAATTATAGCCATATCGTCGGCATATAGTGATATCTTTGAGTCTCTCCTATGAGCAAAATCTGCGACGTAAAGTGAGTATAGAGTTGGAGAAAGAACTGCGCCTTGCGGGACTCCTGCTATAATAGTTCGACCAGATGAAGATATATTGTTGATAACAACTTTAAATGTTCTTTCTGTCAAGAATGACTGTATGATTTTTACAATGTACAGTGGAAATCCATAGTTTTTAATCTTATGTATAAGCCCATTATGCCATATGCTGTCAAATGCTTTTTCAATGTCCATCGATACAATTCCAGTTGACAGTCTTTGACGTTTGTTTTTATTGATCATGTTCGTTATTCTTTTGACTTGGTGAACAGTTGAGTGCTGGCGACGAAAGCCAAATTGTTCTTCATTTATAAGGTTATTTTCTTCTACGAATACGTTTATCCTCGAAAGAATTATTTTTTCGAATATTTTATCTACACAACTTAAAAGACTTATAGGTCTGTAGCTACTTGGTAATGTAGGGTCTTTTCCTCGTTTATGTATAGCTATCACCTTTGCGCATTTGAAACTTTTTGGGAAGTAACCAAGTTTAAAGCAACTGTTAAAAATATTTTTTAGATATTCGTATGCAATGTCTGGCAATTTTTTCATAAATATATTTAAGATCAAGTCAAAACCTGGAGCTTTATTATTTTTTAATTGTTTAATATGTAATTTAATTTCATCCACCGTAACATGATTGTCGTTATTAAAATTAATTATTTGTTCATGATGTTTATCTCTTATTGTTTTTGCAACTTTTCTCTCTATACTAGATGTCATTTGTGCTGTTAATTTATGAGCTTTTTCAAATTGATCTGCTATTAGTTTTACTTTGTCAGAGTCAGAACTAAAATTTTGATCGTTTTGTTTAAGAGCGGATATGTGATTACCTTTCTTTCCCCGAAAAGTTTTTGCTATATTCCAAAATCTTTTGGAGCCGGTTGGAAGATGGGAGAGAAACTTATTCCAATTTTGATTTCTATCTATACTAACATTCTTTTCAATGAGTTTATTGAGTTGTTTAACAATTGCATGTAGTGTGGTTTTAACATTACGATCGTTAGCTCTTTGCCACTGTCTTTTAAATTTGTTTCGCGACTGAATGCACAGCTTAGTGTTGTCAGATATTTTAAATAGGTATGGTTCAAAACTTTTTTTTGGCATTGAAGACTTTGCTATTTCTATTGCATGGTTGAATATTCTAAGGTTTATCTATGCAGTATGTTGAGGATATAGTGTTTGAGTTGAAATTAGTTTGAAGTAATGTACTTTCTATTGTATGCTTAAACAGACTCCAATTTACGTTTTTGATATTTAGTTTGCATGTATTTCCCATTCTGGCTTCAGCTTCAATTGAGAAGGTAACTGGGCAGTGATCCGACGGCAAAATATTATCATGTGATAACAGAGGTGATATTAAAAAACTTGAATTAGTCAGCATCAGGTCTGTGGTAGTAGGTTGGCCAATATTACTCTGAGAATAGCGAGTGGGACTACTTGGGTAATGTATAAAAAAGTTTGATCTTAACTGCAAATTGAATAAAACATTTCCCGCTGTGTTTGCTCTACTGCAATTCCAGCTTGAGTGTCTTGCGTTAAAGTCACCACAAATTATATATTCTTTATTTGACGGAGTTATCCTAAGAATATCTCGTTTAAAAAGTACCATAATATCTTGGAGAGTATATAGCAGTAAATATTATCGGTCGATTTTGCAAAAATAGTTCCACTGATACATTTTCAATTCCAGATGTAACATAATTTTGGCAGCTATTGGATTTAATGTTATTTTTAACAGCTATAGCAACGCCACCTCCTGCCCCTGTTCTGTCTTGCCTGTAAATTCGATAGCCTGGTAGAGAAAAACTAGAATCTTCGTTTAAAAAGGTTTCACAAAGTAGAGCCAAATCAATATACTTAGCTTTTAATACTTGTTGTAATTGTATTATTTTTGTAATTGTGCATTCCAAAACATGATTCTTAATTGAGAATTAGACTGCATATTTAAGCAAACTGATTATAATATTAATTTGATCTAACTTTGATGAACATTTTTGAAGCTCTAATGTAGCTTTTTGAAAAATAGAGAACAGCTGATCCATTGAAAAAAGATCATTTTGAGCGGTGTTATTTTGTTTAAATTGATTTGCATATGTTGGTTTTTCACTTGCATTAAAAACATGTGGAGCGGCTGAATTTGGTAAATTTGGAAAATTATGACTGCTCGCGTTAAATATTGGTATCTCGGAACATTTTTTCTGATTAGTACGACTTTTACTAGTGGCCCTTAGGCGTGCTTCTAAGTAGTTACTTCTGCACGGGCAATTTGGATCATCGGCCTTATGAGCAGCATCAGTATATCCCTTGGAAATACAATTGAAACATTTGTAGATTTTTCCCCCGAGGGCCTGTTGCATTGTGCATTTACTAGAATCGTGAGATTTACTAGAGCATAAGAAACAAACGGCTTGCCTGAAACAATTTTCAGTGCCATGACCATATATACCACACTTTTGACATTGAGTTGGGCCTCTGTTCGGAGCTGATTTTTGATTTTTCCAATTAATGGATATTTTTTGAAGGTATTTTATATTAAAGAGTACTTTTTTGTTTACTTCCATGCGGTTAAAAGTAAGTAGATACAAGGCATCATTCAGAGACGATTTTTGAGTAATTATCTCTTTGATGTCAATACATTTAACACCATGATATGTTTGAAGTTCGTCTTTTATCCAGTCAGTTGGGACCCTGTGAAGACCCTTTAATACCATCTTATATGCTGAATTATCATACAATTTATGTGTATAATAACATAGTTCGGTGTGTTTTAAGTCGGCGAGAAGACTTTTATACTTGTCCAAATTGTCAGAAAAAACTTTTGTAGCCATAGAAGTTCTGCGGAAAAAGTACCGATTAAATCTATCACTTCTTTGAATTCAACTGAAGAGTCTATTACAATTGGTGGAATCTTCTGCTTTTTAATAGTTGTGGCAGGAGTATTTTTGTCGGCAGGTTGAACTTCAGCGTCCATTGTATCAATTTTTGATAAAATATCAAATTTATTAAACGTTTTGGAATTTGACACCTGTTTTTTCAGATGCAAATCCATTGCAGTGGTCGATATAGCTGACCTAGAACCTTTGGTTCTTTTTCTTCCTATGATTGTCACCAAAGGTGCACGTGGGAAATTATTAATAATCTGCTTGTAATTTTAAATGAACAAATAAAAAAAAAACAGAATAACAAAAGAGAAAAAGAGAGCAAATTAAGCTCGCTAATTTCACACTAAGAACAAAATACAATTACGCGCTAAACAACTTCACTTGACAAAAGCAAGTAAAAGACTGAAGTCAAACAAATGTCGATAATACTGAAATGAATAAAAACTAAAAAACTGAAAATAATTTGTGTATAAAAGCTACGCCAGTTTTACGTGGCCAATCTTGCTCATTGCTATCTTAGATAGCGTTTAAGTGAACTTAAAACGGCACCCAAGTCATTCAAACCACCTTCAATTTATTTAAAAGAGAAAAATTCGAACAACTTAATGAAAAAGATAAAATCAGTTATTGGTGAGAACTCATTTTATGTAATTCCTATCAAACGTGGCATCATTGATGAAACAAAAAAACAATTTATTGATGAAAACAGTTATAATAAAACAGTTAACGAATTTGAAAGCTGCTAAAAAGAACTTTTATACCTATCAGCTGAAGAGTAGATAGTGTAGATAATCTCAGAAATCGAGAACGTGTCTCTCAACCTCTATTTCGCGTTGAACTAGAACCTGTATATATCAGATTGAAAAAGAATGAAACGCACTCTATTTATACACCACAATTTAAGCGTAGAAGAACCGATTGCGATCAGAACCCGTCTAGTGTCGAAATTTCCAAAAATATGGTCATACTAGGGCTTTCTGCAAGTTGCCTCCGGTTTGCGTTGTGTGTGACGAGCTACATTGCTCCGCCCAATGCGACAAAACAAGGGATGATTCGAGGCTTAACTAAAGAGGCTGTCAAGTTTTTTCTATGGTAAGGAAAACAACTCAAAAATTAAATACTCCTGCTAAGCACCTCCTATATTTCAAGTATCAGAGAGTCAGTATAGCGACTTCTTCAAATCACTAGGTCACTGTTTCGTAGCATCAAGCGACTACAAGAAGATCTGGACCCAACTCCACATCTGATTATTTATTATGGCGTCATGTAAAAACCTTAAAAGACCAGTCGTACGTAAGCCTGCATTATGAACTTCTTGTGGAGGCTGGGCAAGAAATGATACCGAAAAAGGTAATCTTATTGTTGATAATTTAAAAAAAACATGTTTACTCCAATTGCCTCGACTGATATAGCTGAGCTAAAACCTGTTGATGTTAGTCTGGCAGTTACCTTAAGGTTTGAGCTTCGAGATATTGAACAGGCAATAGCAAGAAAGCTCTTGGAATTGATAAAACCAGTAACAAGATGTTATTTGAATTGCCCCGTATAGCCCAAAAAATTATTATTTTTGTTTTTAATGCCATTTTACGTCTTGAGTACTTTCCTACAGAGTGGAAGATTACGTTGATTACTATGACACCTAAGCCTTGAAAAGGCCACACCAAGGTTGAATCATACAGACCTAAAAGCCTTTTATCAAAAATATCAAAGCTGTTTGAGAGAATATTAATAATTAAATTCAACCCAATTCTGAGCGCGAAAGGATATATTCCGAACCATCAATTTGGCTTCAGAAAGCAATATAGTACGATCCAACAAACACACAGATTAGATGTAATAAAAAAGACCTTTGAAGAAAAAAAATATTGTTCTGCTATTTTTATCGACTTTTCTCAAGCATTCGACAAGGTGTGGAACGAAGGCCTTCTATACAAGTTAAAGCCCAAAAACTTATACAAGCGCATAAAAAATTATTTAACTGATCGAAAGTTCATACTAAAAGAAGGAGATTTATTAAGCTCGCCTCAGCTCATTAAAGCCGGAGTTCCACAAAGTAGTATTTTGGGACCCATTTTATACTTGCTGTACACATCCGATATGCCCATCAACACACATCAACACTTGCTGATGACACAGCTTTTTTAGGTTTTCATGAAAGCGCACAAGTAGCATCACAATATTTTCAAGACAACATAATCAATTTGAAAAAATGGTTGAAGAAATGGAGAATAAAGGTTAATGAACAAAAATGCACTCATATAACTTTCAAACTAGGTAGGGACTCATGCCCCCTATTCGCATAAATAACCAAATGATACCTCAGCTTTCAGACGTCAAATATCTCGGTATACATCTTGATCCTCGCTTTACTTGGAAAACCCACATAGAATTCAAGTTAATAAAAATGAACTTAAAATCAGTCCAACTAAACTGGTTTATTGGCAGAAAATCTACCCTCAGCTTAGATTGCAAACTTCTACTGAACAAGTCGATCCTTAAACCAATTTGGTGTTATGGGATTCAATTATGGGGCACTGCCTCTAGCAATGTTGAAAAAATTCAAAGGCGCCAAAATAAGATTCTACGAATGATCACAGTTTCTCCCTAGGATATCAAAACCTTTAATATCCACAAAGATCTAAACGTGCCAAAAGTTAAATCAGTGGGGTTACTGCGTAATTTGATTCGAAAGAAAAAATGTACGAGTTCGAACTATTCGTACTGTGTATTACGACTTTCGTACAAATTGTTACGAAAGTGCGGAATATTTTTTGCTCTAACGATAAATAAAAATCCCTATCTAAAGAACAACTCTGTGTTACGAAAAACAAAAATCCCTTTTGAAAGGTCAACTCTGTAGTACGAAAACAAGCATCAGTTATGCAAAAAGCATTAGGAAATTGTTCGAAAGCTATTTTGCTAGTGACAAATTGAAAGAAAAGTAAAAATACTTGCATTTTTACTTTTCTTTCAATTTTAACGCTACAAATTAAATAAAAGTGTATAATACATAAATGAAACTTAATAATGTTGGTTTTAATACAATTATTTTAATGTTTAATGTAAATTTAATTTTATTTGAACTATTTTTTATTAATGAATTAATAATTATTCAGTGTTAAGTTCTTTATTATGTATTACATTCTGTTGGTATCTATTATTTCTTTCTTTATAATAAAGAACTTAAGCCTAAATAATTGTTATTTAAAGGAATATTCATAAAAAATCTTATAAAAATAAAAAAACAGTATTAAGAAATGGTTCAATTCATGTCTAAGCATTCTGAGTTAGCAAAAGTCATCCTAATGTTCCAGATCTTAGGAATAAATCAATTAATATGAGGCAGCAATTGTAGAGTGACTGCTTCATTTAACGTAGGTGAATAGCAGCGGATCTTTGTGACCTTTTTAATTCACTTTCTATGCTATGAAGTATATACATAAGTAATTGAAAATATTTATGGTCTCTTGCCTTTTATCATTAAGAATAATGACATTTGATGGGACCCTTTCTAGTTTGCTTTGAGTTCTTTCTGGAATTAAATTTAATTAATTAATGAATTTTAATCCACAACAAAACAATCCATTATTACAATAAAAAATAATTAGAAAAGTATAATATTTAAACTTTCTTTTTTAACTGCTTTTTGTTTTGGGTTATTTTCACCCAGTTTGACAATTAAGTTGCAGTACTACCAACTTTTCAACATAATTTCCCATTTGTTTAACGATACAACTCTGTCATCGTTTCGAACGAGTTACGCAGTACGATTAAGCTTTCGATTCGGAAATTGCTTTCGAAAAATTTTAGATTTCGAACCGAATTACGCAGTAACCACCCAGAAATAGCGAAACATGAGGTGACGTATTTGAAGAAGCTTGAAACTCATCCAAATCCTTTGGCGCGTAACATTCTTAATGATCTGGGTTACATTCGACTAAATAGAAGAAATACTGCTTTTCTTGGCCGTACATTAGTGGGATGACCCGTAAATGATTTCAACAATAGTGAAACATTTTTTGTCTTGCACTGGCTGGACATATTAAGTATATTTTATAAATTTTTATTTTAGACTTAAGATATGAGTATTATTGTTAGTTCAAATATATTGAAAATACAATAAATAAAATGATCTCTTAGTGCAAATTTCTTAACTCTAAAAATACATACATATATAATCGCAAATTTGCACTAAGAGATCAGAGGTTCATAACTCTAAAAATATAGGATACTACCAATTTTTGTACTCTACTACTTTTTTTATTATTTTTCCATTTTCTATCTCCTAAGCTTTTTTAAAGCTTCTTCGCTAAACTAGATTTGATACGGCAAAGGTACATACATATTTGTTTTTTTAACGGAGGCCTTACACGTCGTTATTTTTTGTCAGTTTTAACCGCAAGAAACACGAACAAAGACCATATCCACTGCCAAAATGGACGACGTGTATGGGCATCTTAATTCTTAAAAAATGCACCAATAATAAAATTGATTTGTTTTATATTTTTATTTAAGGTATAATATATGATGTTATTGTAGAACCACCAAGCGTAGGTGCAACTGTTGATGAAAATGGACATTCAAGGCCTGTGGCTTTTATGCCTTATCGAGTCAATGGTCAGTATATAATGGAAGGACTAGCAAGCAGTTTTCTTTTTACTATTGGAGGACTTGGATTTATTATAATGGATCAGACTCACGCTACAGGAAAAACTAATCTCAATAGATTACTGCTTACTTCCATGGGTTTTATTTTCATTTTAGTATCATTCTTTACAACGTGGTTGTTTATGCGAATGAAATTACCAAGCTATTTACAGCCTTAAAATAATACGCTCAAATAAAAACACTATTCTACATAAACAGATTTCTTTTTTCCCATTTTATAAAATCTTACAAAACTAAAAATATGTTCGAATTAATACGCGATTTCAAGATGTACAATAGGGTGGATAAAAAAAGAATTTTCTACATTTTTTTCAGAGGCTCTGCGATAAAAGGTGGCAAGTGGAGTAATAATATATATCCTAGAGTTGTGCCGGACACGTATGACCTAGTTTAATTTAACGATTCCCGTAACTGAACGATTCTGACTCGGTGATAGCGTAAGGGAAAGGAAATTTCAGCAAAAAATTTATTAAATTTTTTTTATGTAGATTTTGACAGTAATATCTATTTTATTCTCACTTAAAATACCTGATTAATGTCAAACTCCATATAAAAAAATTGAAAAAATTTCTCTTTAATATTAGCTCCGCCTTGTACAGTCCCCTGGTTAAATATGCCTTAGTTCGTTGCGTTTTTTTTTGTTTTGTTCAGGTACAACCTATTTTGCTCTAAAAAAGTTCATAAAAAATTATCAACTGTTTAATAGCTTTTTTTCTTATTTTTTGTCAGTGCAGTCAACTGGTAAATCTTAAAAAGCAAATCATCTCAAATTTAATTTTGTAAATTAAAATAATAAAGGAGAAATTATTGGTTGATATTTAATGCAATAATGCTTAACCTTTTATGTATTAATAATGAATTTTTTAAGTACTGTAATAATTCCGCAATACATATACGTGTGTATATAAATTGTTTCTTAAAATTACTCGGAACAATACATATACCCCTTATTTCACATTAAAATCTGCACTAAAATAAAAATGATAAATATTTAAACTATTACTAAGAATCCTGATAAATCAGATGTAAATAAATAATCCCAACATACCATATAGCAATATTGAAAATAAGCTTATAAATAATAGTCTGTTTTAATCTTTTCTTAATTTCGATTATAATAATATTTATAAAATATAAATTCACAAGCATTTTTCAACAATGATTAATAAACTATTATTATACACAAATGTTTACAAACAATTCGTTTTCTTTCTTGACATAATTTTTTTCACAAGCCATTTGGTATGTTGGGATAAGTTAAATATTATTTACGTATGTATGTACCAAGGCGAATTCATACCAGGTGGAGTTGATAGCCCAGCTGATTGTTTTTTGCTCTCGTTTATTTGCTAATGTCTTGTCAAAAATATATTGTTTCATATCTGCTAATCTAATGTCAAAGTTGTTGCTCTACTGCTCACACCTGCTGCCATATTCTGTAATTCTCGTAGCTAAATCTATCACTAAAATTCTAAAAAATGCACTAACAAATTACGAGTATTCTTACAACAACACTCATAATTTGTTTGTGCATTTTTAGAATTTTAGCGATAGATTAAGCTACGAGAATTACAGAATATGGCATCTGGTATGAATTCGCCTTGGTTCTTCTTAATTATGCCGTTCAACCTAGTCCATAGTGCAGCCTTTACTTAATTTATGTTATATTTATTTATATTTTATTGTTTTTCATTATTTTAGTTTTCGTTAGTTTGTAAAATTTTCTTTATTTTTTTAATTAGTTTATATGTATTTTATTTTCATTATATATTTTAAGTTTCTTTTCATTTATTAATTTTCTTTGTAATATTGAGGTTATACACGATAACCAGAACGATTACACATGGCTGATTAATGCACCCACCAATTAACTGTACTAAAGTACAGCTAATCGTGGAAGCCAATCACCCAGTGCGAGAGTGAGACGTAAACCACTCGAAGGCCTAGCAACATGAACGGCCTGATTGACTTTATACAATAACGACAATGACGCGCGCACGTGATCCTCTACCCAGAGCTATTTTACCTTTTTTTCGCCTTGGTATGTACTGACTTCTTGTAAACATTGTTTAGTGTTGCCAGAATGTGTTTGATAAAAATTACGTTGAATTCACTGTTGCCAACTTTTTCTTACGATTTCCCACCAAATTTGTATTGAAAAACGCCAGAAACCGCTAAAAAAAATGAATGATATAAAAAGTCTAGTGGCAGATTTTGAAAAAATTACACTGCGCAACAAAAAAATGTTTCTCTACCCTAGAAATAAAAGTATGTGGACTATATGGATTTTGATGCCCTTAATTCAAATCTGTTTTCCGTTTTTCTCTAGTACTTAAGGATTTTCTTTTAAAGGCGTGGCATACTTCACCCCCTAAATCGTTGGGTTGCCTTATATATTTTTGAAAACGTGTTCTCCGATTTTAATAGCAAGAGGATCAGAAGATGCACCGGAAAATTCTGCTTAAACTAACCATACACATTTATTTTATATCTATTATTATTTTGGAGTTATTAAAAATTTAATGCAAAATGAGTTAAATTCAAAATGCAATAAAAAAATGTAAAAACCAAAAAGTTAAAATTTTAAAGATTTTTCTAAAAGCCACATTCCTAAGGAATAAAAGACGGTATAAATAGCAAAACTCAATTAACAAATGTTGATTTTAAAGGTTTACACTCATTCTTGACAGACTGTATGTACATACATATGATTTACAGACAGTGCTAATATGTCCCCATCCCCTTGACATTTTGAAATTTCGCTCAATTTTCTGACCAAAAAATCTAATTTCTCGTCAATGGTTCCAGCATTAGATTATTTCACTATTTGGAATAGCTGTAATCTTGTTCCATGTTGAAATTTCTGCCTATTATGTTTAAAAAAAAATGTCATATGCGTGAAATTTAAGTCACTATTGGAACACCCTTTAGTTTATAATAATTGTTTTAGCGGCCATTGTAATACACCTTCTATGAAAATATAAAAATTATACCTTAATATAAAAATTATACCTTATTATTATACGTTTCAAGAATAAGGCAATATAGGTAAATGTGAGGTCACTATCGAGACACCCTTTAATTTTTTTTATACTTGTTAATATAGGAAACACAGCTTTAATTGCTGTGTACAACAGGGTTCCGTACCTTAAGGGTAAAAACGTAACCCTATTGTTTTCGCTACAATGTCTGTCCGTCCGTCCGTCTGTCAGCGCCCTTTATCTCTGGAACCGTAATAGGTAGACTCTTGAAATTTTCACAGAAGATGTATAACTGTTGCCGCTGCAAACAACAAACACTAAAACTTATAGGGTGTTCTGGATGTGACGTGTTATTTGCGTTTATGTCTTTATTTCTTGAGCTGTAGGAGGCAACCACTTAACATTTGCAGAATGCATTTAAAACTATGTACGCTTTGTAAACAAGTATACAAAATTAAACCAAAAAATTAAAGAGTGTTCCGATAGTGACGTAATTTATATGTATGTATATGGCCTAAGTTTTAAACTATAATATGTACTCTTGAAATTTGAAGTTACAAAACGATTTTAATAAAAATTGTGTGCAATAACCCTTTATAAGTATTTTCAAGCGCATGCTTTTATGCCTTAATTGGATGGTAGCCTGATACCATGTATTTTTTCTGTACCTGTATTTATTTTTTGTAAACTTATTTTTGTCATTGATGTTTTTAATAATTATTCTATTAGGTACGTACATATATTTATTTTTTAACAAATAATGTTTTGTAGAGCAGGTATATAAAAATATCTTTTATGGGGATGTGTGGGACATTCACTTAAAACTATTATGGATAATTAAGAATTTTTGCAATTTATAATTACATGTAGGCAGGTATTAATATTGTGAAGTGTTAAAAGTGATGTGAATAAGAGTTCAAATAAATAATTCAAAATACATAAAAGTTTATGACGATATAAATGTATAAGAAAAAGTGCCCGATGAGCAAAAATAGAAGAAATGTGAAAATTAAAAAAAAAATCGTCAAAAATAATGGCGCAAACTTGCGCACACTTTTTTTGTTTCTAAAATTAGAGATTCCAAATTTTATTGTGGTAACAAACATAATTCATAGACATGCTAATCTCACATTTAAAAATCTCTTCTTTTCCTTTTTTTTTGCAAAAAAAGTGTATAATTTGTTTTTTTTTTAGCTTTTGAAGGAATTGTTTCAACATGAATATTCAACATATTTTAATTTTTTTTCTTTTTTAAATAACTTATGATCCAACCTTTCAGCGAAAAAATAATCTTTGTTAAACCTTTAATCGTTTAGCGGCAAAAAAATATCATATAATCATCCAGAAACCGAAAAAAACATTTAAATCTCATATCATTTTCTTCACTTTCCTAACTTTAGCAGGGTCTCAGAGCTACAAATCGCAACTAAAAGTCTTCAAAATTTACAATATAATGTAAAATATTGTTGTCTGTCGAGCTGCGTACCTAGTTCTTTAGATTTCTTAAAATTCAGTTTTGCCTTTTTGGCCAGCTTTTTGGGTGAAATACTCCTCTGTGTGACGGAGCGATTTTCAAATTTCTTTTTCTGTGTACTTTCCTATTTAGTTCTTAACAAAACTGCTCTTAAAATAAATTAAAAAACAAGCAATTGAAATCGAATAACAACAAAATAACTCGTTTGTATTCAGTTTTGCTCATACTTGTTCTCAACTAAATTAGTAGAAAATTTTGAATTTACCGCTGTTTTAAATTAATTTTTCGATTTGGTTGCTATAATCTTCAGTTTTGTTATTGTACACCTTAGTTTTAAATTGTATTTAAATAACTTCATGTACTAAAAAGTGTTGTTTTTTAATTTAAAAACAAAAAGTTAATATTTTTAAAACAATTGGCGAACCGTGAAAAATTCGATTGTAAATATGACAATTGATGGATCTTCATCACGTATAATTTAGGCCAACCAGTAGTTATTAGAATGCTAAAATAGCGAAATGTATGTGCGCAAATTTTCGGCTAGAGGCTGATGGGGACGCCGCCTTATGATAAGAAAGAAAAGAACTAATAAGTCTTTAACGCTAAAGAAAGCTTCCATAGCAATAAATAAACATGTTAGACGATGGATAGCAAGAAGAGTGCTACGCAACATTGGATACCTGGCAACTGTGAAGAATACTAAATCTGCATTGATACATAAAAATGTTTCGGCACGTTTACAATTCGCCATGCATTAGAAAGATTGGGCTGTTAATGACTGAAAGAAATTAATATATCAGATGAGTCCAAATTAAACTGATATCAGTCTGATCGTAAACAGTATTACTGGCGCCGACAGCAGGGAACAATTCAACTGCACCATATTAAAAAATGGTCAAGCACGTCGGGGGCAACATAATTTAGTGGTGTAGTTTTACATGGTGGCATGTTGGCCCATTGCAAGGAAGACTATTTAAATATATTGCCTACCCATCTTTTTGGTTTGTTTTAAAAACTCCATTCTTAACAACTAAAAAAAAAAAAAACAAAAGATTAAATCGCTTCACTATTACTATCTCTATGCGCCTGCAAATGCAGAAAATACAAACATGTACTCAATTCTGCTCCCTTTTGTATATATTAAGTTCAATCACAAAAAAATTATAGAAATGTATATATTTTTGTTGCCACATATATTTTATATTTATATAAATTTCAGCCTTTAATAGGTCGAAGGACCTCTTCTGAGTGTAGATTATTTATAATACTAAAAGACCTTTCACCAAAAGCATTGCTAATTGATATGGAAAGAACAAATAAGATTAATTTATATACATAGATTTTCTACTTTATTTTTATCGCACACCAAAATGGTAATAAAAATTCTAACAACAAAATTAAATTTATAAAAGTGTTAGAGATTATCAATTTAAGCCTATGAACATAACAACAAATACAAGTTTGGATTTGAGTCATTTCATAAGAAAACCGAGATTTACAACATATTTTAACGACGAGTCATTGAATTAAAACAACCAAAATGAGCACAACTCACCATCAAGTACAACAACAGGGCCATGCCGAAATGGCCAAGTTAATACCAAACCTATGCCTATGCTAAGAATCTACAACAACTACATCATGAACAGCTTAGAGAGGTAATAATAGATGCTCCAAAAATGAAGATTAAAATTTTTGTTCAATTATAAGAAATTTTTTTTCCATGTTTTATTTATTGAATCTTCAAATATATTTTTGAACTAACAATAATTACTCATATCTTAAGCCTAAAAAAAAATAAATATACTTAATATGTCCAGCCGCCAGTGCTAGACAAAAAAAGATGTATGTTTCACGGTTGCTTCTATCATTTGCGTGTCATGCCTCTGATGTTCGGGTGAGAGAAGAAATGTCCCTCCTTCTTAGACGAATGTAACCACGTTCATTTAGCATATTGCAAGCCAGCGGATTTGGATGTGTTTCAAGCTTCTTCAAATACGTTACTGCATATTTCGCTATTTCTGCTTTAACTGATGGCACGCTTAGATCTTTGTGGATATTCGAGTTTCTTATGTACCAGGGAGCAACTGTGATCATCCGTAGAATCTTATTTTAGCGCCTTTGGATTTTTTCAATATTGATAGCTGAGGCAGTGCCCCATAATTGAATGCCATAGCACCAAATTGGTTTTAGAATTGACTTGTATAATAAAAGTTTGCAATCTAAAGCGAGAATTTCTGCCGATAAGCCTGTTTAGTTGGACTGCTTTTAACTTCATTTGTGTTTACTTTGATTCTATGTGGCGTTTCCAAGTAAGGCGCCGATCAAGATATATGCCGAGATATTTCACGTCTGAAAGCTGATGTATCATTTGGTTATTTATGTGAATAGGGGGGCACGACTCCCTACGCATTGTAAAAGTTATGTGAGTGCATTTTTGTTCATTGACCTTAATTTTCCATTTCTTCAACAACTTTTCTAAAATTAATATGTGGTCTTGTAAATATCGTGATGCTACTTCGGGACTTTCGTGGATGCTTAAAAAAGCTGTGTCGTCAGCAAATGTCGATGTGTGGACTCGGTCACTAGTTGGCATATCTGAAGTATGCAACAAGTATAAAATCGGCCCCAATATACTACCCTGGGGAACTCCGGCTTCAATTGGCTCAGGTGAGCTTAAAAAATTGCCTTCTTTAACAATGAATTTCCAATGAGTTAAATAACTATCTAACAGCTTGTATAAGTTTGCAGGCAAATTCAATTTTAACTTATATTTTAGGCCATCGTGCCATACCTTATCGAATGCTTGGGAAACGTCGATAAAAAACGCAGAGCAGTATTTTTTTTCTTCAAAGGTCTTCTTAATTACGTTAACTAACCTGTGAGTTTATTCAATTGTACTATGTTTTTTTCTGAAGCCAAATTGATAGTTCGGAATGCATCCTTTGTCGCTTAAAATGGGGTTCAGCTTATTTATTAACATCCTCTCAAACAGCTTTGACATATTTGATAAAAGACTTATAGGTCTGTATGATTCAACTTTTGTGTGGTCTTTTCCTGGATTAGGAATCATAGTTATTAACGAAACCTTCCAACCTGAAGGAAAGTACTCAAGGCGTAAAATGGCGTTAAAAATAAAAAGAATAATTTTGCAAGCTATATGGGGCAATTCAAATAACATCTTGTTAGTGGTTTTATTAAAGCCAGGGGCTCTCTTGGTGTTTATATCTGTTATTACCCTTTCAATGTCACTAAAATGAAATCTTAAGGGTACTGCAGCACTAGCTTCAGTCGGCAAATCAACTGCATCAGTCAATACATTTGGAGTAAACACCTTCTTCAAATATTCAACAAATAAATTGCCTTTTTCGGTATCATTCCTTGCCCAGCCTCCAGACGAAGTTCGCAAGGGACGCTTATGTACTACTGGCCTTTTAAGGTTTCTACACGCACGCCATAATGAATATGAATCTGATTGAGGAGTTCGGTGAAGGTCTTGTAAATAGTTGTCCAGAGATGCTGCTCTTCGGGATTCTAGTAAATCTCTTAGCCGTTTCGTGCATTCTTTAAGTCTGCTTTTAAGTTGAGGAGATCTGTGCGATTGCCACTCTCTGCGAATTTTTCTTTTCTCAGCCAAGAGCCTCTCGACGTCAACAGAATAGATTTGATTGTGTCTTATTAGTTGTTGGGTTACTGTTGCGTGTTAGGCAGCTAATTTAAGGTTTTGATCAAAATCAGTAAGACTTTGCTCTATGTCTTCTGGAGTTCTTAGCGAAATATTTTCCGAACAATGAGTGCTGATATATTTTTTTATATTTCAACCAATTTATGCTTGTGCTAGTTCTTGGTGACACGATATTTTAATGGTTCCATATATAGACAATAGTGGGTTAATGATCTGACGATAATTCAAGTGACGCTTCAACTTCAATCATTTCTTTTGAAATACCTTTAATTACGCCAAAATCAATAACATCAGGTATTTTTTGCTGATCAGTAGGCCAATAGGTGGTTTGTCCACTCGATATCACGTTTAGACTCATTTTTGAAATCGTGTCAAACAAAACACGACCTTTTGGAGTAATTAGTCTTGATCCCCAAAACGTATGTTTAGCGTTGTAGTCGCCTGATGCTATGAAACAGGGACCTAGTGATTTGAAGAAATCGCTGTATTGACTCTCTGATATTTGAAACCTAGGAGGTGAATAAATCGAAGAAATAACTGAGTTTTGATGAAATTCTTCCAGGCAGATGTTTGTTGCTTGAAGGTAATCTTCACAGAAATAATGTTTGATTCGAGCCTTTATTAGTATTGCTGAACCACCACATGCTCTGCCTTGGGGGTCTTTGGATTCATATAAGATATAGCCATTTATTTTAAAAAAGCTATTTGTTGTTAGTGAGTC
The DNA here is from genome assembly GCA_949628195.1 of Phasia obesa. Lineage (NCBI taxonomy): Eukaryota > Metazoa > Arthropoda > Insecta > Diptera > Tachinidae > Phasia > Phasia obesa. The sequence goes on from OX451216.1 coordinate 81,405,352, forward strand.
TCTGCAACCAGCATGACGTCAATTTGTTCCTTCTTAAGGAAGTACTCGAGTTTTTGAGTTGGCGCAAGCCAACATGCTGGTCATAGAGCTCATAAAACTATTTCAGGAATGCACTAATGTCTCGATGCTTGCTTCGAGACGATTATAGTTACCAGATGGTGTTAGTTCTTTAGGTTCTGGGTGGAAATTTGAAGCAGAATTAGTTGTAATTGTGGCTTTTTGTACAGGCTTGTTAGTTTTTAACATATCCGCATATGAAACATGTTGCGTTGTTGGTTGGGCTAACTGAGGATAATGAGCATTTGATCGGTATTGTGACTGCTTAGGAGAATTTAATTTTTGAGACGATTTTCTTACCATATTATAAACTGGTCAGCCTCTGTAGTTAGCAGTGTGATTTCCACCGCAATTTTTTGACCTTCGAGTCATCCTTTGATTTATCGCATTGTGCGGAACAATGTAGTTCGCCACACACAACACAAACCGGTGGCAACTTACAGTATGCACTATTATGGCCATATTCTTGGCAATTTAAACATTGGACGGGACCTGAACGTTTATGTGGTTCCTCTACTGAAATTTTACGGTGCAATAAATACTTTAGATTATATATAGGGTGCGTTTCATTTTTTTTTAATCTTAAATCTCCGGGTCCAGTTCAACTCGGAAAAGTGGTTGTGGCACACGTTCTCTATTTCTGAGATTATCAACATTTTTTACCTTAAATCCCGCCTTTTGAAGGTCAGCTATTATCTCCTTAGGATCAACATATGAATCTATACCTTTAATAACTACCTGTAGACCTTTGCTGCTCTTGAGTTTATAGGTATAAAAGTTTTTCTTGCATTTTTCAAATTCATTTACAGTTTTGCGATAACTGGTTTCGTCAATTACTTGTATTTTTGTCTCGTTTATGGTACCACGTTTAATAGGAACAACATAAAATGAGTTCTCCCCAATGACTGAAATTAACTTCTTTATTAGCTCGTTGGAATTTAGTTCCCTTTTAGGTTCACTATTTACGGTTTTGTGAATTTATTCCGTTCGAGTTCCTATCTTTGTGTTCTTTAGACATTGGTGCTCATTCCGAAGATTTAGGCTTCGTCCTCTTTTTAATACTGTCACGTATTTATCCATTCCCACTTGCGTCTTGGGTTTTTGGGCACTTAATGTATTGGTGGTACTGTATTCAGAAGGCGCCGATGATTTATTCTCATTTATTTTATGTTCACTACTTAGCAACAACGACAACAATAAAAAAATAAAAGTACTTAATTAAAATAATAAATTATAATAAATCATTAAAAAAAATAATCTTTTAATATTTACTACAAGTAAAAAAAATTATGGTCAAGCTTGAGGCCAGTATATTATTTATAAAAACAAATATTTTTTATTTTTTTCTTCCAATATTTCGATATCCATCGGATATCATTATCAAGGACTAAAAAATAAGAAAAAGGATTTTGTATGAAATGTATTTACATTTCATACAAAATCAAAAGTTGTAACCACTGTGCAAAAATAAACAATATAAATATTACAATAAACAAAAGACTTACAATGAGTAACAAATGTGCATGAAAAAAGGACGTCACACAGTTTTCACACAAAACATTGTACTAATTGGACTATTTAATTATCTTATTTATAATGTGTCTATAGCTAATCGCAGAATTTTCTATGTCTGTTTTGAAATTAATTCTCTTTTCCTTAGGTATGTTGATTATGTGTATCATTTCCAGTGTGTACCGTTTGTTATATTTGTTTTCTCTTTGCAGTATTTCAACATTCTCTAAATTGGGTTTGTGTTTTCTCTCTGCACAGTGGGATACTAATGCTGTTTTTTGCGTCGATATTTTATTAATGTTTTTTATGTCCGATCTATGCCCCGCAATTCTGGATTTTAATTTGTTCCCTGTCGTTCCGACATATACTTGCTCGCACATGTCATTGTCATTTCCCTGACAGCTGATTTTATATATTATGTTAGCGCTATCCATTTTGTCCAGTTTACCATTGGTGTTCGAAAATAATTGTTTCAATGTGTTTTTCGATATGTGTGCAATTCTAAATTTTTCTTCGTTATATATACGTGCGTTTCTTATTCTTTCTGTGATCTTTGGCACATACGTCATTGATTTATATATTTTATTTGTTTCTTTTTGTTCAATCGTCTTTTTCTTTTTATAATTGTTAAAAAGATTTTTAATTAAGCGTTTGGGAAAATTATTTATTTCTAAAATATCCTTTATTCTTTTTTGATTTTTAGTATGAAAAATCTCATCGCTTATACTTAAAACTCTCTTTATCAGATTATTTGCAGTGTTAATTATCACATTTTTTGGTTGGCAAGAGTAAAAATTAATTATTCTACCAGAAGATGTTGGTTTCTGGTACCAATCTATTTTTATTTTATTTTTTCTTCTTATAACCAGGGTATCCAGGTACGGAAGTTTTCCCTCGGTTTCTTCTTACATTGTAAATTTTATTTTGTAATGAAAGGAATTTAATTGATCCAGAATCTTTTTTATTGCACTTGTTTTAACAATACAAAAAATATCATCCACATATTTCGTCAATAATCTAGGTTTTTCTTCAAGATTTTTCATACAATTATCCAAAAGTTCTTCCATTGTACTGTTTATAACATTTGTCATTATATTTAAAATACCTGTTGTCCTTTATGCAGAATTTTAAGATTTCCAAGAACAGTTCCTTTGGTATATTTGTGTGTTTCTTTATATCGTCCCATTTTTTCATAATAACTATTATAGCGTAGTCCACCGGTATACTCGGAAAGAGTGATATTACATCGAAGGAAACTATTTTCTCGTCATCTAATATTGCACTATTGTTTACCTTATTCCTGAATTGCACTGCATCCCTAATGTTATACTTTGATGTCTCTTTGAGTTTTTTCAAAACGATCGTCAATAATTTGCATAATCCACTAGATGGTGAATTAACTGATACACAGATTGGTCGAAGAGGGTATCCTTCCTTATGGATTTTAGGAAGTCCGTATATTCTAGGTGCAGTTGCCGCGTCGTTTTTCAGTCTTTTCTTTTCTATTTCATTAATATTGCCAGTGATTAACAATTTATCCACCAATACATTATTCTTCCGCTGTAAGGACGGTGTGAGATCCTTTGTAATTCTTCTGTACGTCATCAGGTCACCTAAAGTATTTTTCATTCTTGTTTCATACTCCTCTTTCTTCATTTCTACTGTAACATTCCCTTTGTCAGCGTTTAATATTAGAATCTCTTTGTTTTTATGCAAAAATCTTTTTGTTTGTTCCACTATGCTCAGTATGTATCTGTCCCTTTTTGTCAGGCTAAGTTTGTTAATATGGCTCTCCAACATTGATGTGAACTTTGTTCTGGCTGTCTCTTGCTGCTCTTTGTTTTCTAACGTTTGGATACAGTCTTCCCCATCCGCAATCATTTTTTTTTTTATAAATAATATACTGTCCTCAAGCTTGACCATTTTCTTTTTAATTTAAACAATAATAATAAGGCTGAACAAAATACTAAATATTATTAAAAAAATTATTATTAATTTATTATTAACAAAATGTTTTAAACTAACATAATTTTAATTATTTTAAATTAAACTAACAAAATATTACTGCGACACACACGTGTCCCTCCAGTAATATTTAGACTAAGGAATAAGCCCAATTCGGTCAAAATGACAGCGCCTGGTACAACGGTGCATAAAATTGTACAGTATGCCACGCGCTGCCATACATACCCTAAATCTATAAGATTAATAATAACTAACACGCCCCTGACAGTCTTTACTTACTAACGTTCACGTTTTGTATAGGCTTAGGTTATAAATAATGTAAACTTGGTTTTGATAACGTGAAATACTTTCGGGGACAGTTCTGTAATTAAAATCCTTTTATTTCTTTTTGTTAAATTTGATCTAAACAAAATCGCAACATGGGTAATCACGACTCCAAAATAGATAACCCAAATGCAAATGTAATAAATGAGGTCAAAGTTTCGATTGAATACCAAGTGGTATACCTGAGAATAATTATGGGAATATTGGCATTACAACTAGTAATCACAATATACCTGCTTCATAAAAGGTCAATGAAAAAGACTTATCTATGCAGATCAGTGGCAACAGACTTATATGAAGCCTAAATTCCAAGACCAAAATTACTGATATATTTTATTGCCCTTAAAACAAACCATTTTTTATCAGTTGCCATAACAATTCCTTTTACTTATTTGTTTTTTGGCCAGTTGGAATTTTGTTAAGTTTGTTGTCAATTTCTATAAGCTAATAAGGCCTGGTGTTTATTATAGTAAATAAAAATCCATTTTATTTAGTTTTCCCAACGTTTCGTAGATGTTTTGTCTACTTTTTCAAGGGATGGTCTATTTAAAATATAAAAACAATTAGTTTTAAACCCATATTCAACAATGAAAAATTAACACTTACAAATAGTATGAATTATTACATTAAAAAAATAAAAGCAATATTAATTTTATAATTAAATACATATTATAATTTTGGTGTTTATTTTAGGGCAACTCTGTAACTTGTGTTAATGTTCGCTGTGTCTTCTTTTAAATTCATTGTTTTATTTATTCTTTGTTGTATTCGCAAACTTTCAATAGTATATCTTTTCCTTTCTATTTTTCCTGTGTCCAGTATTTTAACACTTTCAAAGTCAGCTGCATGTCCCGTTTGTAGAATGTGTTGCGCAAGTGCTGTTGTTTCTTTCTTTTTGTTTATGTCCAATAAATGTTCGTTCATCCTTGTCTCAACACTTCTTTTTGTTGTACCAATGTAAATAAGATCACAATTCTCATTATTTTTCCCTTTGCACTTGATTTCATATACAACGTTGCTTTGTTGTAGTTTGTCAATTGGAAAAAATAGTGTTTATCGTTTTGTCTGGCTTGTATGCAAAATGCATATTAGTTGAGTTGATTGTTCTTTTTAGGTTGTTGTCAATGAGGTTGGGAACATATGGTATACTGTGAAAAATTTTTCGCTCTTCTCGTATAGAACTAGTTGTGTTGCGTGAATTATTATTATTTAATTGTTTCCTTGTATTCTCAACAATTATATAAATTAAGTTTCTTGGGAAGCTGTTTTTCTTAAGAATTTCAAAAATTAGGGTTTGGTTTTTACAATGATATTGTTTATCACTTATGTGTAATACTCTTCTTATGAGAATGATAGCTGTATTTATAATTTGACTTTTAGGTTGAGTCGAATAAAAGTTCATAATTCTGCCCGACGATGTTGCTTTGGTATACCAGTCAAAATTAATCTCATTGTTAACTCTGTGTAACATGGCGTCTAAAAATGCGATTCTATTATCCTGTTCTATCTCCATTTTAAACTTAATTTTTGGATAAAAGCCGTTGAGAATTGATAAAATAATGTCTTTATCCTTGGCTTGGATTATAGCCAATACGTCGCACAGTGAGGTGAAATCGCAAAAAATGGATATTAATTGAAAAATGAAAATTTGTTTTTTTAAAAAATATTTAGTAACCGATTAATGTATATTAAATTCTACATCACTACTGAAAATTTCAATGTCATATGTTGTTTACTTGTCAAGCTGCATTGTATCAAAGCTAAGTAATATTAATTTAACTATTTTATTTAAGCTTTAGGTCTTTAAATAATTTTAATTTTTATTTTTTCGATATTTCGCTACTCCTTTGTGTAGCATCATCAGGAAAAAATTAACAAATTAACGTTATGAAAAAATTACAATTAAAAAAAGTATTGAAAAAATTTTCTTCAAAGTAACATATTTCAAAAAAATTTTTGTCATAAACTTATTAAAAAGTTTTTAAACAAGTACAAACAATAATTAAATTATTTCTTATTTACTAAATGTCTGTAAATTTGAGCTACATTATCTGTGTCTGCCTTAAAATTAATTCTCTGTGTGTTTGGTGTATTAATAATTTGTAACATTTCTAAAGCTTAAATAAAATAGTTAAATTAATATTAACAAAAAGGTCAAATAAACTATATAAAATAAAGCTAAGTAATTTTTGAGCTATTCGCGCACAATAATGTTAATTGAAATTCGGTATATTTCGACGCTTAATATATAGTTTTTCGCAAGTCAAAAGTAATACTTTTAGTATGGAATCTTCAACCTAAAGTATTTTAGCGTTGTTTTGAAAATAATTGTGTTAACAAAAGTTGTGTAGAAATATTTTTAAAAAATTTTTTAAAATGTGTCTAAATTTTGGTTATTTTCAAAATATTCGTGGATATTTAAATATGAATGGTGTTAGTTGGGGTTAGAATATTAATTTTTTAAGAAACTACAGTTGGTAGGCTTTAATATTCAGTAATAACATGTTGCGCGTTTTTGCGCGAAATTTTTTTATTAATATAATTGTGGAAATAGTCACTCAAGCAAAGAACACCAGTTCTTGTCTTTTGTTTGCGTTGTCTTCGTTTTCGTTGTTATAATTGTTGTTTTTGTATATCGTTGGCAACTGTGTGTTACAATAACAAGAGTATTTGTTATTGTGCATTATGTGTTGTGTATTGAAACGTGAAACGTAATTGTAATTGTGCGTCATGTGTTGTGTTTGTGCGAAACGTCAAACGTATTGAAAGTGATGTAAAAGCTTGTAATTAGGTAACTGGTACTATACAAATACTTTAAGCTTCTGATCTTTTGTAAGCTCCTATCCAAAGTTTTTAGGAATAAGCAGCAAAACAAAATTTTTCTCTCGTCGGAGCCTTTACGATATTCTTCGCAACTTCATGATAAAATCAATATATTGAAAGAAGAAATAATAAAGCGTACGAGCCCTATTGACATGAAAGATTTTGAAGTGAAATTCAGCACTTTCATTTCTGAATTTAAGAAGCGATGGTCCAAATCGAATAGACATCATGAGCGTTTTTCTGTGCAACACAAAAATTGGTTAGACACTTCCATCTCATTTGTAAATCACTCAACAAATAAGAGAGGTCGCAAAGAATTGGAATTTTATGAATGTTCTATAAAAACAAAAACAAAAAAATGCAAGGCCTTAAGAGATTCTTCATCGCTGTCTGAGCTAAGTTATGCCACTCAAATGAGTTTGCGAGCGTCTGGCCAAATAGAGGCATCAAAAATATTGAAAGATGTTACTTCGTCCCCTTCTAGAGCGACATTATATAAGGCAAGTTTAACATCAGAAGAACAGGGAAAACAACAATAAGTCTGCAAGCTCTTCTTAATCATACTGTTGAGCGTTTGATTTTACTTCAAAAAGATGTTTTTGCCACCTTAAGTGATGAAGATTTGTCAAAAACTGTTCTTTATTCTAAGTATGGATTTGATGGTAGCTCTGGACACAGCTCATATAAGCAAGCTTTCCACGGCCATGATGCCAGTGACGCAGCTGTTTTCATAACGTCCATTGTTCCACTACGAATTATGTGCGAAAATAAGATCCTTTGGAAAAACCCTCGTCCATCCTCAACAAGATTTTGTAGGCCTTTAAAAATCGAGTTTATTAGAGAATAATCTAGTGTCTCCGCACAAGAAAGATCAAGAGTGGAAGAGGAAATAAGTGTACTTGAAAATTCTCTAGTGTACATTGAAAAAAGACTTGTAAACGTAGCTCATAAACTCATGTTAGTAATGATAGATGGAAAAGTCTGCAACGCACTAACAGACACCAAATCAGCCCAGAAGTGTTATTTATGTGGATCCACGAGTAAAGAATTTAACGATATTGAAAGAATGATCGCTAAGGAGGTTAAAACAGACACATTGGAGTTCGGTCTTTCTATACTGCATGGTTGAATACGTTTTTATGAATGTCTTCTTCACGTGGCGTATAAATTACCAATTAAAAAAAGGCAAGCAAGAACCGATTTAGACAAATTAGTTGTTGCTGAAAACAAGAGTCGTATTCAAACGGAATTTAGAAAAGAAACTGGACTTATTATTGACCAACCTAAGCCCGGCTTCGGAAATTCAAATGATGGCAACACAGCAAGAAGATTTTTTGAAAACGCTGAAATCACAGCAGATATTACGAAACTAGATCTGGAGCTGATTAAGGACATGCACACAATATTAATTGCCGTATCTTGTGGTCATGATATCAACGTAGAAAAATTTAGAGTATTTGCTCAGAATATAGCTCGACTTTTTGTTAAGAAGTATCAGTGGTTTAACATGCCTCCAACCTTGCATAAATTTTTAATACATGGCCCAGAAATCATTTCGCACGCGCTATTACCGATCGGTGAACTGTCTGAGGAAGCCCGAAACAAAGATTTTAAAAACTACAGAGAACATTTTTCTCGCAAATGTAGTCGGGAGGATTGCAATCGAGACATATTAAATAGGTTCCTACTGAGTTCAGATCCAATCCTATCTGGTAAAACAAAATTGTCAAAAAAAAAAAAATTGCACCAACTTCCAAAGTCAGTAGTAGATCTACTAGTTTCACCTTCAGTTTTGACGAACGTGGCACGTGGCAAGAGGCACAAATTATGATACAGATAACGACTTTGGGCATATTTTTTAAAATAGCAGGTCAGAAACACATGTCTTATAATAAATATATACATATTTATAAATATTTATGTATACATTTTTTTTTTCCTATTTTGTAGACATGGATGATCAAGCTATTTATTTTTTTGAACAAAACGCTCACCAGACACATCCGTACACGATCGAAAACTTTTAATCTCTGCTTTGAGTCCCGAATTTAGTTACATATATGATACAATAATCACGCTTTCGTCTACGTAATTATATTAAAAATAAATTGATTACTATTTAAAAATTTTATTACTTACAAAAAAAAATCCGACTGAGCCAGAGCAATTTTTTAAAAGGGGGCGTAGCACCGCCCTATTCCACCTTGGATGTAATTCATACTGTACGATCAACATATATACCAAATCTCATCTTCATAACTCTGATAGTTCATGAGATTTATCAGTTCTAAGTTTCAAGTTATAAGGGCGGTGCCACGCCCCTCTGTCCAATCACAACCAAGTATAGCCAGGGACTATTAGCAGTTCAACAGTACAACATTATGAAAGTTTCATGACAATCGGTCTATTACTATGGCCGTTATAGCGATTTTTAATAGGGGGAGTGACACCGCCCACTTTTCTAAAAGATTTGTAGCCTATGTCACTCAGTGATAAAGTAGCATTCTAATAGTGAAAGAATTTTTAAAATCGGACAAGTAGTTTAATTAATCTCCATTTTTTGAGATTTCACCCCACTGTGCGTCGTCTACATATTTCGTAATGTATTTAATGTTTATCCCAATTTCCTTAAGTTTAGTAAGTGCGTCGTCAAGTAGGCTGTCAAGTATTATATCCGCTACGGTAGGTGACAGAGGATTCCCCATAGGCATTCCAAAAATTTGATTGTATATAATATTGTCATGGATAAAATAGTTGTTGTCTTTAATGCAGAAATTTAATAATTGGAGAAATTTCGAACGAGGTATTTTTGTTATTCCTTCAACTTTATTTCATTTGCTCAATATATTTCTAGTTGCTAAATGAATTGGTATATTAGTGAAGAGAGAAATGACGTCAAACGAAACTAAAATTTCGTTATCTTCAAGTTTTGTGTTACCAAGCTGGTTTTTAAGTTCCATCGAATTTTTAATATTGTATTTTTCCGAGATTACTTTTCTGAGAATACTGCCTATAAATTTTGAAAGTTGGTAACAAGGTACTTGAAAAGAGGAAACTATTGGTCTAAGCGGGATTCCTGCCTTATGAATTTTGGGTAAGCCATAAATCCTTGGGGCTGTTGCTGCTGAGAAAGTTACCTTTCGTTTTTGCCATGTGTCAATATAGCCGTTTTTATGTAGGTCAGAAACGATTTTGTTGTTTTCTTTTTGTAATTTAACTGTAGGGCCCATTTTGATTGTTTTATACGTGTCCTTGTCATCCAGTAGTTTTTTAATTTTTTCTTCATAATCTTTTTTATACATCATGACTGTTTTGTTACCTTTATCTGCCTGCGTGATAATAATATTGTTATGTCTCAATAAAAACTTTTATGTCTCCAGTCATAAATGGAATGGGAGGATATGCTCTGCAAGGCTAGGCTAATAAAAGAATCCTTCCTTAGATCCCATAAATGTGTAAACACTGACGGAAACAAAGAAGGAAAATATAAATAATCATATTAACGCACTTGTAGAAAAATTACAAAAACTAAGAGTACTGTTTAATGTCAATTACCATCGATTGACACAGGCTCACAAAATATTTGCCGATTCCTTTTACTACGATATCATCATGTATCATCACGAAAAGGTATAACAAAAGAAAACCCACAAACCGTTCATGAACCTATTATCTTCACTCCCTCGGAGGAATGTTCTGACACAATAAAAATTCCAATTGTATTAAAAATGCCACAAACTGTCGTAGAATTCCTTAATACGGCCTCACGGCTCCTCCCAGAGTTTGATGGATCTCCCGATAACTTACAAAGTTTCATAGATGAACTGCAATTAGTGGACTCAATAAAAGAAACCCACGAGACCACATCAGTAAATCTCATAAAAACAAAATTACAAGGTTCGGCCCGTAATATTATATCTAATGAAACTACACTTACTGAAATAATCAAACTTAAAGCAACAATTAAAGGAAAATCTGTTGACGTTGTACTTGCCAAACTAATGAATGTTAGGCAACAAGGCAAACTGCCAATAACAATGCAAAAGAAATAGAGGAACTTACAAAAAAGCCAAAAACCTCTTATATAACTGACGGATTGCTTCCTACTAATTCAATTGAACAATTGAAATTGAACAATTAATGCTTCCAATGACAGAGTCAGACTGATTATGGAATCAGGATCACTGATCTTAATGAGGTGATTTCAAAATTCACATGCACTTAAACCGATGCTTATGGTCAACCAAACTCAATTTTATCCTTAAATCATGGACAAACTCAACAAAGAGGTCGATACCCGAATAGACGGCATAATGGTAATAGATACCAAAATCCTAGACTCTAATTATAATTCCAATGGAAATTTTACCAATAATGCCAATAATAACAATACTTCCTATGGAAATTTTAACAGAAACAGAAACAATTTCCGCAATAATAATTATCGTGGTAGAAACCAAGGCCACGCCAGGGGGGTTACTGCGTAATTCGTTTCGAAAGCTAAAATTTTTCGAAAGCAATTTCCGAATCAAAAGCTTAATCGTACTGCGTAACTCGTTCGAAACGATGACAGAGTTGTATCGTTAAACAAATGGGAAATTATGTTGAAAAGTTGGTAGAACTGCAACTTAATTGTCGAACTTGGTGAAATAACGCAAAATAAAAAGCAGTTGAAAAAGAAAGTTTAAATATCATACTTTTCTAATTATTCTTTATTGTAATAATGGATTGTGTTTCGTTGTGGATTAAAATTCATTAATTATTAAATTTAATTCCAGAAAGAGTTCAAAGCAGAATAGTAAGGGTCCCATCAAATATCATTATTCTTAATGATAAAAGGCAAGAGACCATAAATATTTTCTAAGTTATATTAACAAAATGTATCATTTAGTTTTGTAAAAAACTTCTTTCAGTAAGGATGCAATTACTTATGTATATACTTCATAGCATAGAAAGTGAATTAAAAAGGTCACAAAGATCCGCTGCTATTCACCTACGTTAAATGAAGCAGTCACTCTACAATTGCTGCCTCATATTAATTGATTTATTCCTAGGATCTGGAACATTAGGATGACTTTTGCTAACTCAGAATGCTTAGACATGAATTGAACCATTTCTTCATACTGTTTTTTTATTTTTTTCTGAATATTCCTTTAAATAACATTTATTTAGGCTTAAGTTCTTTATTATAAAGAAAGAAATAATAGATACCAACAGAATGTAATACATAATAAAGAACTTAACACTGAATAATTATTAATTCATTAATAAAAAATAGTTCAAATAAAATTAAATTTACATTAAACATTAAAATAATTGTATTAAAACCAACATTATTAAGTTTCATTTATGTATTATACACTTTTATTTAATTTGTAGCGTTAAAATACTTGCATTTTTACTTTTCTTTCAATTTGTCACTAGCAAAATAGCTTTCGAACAATTTCCTAATGCTTTTTGCATAACTGATGCTTGTTTTCGTACTACAGAGTTGACCTTTCAAAAGGGATTTTTGTTTTTCGTAACACAGAGTTGTTTTTTAGATAGGGATTTTTATTTTTCGTTAGAGCAAAAAATATTCCGCACTTTCGTAACAATTTGTACGAAAATCGTAATACACAGTACGAATAGTTCGAACTCGTACATTTTTTCTTTCGAATCGAATTACGCAGTAACCCTCCAGAATACATACAATGAATACGCAAAACGATTCGGAAAACGGGCAAGCCCCCGAAGATATATTTTAAATAAAAACTTATACTATTAATCTCAATTTATACAGCTATTTCAAATGTGGTTCGACAATGAACAACAATACGTCAACTTACATACAATAGGCAAAGTAGAAACTACCCTTCTTCTACGAAACATCTCAATAGAGCATGAATTTCATGTTGTAGAGGATGACTTCCCAATTCAATCCGATGGAATTATTGGCATGGACTTCATAAGAAGATATAAATCTATAATGGACTTTAGTAGTGAACAAGATTCTATAATCTTAACCGATAACGTCCCTTATGACTACTATATTATCTTATATAACCGTCCAGAACTCAGTTCAATCTCTCTTCCGGCTAGATCAGAGTTCATAAGGGCTCTAAATTTTGATATCGAAAATGAAGATGTTTTCGTCCCACAACTAACACTCCAAACTGATTGATTTAATATCTGGTTTTCAACAAATAGAATTGTAATCAAGAGATATTACTTCATTTTCTACTGATCACGGTTTCTTTCGATTTAAAAGACTACCATATGGTATTGCACCAAACTCATTCCAAAGAATGACATTTTCTGGACTATCGCCCGTCCAAGCTTTCGTGTATATGGATGACTTAATTGTCATTGGGTGTTCTACTGAACACATGCTTACTAACTTAAAAGAAATATGCAGAAAATACAACCTAAAACTGCATCCAGATAAATGTACATTTTTCCGTCACGTTATGACGTTTTTGGGTCATAAATGCACTAACAATGGTATCTTACCAGACGATAGTAAATTCTCGATAATCAGGAATTATCCTACACCCAAAAATGGGGATGACGCCAAACTCTTAATAGCATTCTGCAGTTATTATAGAAGATTTATTCCCTGTTTCGCAGAACAATCACGTCATATTACTAGATTAACTAGGAAAAACGTAACGTTTGAATGGACTCAAAAATGCGAAGATGCATTCAATTATTTTAAAACCCAATTAATAAGTCCACATATTCTACAATATCCTGATTTCACAAAAGAAATTTTTATAACTACTGATAGAAGCAAATAAGCCTGTGGCGCCGTTCTGAGTCAAGAGACCAGAGGCTTACAATTACCCATCGCCATCGCATCAAAATCTTTAATCAATTAAGGCGAAAGCAATAAATCTACAATAGAGCAGGAACTTACTGCAATACATTGGACAATTCAATACTTTAGACCATATGTGTACGGAAGAAAGTTTGTGATCAGAAGTGATCATAGGCCACTCCTATTACCTATTTTCTTAAAAAGAGCCGTCGTCTAAGCTAACAAGAATGAGGTTAGATCTAGAAGAATACAACTTTGTCGTAGAATATCTGAGGGGTAAAGATAATCATGCGGCAGACGCGCATGATTATTTTTCTATGTCCCGCATAGAATTCTCAGATATCCAAAGTATAGAAGTCAAACAAGTAGTGAAGGTAACAACTAGACTTCAGGCAAAAAGGATAATAGATGTAAAAATAACAATAATACTAAAATAAAAAAAAAACGGTTACACTAAAAGTAGCGATTAACGCCCTTGAGCACCGCAAAATGCCAAAGATGCATTTTACTCAGGATAAATTAATTATCCTTAAAGGAGAGAAAAAACTTTCCGAGTATAAGTTGAATGATCTAGTTATTAATGGAAAAGTAGGCTTAGGTCACCTCTTTCCAAATCTTGAAAAAATAGCTGATAACATTGATCTTACAACCTTACGACTTTCACAAGATGTTCGTCTTTTTAATATCCCGGGAATAGAGAATATAGAAACCTTTAAAAGTAAAGGTAATGGTCTCTTAAAAAGATTGACTTTAGTGCTCTTACCTAAAATAAACAAAGTATCAACCGCTTATCATATCATCATATCATGATATCTGTGGAGGTCACAACGGAATAACTCGCATGTTAAAAAAATAAGACTCCTATATTATTGGAAGGGCATGACCAGAGACATTGCTAAATATGTCAAACAATGCAAAGCATGTCAAACAAATAAGCCCACAAAAAAAGAATAAAGAATCTAAAGTCCTAACTCAACTCCAGCTAAACCTTTTGATATTGTCATTATTGACACTATTGGACCCCTACCGAGATCCAACTCTCAAAAGGAATATGCTGTTACTATAATGTGCGACCTTACTAAATACTTAGTAGCAATACCAATCAGTAACAAATCCGCAAGAAGCGTTGCTCAAGCAATCATGGAAGGCTTTATACTAACATATGGCCCCATTAACAAGATTGTTACCTATATGGGTACCGAATATATGAATGAAATCCTACAAGAGCTCTGCAGTCTTATGAGAGTAGAAAAAATTAACTCTACTCCGCATCACCATGAGACCCTAGGTACGGTAGAACGTTCAAATAGAACATTCAACGAATACCTAAGATCCTATGTATCTGAAGACAAGTCTGATTGGGATATTTTTGTATACTGCTATTATACAACTCCATCAACAGCCCATGAATACTGCCCCTTTGACCAGTATTCGGGAAATACCACCACAACTTGACTTTACTTGTGATAACAGCATAGCTCCATTATATAACATAGATTCATACGAAAAGGAGATAAAATTTAGACTCCAGGTTGCACATCGTCGAGCAGCTAGCCTAATAGATAATGCTAAATTAAAGCGGCATTACCTTTCTGAAGAACAGCAAACCCAGTGGCACTATCACTTAATGATTTAGTGCTACTGACAAATGAAGCTGGACATAAATTAGATCCTGTCTAAAGGTCCCTATACCGTTATAGGACTACCAGATAATAATGTGGAACTTGGAACCTGTCTATAAAGGTCCCTATACCGTTATAGGACTACCAGATAATAATAATGTGGAACTTCGAAACGACGATGGAAAACCATTTGTAGTTCATAAAAACAGAATAAAATTATTCTATAATTGAATTAATTCCACTCCATTTATGATGCATCTGCGAAAGCAAATTTTACAAACCCTGATACTGACATTGTTGTTAGTAATATTCATTATTAAACCCTGATACTGACATTGTTGTTAATAATATTCATTATTATTTTTTTTTTTTATAACTTTTATTCCTTAATATAATTTTTAGTGACCACCAACTCCTTTCCTTTTTATTGCATAACTTGATACTAAAATACTGATAAAGTGTTTATTGTTATTTCCTTTGGAGTTTAATATATAATGATGTTAAATAATTGTCGTTAAATTGACTTTCTCCGCTCTGCTCAGTTGTTTTCTCAATTTAATTCTAGACAGCATCAATTCTTATCAATGAGAATTATTATCTTATATGTATTGTTATAAAGAAAACACTTTTATTGTTTTATTCGTAATCCATGTCAAGTTATTTACATGTAAATTAAATTTCAAAAATTTTTTAAGTTCCTGGAGAAACCAAAGTAATATGTGTTATACTTTATTTTTACTTCGTTAATTCCATTCTTTAAGATATGAATTCTTTAACTACTGCCTATCGGCTATATTAAATAAAGTACTTTTTGTTTAGTTTTGTGAATTCCACTTTATCTATACATATAATAAAATAGTAACTCACATCATGTAAAAACTACTGGATGGATTTTAAAAAAAATTTTGTGAGGAGGTACTTAAGTATCCTGGTCCCAATATATTTTTTTTGCAAAAATATCTTAGAAAGTGGAGAAAAAGCAGTGAAAGTACGCAGTTCAACTAACCGGATATGAATACTTTACTTTTTATAAAGTAAAAAAATACATAAACTGATACGTAGCATATCTTAAGGCGGAACTAAAAACGCGGGTATTACCACATAACACTAAATCGCCAGCGAAGTAAAATAATTATAATTTGTCTATGCTAGCTTCAAACTGATTCGCCCAAAGAACACCAGAAGGTTTACTATAGCACTAACCATCTCTCTTATCTACTATTATCTCTTTGTAAAGGAAGTAACATAGTTAATGTAGGCATTAATTGCCTGAGTGTTACTTCTCTTAACAGAAAAAACTAAAATCGTAATGGTCTTTGGTGTGAATTGCTTTCAAAGCAAAATCGAACAAAATATTGAAGGACGCTGACGAAGTGGCGGGCACAGCTAGTTCTTAATATATTTTTTTTGATCATTGTAATTAATGAAGAATTTACACTTTTACCTTTCAAATAATAATTATTTTAATTCCAATGATCCGTTTTCTCAAAAAGGACAGTAATCCCCTTAAAAAAATGTTTAGTATTGTAAGTCAATCCTTCCCCAAAATTAAAGTTAAAATTTTTCAAATATTATGCAAACTAATTATTTTAAGTTAATAATAAATAATATATTGATTATTCTCCCTAAAGGGGAGGTGTAGTTTGGTAATCGATGTGACCAATGTCGGCTGTTTGATTGTTTACGCGACCAATACCAGCTCGCCATTGTAGGACATTTAGTTATTGCATTACACAAACACAGACAATTTGTATTCATGGGAATTTGCTGTATAGGCAAAATCCTACGAGTAAGTATTTCATAAGAAAAAAATCCTGTTTTTTATTCCAATACACTATAGTCCAATAAAGACTTTCATTTCGGACATGGAAACAGAATATAAAAATTCAATACTGACAGTTATGTAAACTGCTAAAAATTTAATAACTAACTATAACAGCTTACCATCACCAGACTTTAGGCACAACCGAAAGAAGTCAGTTTTAATGAATATGTACGTTCATACATATCAGTAGACAAACCCGTCTGGGAGGAATGGTTAAAATATTTCACATATTGATTCAACACCTTCAACAGTACATAACTGTCGTTATGAGTTAGTATTTTCAACAATTTAATGAAGTAGACAGAGTGACACCACTGTATATTGTGGATGATTACTCTAAAGAAGCTAAAACAGCAAAACAATTATTAGACAAAAAATAAAAACAGAAAGTAAATTATGATAAGCAATTATTAGACTATAGTTTTAAATTAGGAGATTTAGTTTTACTTAAAAATGAAGTAGGTCATAAATTAAATATCCAATACAAAGAACCATTTAAAATTAAGAAAATAGATTTAAGAAATAATGTAACTGAAAAATCTTATTAGTTTTTAAGATTAAAGTTAGATTGGATTTGAAATATTTTTTGGATAATCTTCTTCCGTGGAATAAATAGACTTCTCGTGTCGAATTTAATAAAAAGAGTAAGTTTATTTTATAAAATGGTCTAATGTGATGACGATGTGCTAAAGTGCTAAGGAGTAGGCGCTTTTCAACTTAATCAGGGCTCTCACAGAGTCCAAGCCGGTTTTGCTTTTTATCGCTTTTTCAAACCCCAATATTGGTTTCATATGGTGTCATAAAACCAAGGGGGTTACTGCGTATTTCGATTCGAAAGAAAAATCATTCGAATTTCTGTCTTTTACATTATGTTTTTTTTGTTCATTTTTCATAATTTTATTTATTGTATCTTCAATACCAGAATGATAGAAGACAAGATTAGGCCATGCGCATGTTTTCCCGTTAGATGACGTTTTTCGGACAATTTAAAATTGCCAAGTATGTAATCAACAAATTGTTTCAAATACGTACTTACGAATAAATGTAAGTATTAGGAAAAATGGGTAACCCTGCAAATAAACTCTCAACAATTTTATTAAAAACTCTCATAATTTGTAGTTAAGTCTCAGTCAGAATTATTAGCCAATAGAAAGACAGTTTCGTGACGTCATTGGGCCAACATGCGCAGAAAATTTAAATTTCATTTTCGTGATGGCGTAACCTTGTCTACTATCATATCAGGTATGTTCTGTAATCCGAAACCGAGTGAAATTGAATCCGAATGAAATTTTAAATTGTCATAACTTCTAAATCTTACAACATTTTAATATTATTTTTTATACATTTGATTAAAGACCATTCACATAACTTCCTTGATTGCTAATGTTTTAAACTAATAGGCGCAACTAAGACCGTTTTTACACCTTGCTACAAACGCCGAGTTTTTTTACCTTTTTTCTTTTTGAAAGTTGCTTCGAAACGCTGTATTCTTTTACATTTGAATTTTTTCCAAATATTTAATTTTGAAAGTTTTGTTTTTTATGCTTTTCTGTGTTATTAATAAATAAACAAAAAACTGTATTGTCAACTAAACATATTTTATTATGATTAAGCGATTAAACATTCCTAATATAATATTAACACACACACATTATAAATATTAAATAAATTAGTCAAGTGCGAGTTAGACTCACACACGTAGGGTTCCGTACTATGTTCAGTATAATTTAAAAATTCCAGTTGTTTATTTCTTTATGTCTTATGGGACACCCTTAAATTTTAAAATTAAAGTAATATTCGCGAAAATTGCATCATAATTAGAACACCCTTTAAATTTTAATATGTAATTTATTTTATAGCGGCCATGGTAATACACCTTCTATTAAAATATCAGGAGCCTACCTATTGCGGTTAAAAAAATAAGGTAATATTCGTGAAAAACACGTTACTAATGGACACACTTCAATTTTAAGTATTTTTTATAGCGGCCGAAGTAACACATCTACTATAAACATTTCAAGAAGGTATCTATTACGGTTTATAAAATCTTGTCACTGTCGGAACACCCTTTAATTTTATTATTCATTATAGTGGCCATGGCAACTTCCTTTCTATAAATATATTAAGAGTCTTCTTATTGCGATTAAAAAATAAGTCACTATAAGTGAAAAACATGTCACTGTCGGAACACCCTTTAATTTTTAGTAATTGTCATATCGGCCGTGGCAACACATCTTCTGTACAAAATTTCAAGAGTCTACCTGTTACGGTTCAAGAAATAAGGCTTTATACATGCAAATCACGTCACTGGCGGAAAACCCTTAAATTTTGTTATTTGTTATAGTGGACATAGTTATACACCTCCTGTTAAAATTTCAAGATTCCACCTATTCATTCAAAATTTAGGATATATATATGCAAATCACGTCACTATTGGAATACCCTTTAATATTTAAGTTCAATTTTGTATACTTGTTAATAAAACAAACATAGTTTTAATTACAGTCTGCAAATTGTAAGTGGTTTCCTCTTACAGCTCAAAAAAAAAGACATAAACGTAAATAACACGTCACTTTTGGACCACCCTTGTGTTAGTATTTTTTGCTATTGTGGCCGCAGTAATACACTTTTGGTAAAATTTTCAAGAGTCTAAATATTATGGTTCAAAACTTAGGCCTTACACATACAAAGCACACCACTATCGGAACACCCTTTAATTTTTAGGTTTATTTTTTTAGACTTGTTTATAAAGCGAACTAAGTTTTAATTACTGTTTGTAAGAAATAAACACATATTCGTAAATAACACCTCTCTATCGGAACACCCTATAAGTTTTAATATTTTTTGCTATAGCGGCCATATTTATACACCTTTGGTAAAATTTTCAAGAGTTTACCTATTATGGTTCAAAACTTAGGCCTTATACATGCAAATCACTCCACTATCGGAACACCCTTTAATTTTTAGGTTTATTTTTTTCAGACTTGTTTATATAGCGAACTAATTTTAATTTCGTGCTTGCATATTTTTAGTGAATTCCTTTTACAGTTCAAGAAATAAGCACATCTTCGTGAATAACACCTCTCTATCGGAACACCCTATAATTTTTAGGTTTATTTTTTTCAGACTTGTTTATATAGCGAACTAATTTTAATTTAGTGCTTGCATATTTTTAGTGAATTTCTTTTACAGTTCAAGAAATAAGCACATCTTCGTGAATAACACCTCTCTATCGGAACACCCTATAAGTTTCAGTATTTGCTAGTATAGCGGTCACAGTTATATACTTTCTGTGAAAATTTCAAGTGCCTACCTATTACGGTTCAAAACTTAGGCCTTATACATGAAAATCACACTACTATCGCAACACCCTTTAATTTTTAGGGGTAATTTTTTAATCTTGTTTATATAGCGAACTAAGTTTTAATTACTGCTTACATATTTTTAGTGTATGCCTCCTACAGCTCAAGAAATAAACACATATTTGTGAATAACACCTCTCTATCGGAACACCCCATAAATTTTATTATTTGTTGCTATAGCGGCCAAAATTATACACCTTCTGTAAAAATTTCAAGATTCTACCTATTATGATTCAAAACTTAGGCCTTATAAATCAAAATAACACCACTATCGGAACACCCTTTAATTTTTAGGTTTATTTTTTAGACTTGTATATAAGACGAACTACGTTTTTATTACAGTTTGTAAATTTTTAGTGTATGCCTCCTACAGTTCAAGAAATAAACACATATTCTTGAATAACACCTCTCTATCGGAACACCCTATAATTTTTATTTTTTTTTGTTATAGCGGCCATCGCTATACACCTTCTGTGAAAATTTCAAGAGTCTACCTATTATGGTTCAAAACTTATGCGTTATACATGTATTTCACACCACTATCGGAACACCCTTTAATTTTTAGTTTTATTTTTTTATACTTGTTTATATAGTGAACTAAGTTTTAATAACTGTTTGTAAATTTCAAGTGTATCCCTCCTACAGTTCAAGAAATAAACACATTTTCGTAAATAACACCTCTCTATTGGAACACCCTATAAGTTTTAGTATTTGTTGCTATAGCGGGAACAACTATACATCATCTGTGAAAATTTCAAGAGTCTACCTATTACGGTTCCAGAGATAAAAGGCGCTGACAGACGGACAGACATTGTAGCGAAAACAATAGGGTTTCGTTTTTACACTTGGTGTACGGAACCCTAAAAATAAGTATTATATTGTTGTAAAATTAATTTTAATTTGTTTTGGAGTTACGAACCCCTAAAGTTTCTATGTAAAGTTTTGTATATCTCAACTACTTAATGGAATGAGATAATATGCGTATCACTGGAATGGTAATTAAAAGTATCATCTAACTAAATTGACATTAATGAAAAATATTATAAAATATCAAGCAAGCACAAAAAAAAATTTTTTTAAAGGATTTTCTTGTCTATTAAAATGAAATTTTGAATGAAAATTAAAAAAAAATATTTGTTTGTTCACCTAAAATGTTTCCCAAAGGTTAAAAATAACCCAATTATTTTCGCTACAATGTCTGTGAGCGCCTTCTATCTCTGGAATCGTTATAGGTAGACTTGAAATTTTCACAGAAGGTGTATATCTGTGGCCGCTATAACAACAACTACTAAAACTTTTAGGGTGTTCCGAAAAAGACTCGTTTTTCACGTATATGTGTTAATTTCTTAATCAGTAAGAGAAATAAAGTTAAAATTTATATAAATAAATAGTGAGGAGATTTGCATGTATACGGTCTAAATTTTGAACCATAATAGTTAGAGTCTTTAAATTTTTACAGGAGGTGAATTACTGTGTTAGGACAGGGACATATTTTTCACTTATATTGCCTTTTTTACCGCAATAGGTAGGCTCCTATTATTTTCATATAAAGCTATAATAATAATTACTAAAATATAATGAGTATTTCGATAGTGATGCAGTTTTCGCGAATATGACTGTTTTTGTTTAACGCGAGTATATACAGAGTGTGTGAATTTATTGAAAAATATAAAAAATTAAAATAATAGGTTTTGCAGAGTGGCAAATATTTTCGAATAGTTGTAGCCTAATTTTTGAACCGGAACGGGTAGACACTTTACACCTACGCAAACTATGTACAAATTTGTCTCCTAGAACAAATAACAAAACCAAAAATAAAAGGGTGTTTCGATAATGACTCGATTTTACATATACAACCTTATATTGACACTTAAAATTTACACATATTATATTTAACAATATCTACAGTAACAACAAGAAACGAAAATTAATTTAATAATAATGGGGTGTTCCCTTAATATCTCAAAGTTGCGGAATTTGCCTTTCTCTTCTTAACCTTGTAGGCAAACACTTGATATTTACACAGGATATTTAGTACTATTTTCTACTAGTAGAAAAAATAATTTAAAATTAAAGCATGCCTCATAAGACGTAAACAAATATAGACTTGAATTTTTAAAGTTGAACTGAACATAGTTAAAACCATACGTGTGTGATTCTGACTCGCATTTGGCTGATTTATTTTTATTAATTTAATTTTATTTGGATAATAACGAGTGATTTTTTAAGAGCTTGAGAACTTTTTTTTAAAAAAAAACGCATAAAATTTACAAAATCTCATCGGTTCTTTATTTAAAACGTTAGATTGGTCCATGACATTTACTTTTTGAAGATAATTTCATTTAAATGTTGACCGCGGCTGCGTCTTAGGTGGTCCATTCGGAAAGTCCAATTTTGGGCAACTTTTTCGAGCATTTCGGCCGGAATAGCCCGAATTTCTTCGGAAATGTTGTCTTCCAAAGCTGGAATAGTTGCTGGCTTATTTCTGTAGACTTTAGACTTGACGTAGCCCCACAAAAAATAGTCTAAAGGCGTCAAATCGCATGATCTTGGTGGCCAACTTACCGGTCCATTTCTTGAGATGAATTGTTCTCCGAAGTTTTCCCTCAAAATGGCCATAGAATCGCGAGCTGTGTGGCATGTAGCGCCATCTTGTTGAAACCACATGTCAACCAAGTTCAGTTGTTCCATTTTTGGCAACAAAAAGTTTGTTAGCATCGAACGATAGCGATCGCCATTCACCGTAACGTTGCGTCCAACAGCATCTTTGAAAAAATACGGTCCAATGATTCCACCAGCGTACAAACCACACCAAACAGTGCATTTTTCGGGATGCATGGGCAGTTCTTGAACGGCTTCTGGTTGCTCTTCACTCCAAATGCGGCAATTTTGCTTATTTACGTAGCCATTCAACCAGAAATGAGCCTCATCGCTGAACAAAATTTGTCACATTTGAACATTTCGAACCGAACACTGATTTTGGTAATAAAATTCAATGATTTGCAAGCGTTGCTCGTTAGTAAGTCTATTCATGATGAAATGTCAAAGCATACTGAGCATCTTTCTCTTTGGCACCATGTCTGAAATCTCACGTGATCTGTCAAATACTAATGCATGAAAATCCTAACCTCAAAAAAATCACCCATTACTTTTAATTACCTTTCCAATCGCATGCATATTACCTCATTCTACCCTAAAATAGTCGAGATTTACCATACTTTACATACAAATTTAGAGGGGTCCGTAACTCCGAAACTAATAGTACCGCCCAATTTGTGCTTGTGACATTTTTGTTTAAAATTAAATTTTTATATGTACATATATATCTTAAATTATAATTTGGAAATAATTTTTTTATACAAAACTAAAATACAACTTGTCGTTTTTTTCTGTAGTCAAAAAGTAGACAACACTTTAAAAAAAAATAAAATGAAAATAATCAAAAACAAAAAACAAAAAATGCCTCGTCAGGCTTTGTCATGCAACTTTTTCAACTCTGCTTGCCTCCCAACCCCTCTTACTAACAAGAAAAAAGTTGCATGAAAAATTCAGTTTTTAACTTATATAAGGCTAGCGTGCCAGTATTTTTTTTAATAAAAGGGCAGTGTATTTTTAAATAAATGAATGAATAAATAAAATGTATTCTTAAGAACATTGACTAACCTGGGAGTTTGTTTGATCGTACTATGTTTTTTCCTAAAGCCGAATTGATGGTTTGGAATACATACTTTGCTGGTCAGTAGGCCAATAGCTCGGCTGTCCACTTGAGATCACATTTAGATTAATTTTTGAAATAGTCAAACAAAACACGACCTTTTGGGGTTATTAGACGTGATCCTCAAAATGTATGTTTAGTGTTGTAGTCGTCTGATGCTATGAAACAGGGACCTACTGATTTAAAAATGTCGCTATACTTAATCTCTGATACTTGAAATCTAGGAGGAGAATAAATTGAAGAAATAACTAAGTTTTGATAAAATTCTTCAAGGTAGATATTTGTTTCTTGTAATCCTCATAAAGTCACACAGTAAAAAATGTATTATTCACGGTTACTGTAATTTGTGGGTTATCCCTCTGATGTACGGATGAGAGAAGCAGTGTCCCTCCTTCTTAGTCGAATGTAACCAGGTTCAGTTAGTATGTTACGGGCCAGTGGATTCGGATGAGTTTCAAGCTTCTTTAAATACCTTATGGCAAGTTTCGCTATTTCTGCTTTAACTGATGGCACGTTTAGATCTTTATGGATGTTCGAATTTTTTATATACCAGGGAGCAGATGTAATAATACGTAGAATCTTATTTTGGCGCCTTTGAATTTTTTCTACATTGGTAGCTGAGGCAGTGCCCCATAATTGAATGCCATAACACCATATTGGTTTTAGAATTGACTTGTATAATAAAAGTTTGCAGTCTAAAGCTAGAGTAGAATTTCTGCCAATTAGCCAGTTTAGTTGGGCTGCTTTCAACTTCATTTGCGTTAACTTTGTTTCTATGTGCCGTTTCCATGTAAGGCGCCGGTCAAGATGTATGCTGAC
The DNA here is from genome assembly GCA_949628195.1 of Phasia obesa. Classification (NCBI taxonomy): domain Eukaryota; kingdom Metazoa; phylum Arthropoda; class Insecta; order Diptera; family Tachinidae; genus Phasia; species Phasia obesa. The sequence continues at coordinate 81,430,175 of OX451216.1, forward strand.
ATCTGAAAGCTGAGGTATCGTTTGGTTATTTATCCGAATAGGGGGGCAAAATTTTCTACGCAGTGTGAAAGTTATGTGAGTACATTTTTGTTCATTCACTTTTATTCTCCATTTCTTCAACCATTTTTCTAATTGGATATGTGGTCTTGTAAATATCGTGATGCTACTTTGGGTCTTTCGTGAATGCTCAAAAAAGCTGTGTCGTCAGCAAATGTCGATGTGTGAACTCGGTTACTAGTTGGCATGTCTGAAGTATACAATAAGTATAAAAAGGGCCCCAATATACCACCTTGGGGAAGTCCGGCTTCGATTGGCTGGGGTGAGCTCAAAAAATCTCCTTCTTTCACCATAAATTTTCGTTCGGTTAAATAACTATCTAGCAGCTTATATAGGCTTACGGGCAAATTCAGTTTTAGCTTATATATTAGGCCTTCATGCCATACCTTATCGAATGCTTGAGAAACGTCGATAAAAAGCGCAGAGCAGTATTTTCTCTCTTCAAATGTCTCCTTAACAACATTGACTAACCTGTGAGTTTGTTAGATCGTACTACGTTTTTTCCTGAAGCCGAATTGATGATTTGGAATACATCCTTTGTCGCTTAGAATAGCGTTAAGCTTAGTTGTTAACATCCTTTCAAACAGCTTTGACATATTTGACAAAAGGCTTATAGGTCTGTATGATTCAATTTTTGTGTGGTCTTTTCCTGGTTTAGGAATCATGGTAACCAAGGACACCTTCCAATCTGTAGGAAAGTACTCAAAATGTAAAATGGCATTAAAAATAAAAAGAACGATTCTGCGATCTACACGGGGTAACTCAATTAACATCTTGTTACTGGTTTTATCAACGCCAGGGGCTTTTTTTGGTGTTATTGCCGTTATTGCCTTTTCAAGATCACCAAATTCAAAACTTATCGGTACTGCAGCACTAGCCTCGAGAACTGGCAACTCAACTATATCAGTCGATATATTTGGGGTAAAAACCTTTTTCAAATGTTCAGCAAATAAATTTCCTTTTTCGGTATCACTCCTTGCCCAGCCTCCAGCTGAAGTTCGCAAGGGAGGCTTACGTAAGACTGGCCTTTTAAGGTTTCTACAAGCACGCCATAACGAATAATCTGATTGAGGAGTTGCGTCTAGGTCTCCCAAATAGTTTTTCAGGGATGCTACTCTTCGAGATTCCAGCATGTCTCTTAGCCGGTTCGTGCATTCTTTAAGTCTGCTTTTGAGTTGAGGAGATCTCTGTGATTGCCATTCTCTACGAATTTTTCTTTTTTCAGCCAAGAGCAGTTCGATATCTGCAGAATAAATTTGATTGTATCTAGCTAATTGTCGGGTTATTGTTGAATGTTGGGCAGCTGATTTGAGGTTTTGGTCAAAATCAATAAGACTCCGCTCTACGTCTTCAGGTGTTCTTAGCGGGATGTTTTCCGAACAATGAGTACTAAGATACTTTCTATATTTCAACCAATTAATGCTTGTGGTAGTCATTGGTGATATGATGTTTTGTTTGTCCCATATATAGACGATAGTGGGTGAATGATCTGAGGATAATTCAAGTGACGCTTCAGCTTTAATCGTTTCTCTTGGTATACCCTTAATCACGCCAAAATCAATAACATCCGGTATTTTGATTTTTTGACCATTTGCTCGATATTGTTAGTGCTTAGCAGGAGTATTTAGTTTTTGAGTGGTTTTCCTTACCATGGAAAAAACTGGACAGCCTCTGTAGTTAGCAGTGTGGTTTCCACCGCAATTGCTACATTTTTTTACTTTCGAATCATCCCTTGCTTTGTCGCATTGGGCGGAACAATGTAGCTCGCCACATACAACGCAAACCGGAGGCAACTTACAGTAAGCCCTAGTATGACCATATTCTTGACAATTTAGACACTGGACAGGTCCTGGACGCTTATGCGGCTCCTCTACAGTTATTTTACGGTGTAACAGGTATTTCAGATTGTAAATGGGGTGCATTTCGTTCTTCTTCAATATGATATCTCCAGGTTCCAGTTCAACGCGAAATAGTGGTTGGGGGACACGTTCCCGATTACGGAGATTATCTACACTTTTTATTTTAAAACCCGCTTTTTGGAGTCCGGCTCTTATTTCAGCTGGATCAACGTATGAATCTACACCTTTAATGACTACCTGTAGACCTTTGCTACTCTTCAGCTGATATGTATAAAAGTTCTTTTTGCAGTTTTCAAACTCGCTTACTGCTTTACGATAACTACTTTCATCAATAAATTGTATTTTTGTCTCATCAATGTTACCGCGCTTAATGGGAATTACATAAAATGAGTTCTCGCCAATAATTGTAATTAAATTTTTTATTAAATCGTTTGCATTTTTCTCCCTTAAATAAACTGGAGGTGGTTTGAACGACTTAATTGCCGTTTTATGTACACTTGTTTCACTATCTAAGATAGCAAAACGATTATGGGAATTTATTCCGTTAGAGTCCTTGTCTTTATGTACTTTAGACATTGGTGCAAGCTGCGAAGATTTAGGGCTTCGACCTCTTTTTAATACCGTAATGTATCTGTCCATTCCCACTTGCGTTTTAGATTTTTCTACACTATCCATATTAGTTTTGGTAACACTTTGTACAAAAGGCGACTTGTTTGTAGTTATTTTATTGTCATCGCTTAGTAAAAGTGAAGAACAAGATTGGGCACGTATAACTGGCGTAGCATTAATACACAAATTATTTTCAGTTTTTTTGTTTTTAAATCCGCGTATGAAACATATTGGGTTGTTGGCAAAGGGAACCCAAGAGGTGACACGGTGAAGGAACAGGATGGCAAAAAATATGAATTCTATTCGTCTCTTTCTCAAACCAGGGCCTTTTTATTCGATATGAGGATTTTTTTGCTTTAGTCTGAACATTCAAAATCAATATACGATATGATATTATGGACTTTTTTAAGACCATTAGCATCAAACACTGAACTTTGCTACTGTATTTTTCGTATAAACGCAATAGGAATTCTCAACTTGTACACATCAACATAAATTTAATTAAAGACGTGCCTAGAATTTGTGTCTCTCTAATGTTTTGGAGTCGGTGTAGCAGCTTTGCTTGTGGAAATTTTCAACCACCCAACAGATCACTGATGTCTACTGCAATTTTTATTTCGTTTTGAACGCAATTGACCAACAGCTTCCTCAATTTTTATTTATTTAATATTATGCTAATTACCCATAACGTTTTATAATTTTTGTAGGTAGAAATTTTTTGAATGGTCCTCCACCAGTCGCTCCGAACTATTATATTATTTTTTTCACTAAATTTTTCATTTTATTACATTACTGCAACTTGCATTTTTTCAATTATAAGGATTCCCTGTTGGAGGACCATTACTGTTCAATTCGACGGTAAGCTCTAATTTTGCAATCCTAACTCACACTGAGTGATATTTTTTGCCGTAATTTTTGATTACTAGTGATGATTTCAAAAATTGCAGCCTCAATCAACATTAGTGATAGTGCGTTAAAAAATGTTTGCACTAAAATTTAATTATTTGACTTAAAAAAAGCAATCTGCAATATATTGCGACTTTTTTCTCTCCACTAATTTGAGTGCAACGTAGAAATTTTGGACTAAATTTGAAACACAATTTTTGAAAGATTAGTGAGAGTGTGTTAAATGCAGCTTTTTATTGATTGCAAGTACAAATTTTGCACTAATTGAGTGAGTGAAGAATTTTTGCACTAAGTCTGCGTTTAGTGATGGTGCAAACATTTGCACTACGACTAAATTCTTTGCAGTGTTAGTGAAGATTTGCAGTGTATCACTAAGCTGCAAACAATTTGTGCAATAAATTTTTTAGCAATATTATTTAGTAGTAGTATTTACAATGCTAATTTCAATCAAAATTTAGTGCACTACCCCCATCTATACCAATGGTCTTTAGTAAATATTTTTGCCAGGTCAAGATTGTTCTGCACAAAGCGCAACAATATTGCAAATTGCGCAATGTTATGTTTTCCCCTAAAATATGTAAATTTTTAATTTCAAATGATCGTTTTATGTCATTGTAATCACATATTTCTATGATGGCCTTCCATTTCATAATGAAATTTAAAAGTATTTTAAACTCTTACTTTTTGTGTGAAAATAGTTTATAGAACATGGCAATTCACTACGATTTACATTTCGAAAACAAAACAGAAATGAAAAGTAAAAAGTAGAATGCAGAACAGCAAAGAGTCAAATTGAAGTGAATACAAATTACTTTTACTTAAAAGTAGAATCCAGGGGTGGAATCGTCACATCCGTGAACGTACAACACGTATCGGAAAAACACGTTTTTTATATTATGACATACGTCAACTGATAATAATTCATACGTCAACTGATGATAAACGTACGTTTTTTACGAAGTGTCATCCGTTAACTTAATTTATTTCGACTAAATTGAAAAAGGAAAAAATTCGCTTAAAAATGAAAATTACATGAAATCGATTTTGTCCCTTCAATGATGCATCTTGTTTTACAGTGAATTTCATTAAAATGAGCTTCATAGGATCCATCTGTATTCTGACACATTTTTATATGGCGTAATGCACCACGTCTTGAGAGGATAGCCGGAGTTCCCTAAAAAAATGGTAAAATGATTTATTGCTACATTATATTTATTAATACAAGAAAGTTCCCACCTAACAGTCAATTGTTTCCATTTCTTTTCGAAGTAAAAAGGTTTTCTAGGGCTAGTCTTTGGTCGGAATGTTTTCATACAAAGGAATCGTGAGTGGCTTTACCAATTTATAGCAACAATTTAATATTTATTATTACAAACCTTTTAAAATGCCTTTTTTAATTTCTTCAAATCTTAATAACGGACTACTTACTATCATTGCATTTAAACTGTGAAAACCTTTCCTGTTGAAGTACATGTGTTCATTGTCTACTGGTTTTTGTAATCCAATATGCGTTCCAACAACACATCCTATAACATAAAATTTAATCCACATCATTAATAAATTAAATTAAAAAAATATATTAAACAAATTTTTTATGCTTCGACACAATTTGCTCAGTATGGCCGAAGTAACTTTAGAAACTGTACTCTGACACATTCCGAACAGATAGTCACTTCCTTTTGAGTGTTAGTAACCACCCGTTGCCAAAATGGACAGATTTACTGCCAGTTGTAACATTGGTGGCACAGCTTAGGCATCTAAGTGGGATAAATTTAATTCAGCTAATACATAGAAAAAAGCTTCTTTACTTAAACAAGCCATCGGTTAAGCAGAAATAGCAAAACATGCAGTCACAGGTTTGAATCTTATCCAAACATGCTGAATGAACCTGGTTACATTCGACTAAAAAGAAGAGATACTGTTTTCTTGGCCGCAAATGATTACAAAATCCGTGAAACAAACATTATTTTTTTCTAGAACTGGCTGGACTTAGAAAGTATATTTTTATTTTAGACTTAATATATGAATAATTATTGTTAGTTCAAAAATATTGAAGATACAATAAAAACATTTACCATTACCGTACCACTTAAAAACATTTAACATTAAATAGAGTGCTCAAATTAGGAAAATTTTCCGATTAGTTCTCATAGCACTTAATTTCGTACCTTTATAAAATAAAAACCAACATTTAGTAGAAAACAGAAAAACGATATGTTATTTGAACAAACCACTATTTTATTTTCTTATTGATACTTATTTCTATGTGCAGCTCATTTCTCTGTAATAAAATTGAAAATATATTATTAAAACGTGTGCTTCTGTTTTCTTTAACTTCTTTTCTAATTACATTTATAACACAACTTTATTTTTAGTGTTTGTTGTATTAGCGGCCATAGTCATACATCATCTATAAAAATTTCAAAGTCTCCGAAGGAGCGATAGACGTGTAGACAGATTGAAAAAAATTAGTCAAGTGCGAATTAGACTCACACACTTAGGGTTCCGTACTATGTTTAGTACAACTTTAAAAATTCAAGTTGTTAATTTTTTCATGTCTTATAAGTCACCTTTTAATTTTAAAATTAAAGTCAATTGCATCACTGTTGGAACACCCTTAAAATTTTAGCAATTTTTGTTACAGCGGCCATGGTAATACACTATCTATAGAAATATACATGAGCCTACCTATTGCGGTTCAAAAAATAAGGTAATATACGTGGAAAACATGTCATTGATGGAACACCCTTTAGATATTAGTAATTGTTACAGCGGCCGAAGTACAACATCTACTGTAAACATTTAAAGAGTCTATCTATTACGGTTCAAAAAATAAGGCTATTTACGTACAAATCATGTCTCTGTCGGAACACCCTTTAATTTTGTTATTTGCTATGGCGGCCATGGCAATTCTCTTTCTATGAATATATCAAGAGTGTACCTATTACTATTAAAAAAATAAGTTACTATACGTGAAAAACATGTCACTGTTAGAACACCCTTTAATTTTTAGTAATTGTCATAACGGCCATGGCATCACATCTTCTATACAAACTGGAAGAGTCTACTTATTACGGTTCAAAAACTATGTCGTTTTACATGCAAAACACGTCACTGTCGACAAAACCCATTAAATTTTTATTGTTTTTATAGGGGTCATAGTAATACACCATATTTGTGAAAATTTCAAGAGTCTATCTATTATGGTTAAAAAATTAGTCAATGTGAATGTAAATTACGTCACTGTCGGCACACCCTTTAATTTTTACTATTTGTTGTAGTGGCCATAGTAATACTCATCCTGTAAAAACTTCAAGATTCTACCTATTATCGTTCAAAACCTATGCCATATACACATACTAATCACGTCACTAACGGAACACCCGTTAATTTTTAGGTTTAATATGTATACTTGCTTATAACGCGAACATAGTTTAAATCACTGCAAATTTTAAGTGGTTGCTTCCTATAGCTCAAAAAAAAAAGATGTATGCCTGTACACGCCACTTTTCGAACACCCTTTAAGTTTTAGTATTTTTTGCTATAGTATATATATATATAGTTATACACCTTCTGTGAAAATTTCAAGAGTCTACCTATTATGGTTCAAAACTTAGGCCTTATACATGCAAATCACACCACTATCGGAACACCCTTTAATTTTTAGGTTTATTTTTTTAGACTTGTTTATAAAGCGAACTAAGTTTGTAAATTTTTAGTGTATGCCTCCTGCTGTTCCAGATATAAACACATATTCGTGAATAACACCTCTATATCGGAACACCCTATAAGTTTTAATTTTTGGTGCTATAGCGGCCACAGCTACACACCTGTGAAAATTTCAAGAGTCTACCTATTATGGATCAAAACTTAGGCCATATACATGCAAATCACACCACTATCGGAACACCCTTTAATTTTTAGTTTTGTTTTTTGATGGTTGTTTATATAGTGAACTAAGTTTTAATTACTGTTTGTAAATTTCAAGTGTATCCCACCTACAGTTCACGAAATATGCACATATTCGTGAGTAACACTTCTCTATCGGAACACCCTATAAAATTTTGTATTTGCTACTATAGCGGCCACAGCTATACACCTTCTGTGAAAATTTCAAGCATATACCTATTATGGTTCAAAACTTAGGCCTTATACATGCAAATCACACTCCTATCGGAACACCCTTTAATTTTTAGTTTTATTTTTTATAGTTGTTTATATAGTGAACTAAGTTTTAATTACTGTTATTTTTTTAAGTGTATCCCACCTACAGTTCACGAAATATGCACATATTTGTGAATAACACCTCTCTGTTGAAACACCCTATAAGTTTTAGTATTTGTTGCTGTAGCGGCAACAGCTATACATCATCTGTGAAAATTTCAAGAGTCTACCTATTACGGTTCCAGAGATAAAAGGCGCTGACAGACGGACAGACATTGTAGCGAAAACAATAGGGTTACGTTTTTACACTTTGTGTACGGAACCCTAAAAACACAAATATAAGTAAAGATGATATTCGGCCATGCCGAATCTTATATACCATTCACCACAGTAATGTTAAATATTCCCTTACTCTGTTATGTTTCCCAATTTCACAATGTATCAACTTCATCTATCTGTCTTTTTCTTTGAGTTCGCATCACGTAAAAATTACTGGATGGATTTTAACAAAAGTGTGTGAGAAGGTAGCTTAGTATCCCGATTCCAATATAGAATACTTTTTAGCAAAAATATCTATATGGAGTGACAATGGTCTGACTAAAACATATTGGGGGGTCATATTACCCCGTCAATTTGCCTATTGACTGCTCTTGGTTCCCAGTGGGCACCCTGTGGGTTTTTCGGCCACCTCTATGTGTATTGCTTTCTATAGAGGCTTTTAATACAAATCAAAGCAGAAAAACCCTACAAACTTAAAAACCCAAAAAAAAAAACAAACAAAGGATCCAGAATATATGTATATACTTTATGGGGTCGGAAATAAATATTGTAGAAATTACACACGGATTGACAAACTTATGGATGCAGTTTTCGTATTGCTTGTGTTTGAATAATACTGTTGATTTTTTTTCTTTATTGTATCTTTAATAGCAATGAACTATCAATAATTACTCATATCTTAGGGTGCGTACAGAGTGGCCGCTTGTTGCCGAGCCGACCCGACTGACGCTTATTGCGAGAACCAATGCGAGAAAACTGGTACTATACAAATTAGTACAAATAAGCACGAACAGGTCACAGTGGGCGCCGTGCTGGTCAGAGCGCAAAGCTGATTGAATGCGAGAAAACAGTTCCAAGGCGTATTTCAGCGCCGAAAACATTGTTTATGTTATGATGTTATGATTTCAACTTGTTTGGAAAACGTTTAAAAAATAATTAAAAACAAAAATTTAAGAAAAAGTAAATAAAATATGCAATCAAAAAATTAAAAAGAAAATAAAAATTATAAAATAAAAAAAATAAATAAATAAAAATTCATATAAATAATAAAAATTAAATAAAATTATAAAAATTATAAAAAAATTTTGAAAGTTTGTAATTATCATTAGTCGAACTATTTATGTATTACATACAATGAAATTTATAGTCAAGCTTAAGTTCGTTTTTATTCTCTTTAAGAAAGAATTTAATAAATTACAAATTAGGTGATAATATTAAAGAAAAATTGGGAAAATTTAATTTCTAGACACCAGCAGGAGCGGAATGCACATTTTCTAGACAGCTACGTCCCTCATCAGCACTCTTCGTATCTATCTACTTTGGGTAATGTTTAGTTGTAAGCATCATCTATTTAACCAACCAAACCCAGATAAAGAAATACGAGAAAACTTGTATTCAACAATAAATCGTCAGTTGGTGAGGCTGAAGGAACAACAAATATAAGGTGGTAAATATTAAAAAAAAAGTAAAAATATTCAACACGAGGGAAGCTTAAGGTAGTTGTAGACTTCGTTCTCACCAACTGACTAACCATTTAGTATGTTACGGGCCAGAGGATGAGTTTCCAGCTTCTTTAAATACCTTATGGCAAGTTTCCCTACTTCTTCTTTAACTGATGGCACGTTTAGATGATTATGGATGCTCGAGTTTTTATATACCAAGGAGCAGATGTAATCATATGTAAAATCTTATTTTGGCGCCTTTGTATTTTTTCTACATTGCTAGCTGAGGCAGTGCCCCATAATTTTTTTTTCATAATTTATTTATTGTATCTTCAATATTTTTGAACTAACAATAATTATTCGTATCTTAAGTCTAAAATAAAGTATTCTTTTTAAGTCCAGCCAGTGCTAGACAAAAATAATGGTTGTTTCACGGATTTCGAAATCATTTGCGGGTCATCCCTCTAATGTACGGCCAAGAAAAGCAGTATCTCTTCTTTTTAGTCGAATGTAACCAGGTTCATTCAGCATGTTACGCGCCAAAGGGTTTGGATGAGATTCAAGCCTCTTTAGATATGTGACTGCATGTTTCGCTATTTCTGCTTTAACTGATGGGATATTTAGGTCTTTGTGGATGTTCGAATTTTTTATATACCAGGGAGCAGATGTAATAATACGTAAAATCTTATTTTGGCGCCTTTGAATTTTTTCTACATTGCTAGCTGAGGCAGTGCCCCATAACTGAATCCCATAACACCAAATTGGTTTGAGGACCGACTTGTACAGTAGAAGTTTACAATCTAAGCTCAGGGTGGAGTTTCTGCCAATAAGCCAATTTAGTTGTACTGCTTTTAGTTTCATTTGTGTTAAATTGAAGTCAATGTGGCTTTTCCAAGTAAGGCGACGGTCAAGATGTATACCCAGGTATTTAAAGTCTGAAAGCTGTGGTATCATTTGGTTATTTATGCGAATAGGAGGGCATGAGTCCCTACGCAGTGTGAAAGTTATGTGAGTACATTTTTGTTCATTCACTTTTATTCTACATTTTTCTAGCCATTTTTCCAAATTTAGTATGTGGTCTTGTAAAAGTTGTGATGCTTCTTGGGCACTTTTATGAATACTTAAAAAAGCTGTATCATCTGCAAAAGTTGATGTGTGGACTAGGGTGCTAATTGGCATATCCGATGTGTACAGTAAATATAAAATTGGTCCCAAAATACTACCTTGGGGAACTCCGGCTTCAATGAGCTGTGGCGAGCTTAAAAAGTCACCTTCTTTTAATAAAAACTCGCGATTCGTTAAATAATCTTTTAAGAGCTTATACAAGTTTTCGGGCAAGTTCAGCTTTAGCTTAAATATTAGGCCTTCGTGCCAAACCTTATCGAATGCTTGAGAAACGTCGATAAAAAAGCGCAGAACAGTATGTTTTTTCTTCAAAGGTCGTTTTAATTACACTTACTAATCTGTGTGTTTGTTGAATCGTACTATGTTGTTTTCTGAAGCCGAATTGAGGGTTCGGAATACATCCTTTCGCGCTAAGAATTGGATTCAGCTTAGTTATTAATATTCTCTCAAATAACTTTGACACGTTTGATAAAAGGTTTATAGGTCTGTATGATTCTACTTTTGTGTGGTCTTTTCCTGGTTTAGGAATCATAGTTATCAAAGAGACCTTCCACTCTGTGGGAAAGTACTCAAGACGTAAGATGGCATTAAAAACAAACAGAATAATTCTGCGACCTATACGGGGCAACTCAACTAACATCTTGTTACTTGTTTTATCAACCCCAGGGGCTTTTTTGGTGTTTAAATTCGCTATTGCCCTTTCAATATCGCTAAATTCAAATCTTAGGTGTACTTCGGCACTAGTCTCTACTGGTGGCAACTCAACTATATCAGTACACATATTTGGAGTGAAAACCTTCTTCAAATGTCCAACAAACAAATTGCCTTTTTCGGTATCATTCCTTGCCCAGTCTCCACAAGAAGTTTGCAAGGGAGGCTTACGTACGACCGGTCTTTTAAGGTTCCTACATGCACGCCTTAATGAATAATATGATTGTGCAGTTGCGTCGAGGTTTCCAAGTAATTTTTCAGAGATGCTACTCTTCGAGATTCTAGCAGCTGTCTTAGTCGTTTCGTGCAATCTTTAAGTCTAGATTTGAGTTGAGGAGATCTAAATTAGACTCTGGTCCACATCTTCTGGTGTTCTTAGCGGTATGTTTTCCGAACAATGAGTACTGAGATACTTTCTATATTTCAACCAATTAATGCTTTAGCAAGTTGTTGGCGACACGATATTTTGCTGATTCAATATATAGACAATAGTGGGTGAATGATCTGAGGATAATTCGAGTGACGCTTCAACCTTAATCATTTCTCTCGAAATACCTTTAGTCACGCTAAAATCAATAACATCAGGTATTTTTTGTCGATCAGTAGGCCAGTAGGTGGGTTGTCCACTTGATATCACATTCAGACGCATTTTTGAAATTGTATCAAACAAAACACGACCTTTTGGAGTTATTAGGCGTGATCCAAAAAACGTATGTTTAGCGTTGTAGTCGCCTGATGCTATGAAACAGGGACCTAGTGATTTGAAAAAGTCGATCTATTGACTCTCTGATATTTAAAATCTAGGAGGTGAATAAATCGAAGAAATAACAAATTTTTGATGATATTCTTCAATACAGATGTTTGTTGCTTGAAGGTAGTCCTCACAAAAATCACACAGTAAATGATGTTTAATTCGAGCCCTTATTAGTATTGCTGAACCACCACATGCTCTGCCACGGGGGTCTTTAGTGTAATATAATATATAGCCATTGATTTTAAAAAAGCTATTTGTTGTTAAATGAGTCTCTGAAACTATCATGACATCAATTTGTTGGTTCTTCAAGAAGTACTCGAGTTCATTTTTGTGTTGGTGTAAGCCGTTTGCGTTCCAGAAACATATTTTTAAACAGTTCATGGTTTGTTAAGTACCGCCTGGAACATCATAGATTGCATGCGAACCATTTCTTGCATCATGCTGCGCATAGAACTCATAAAACTGTTTAACGAATGCACTAATGTCTCGATACTTGCTTCGAGACGATTATAGTTACTAGATGGAGTTTGTTCTTTAGCTTCTGGATGCATATTTGGGGTAGAATTGGTTGTAGGTGTCGCTTTGTGTGCTAAAACATGATTGGATTTTAACATATCCGCGTATGAAACATGTTTGGTTGTGGGTTGAGCTAACTGAGGGTAATGAGCATTTGCTTGGTATTGTGGCTGCCTAGCAGGAGTATTTAATTTCTTAGTTGACTTCCTTACCTCAGAAAAAACTAGACAGCCTCTGTAGTTAGCAGTGTGATTTCCACCGCAATTGCTACATTTTTTAACCTTGGAGTCATCCTTTGGTTTGTCGCATTGGGCGGAACAATGAAGCTCTCCACACACAACGCAAACCGGAGGCAACTTGCAGTAAGCCCTTGTATGGCCGTATTCTTGGCAATTTAAACACTGAACGGGTCCTGACCGCTTATGTGGTTCCTCTACACTTATCCTGCGGTGTAACAGATATTTTAGATTATAAATGGGATGCGTTTCGTGCTTCTTTAATCTAATATCCCCAGGTTCCAGTTCAACGCGAAATAGAGGTTGAGGGACACGCTCTCGATTTCTGAGATTATCAACGCTTTTGACTTTAAATCCTGCTTTTTGGAGGCCAGCTTTTATTTCCACTGGATTAACATATGAGTCTACACCTTTGATGACTACCTGTAGGCCTTTGCTACTCTTCAGCTGATAGGTATAAAAGTTCTTATTGCAGCTTTCAAACTCCTTTACTGCTTTACGATAAGTACTTTCGTCTATAAAATGAATTTTAGTTTCATCAATGTTACCACGCTTGAAACTGAAATTAACTTATTTATTAATTCATTCGAATTTTTTTTCCCTTGATTGAATGCCATAACACCAAATTGGTTTTAGAATTGACTTGTATAATAAAAGTTTGCAATCTAAAGCGAGAGTAGAATTTCTGCCAATAAGCCAGTTTAGTTGGACTGCTTTTAGCTTCATTTGTGTTAACTTTGATTCTATGTGGCGTTCCCAAGTAAGGCGCCGGTCAAGATGTATGACGAGATATTTCATGTCTGAAAGCTGTGGTATCGTTTGGTTATTTATTCGAATACGGGGGCACGATTCCCTACGCAGTGTGAAAGTTATATGAGCGCATTTGTGTTCATTCAACAATATTCCATTTTTCTAAATTGAATATGTGGTCTTGTAAATATCGTGATGCTACTTCTGGTCTTTCGTGAATGCTTAAAAAAGCTGTGTCGTCAGCAAATTTCGATCTGTGAACTCGGTTACTAGTTGGCATGCCTGAAGTATACAATAAGTATAAAAAGGTTGTAACGACACGTTTTTGCTTTAGCCAGGATAGTTCAGCGGTGGTCCAGTGTCGTACATACGTAAACCAACAAAACGGACCAGTGTGTTGTTCACGCTCAAAAAAATTAAGTTTACGGTTGTGTTTTTTTTTTAATTTAGAATTTATTCACAAAATTTTCCATATCAATTTTACTTAATTTATCAAGGTTTTTTTCTTCTTCTTATTCTTATTTTAAATTTTTTTTTTATCCTTATTGTTAACAAAGAAATTTTAGTTTTTTTTTTATGTTACTATTATATTTGCTATATTACAATTTTATAAATTTTTTTCCCAAAAAAAAAATACAATTTTATTATTAAAAGTGTCAAAGGTGACAGAGAGTTTGCTCAGCCACACGCGAATTAAATTTTTGCCCAAAAACAAAACTGGTGGACTAATCGGACCGTACAGCCATTGATGGCGGCAGCGCACTACCAGCAATAGTTTACCTCTTCAGATTTACACCGGGAGCTTTGACGGCAGCGCTCTATCTCCGCTCCTGATGATCCAGGTCACTCGCTGTTACTCGCCGATTCGTCCACTCAAATAATTAAAAAAAATCAAAAAAACGAAACAAGGGAGTCTTCAATTCGTGTGCACCGGTTTGGCTGGGAGACTTGCTTCTAGCCAACCGAAGCACCCAAATTGTGATAGAGTTGGTGGCTGTTAAGCTGGTGGTTAAATCGCAGATTGTAGCGGCAGCACACTACCACAATCCTTGATTTCACTGGCGGCTATTAAGCAAGAAGTAATCGCAGATTGCAGCGGCAGCGCACTACTACAATCCTTGATTTTTCTTACTATTGATTTTTTTTATTTTAGAAATTGCCCAACACAACGGCAGCCGTTCTATTTGATTACTTAACTGTTCACTTTAACAACCACCAACCGACTGACTTAATAAAAATTCACTTACCCTTATTATGGTTGTAAATGGACTAATTCACGCAGACGTGCAAACATTCATCTGTTCTTTGTGTGGCTGAGAGAAACTCATTTTAAATTCTCCGATGTTCCGCTCTTGAGCATACACGACGTGTAACCCACTCAAAAGTAAAACATACGAAGAATAATGTTTCTCACTATGTAGAAAATTATTCATGCCTTATTATTTCTATTTTATTTCTACTTGTATAAGTGTATGCAACTTAAGGCAAAGACAAAACACCCTCTTGAGTGGCTTTGTGCCTTCAAAAAAAAATATAAATTTAACTTATAATAAACATTGTTCTCTTCTTGAGAGTCTTCATAGCTTTATTACTACGTAAAAAAAATGTAAAAATATACATTCGGCAAGAGTATAATAAAAAAAAACGGTATATACAAAAACAACTATAGACAAAAAAAAAACTTAAAATAAAATGCGTTCTTCTTAAATAAACTGAGACAATCATAAAAAAAACAAGAACAACAGCACTGGCATTTGATTGTTTAATTTGGTGTACCGTTTAGTTTTTATTTTACGAGGTGCGCCAAAAACAACTATCGCGACTTTTGGTCGTCACACTACCCCTCCCCTTTCGACACGCTTTGCCTAGTCTAAGCGCATAGCGGTAATTACTCCGGCTGTGGAGCGGTTCACTCGGTATCTATGTCCATCGTACTGGACCGGAATGCGTAAACGTCCCTGGGGTTTTCGGGTTGCCAGCGCTATTTGGATTACTTCTCGTAGTCCTGGTGACATCGGCTCACACGGGTGACCTGCGCGTGGCTCCGTGGGGGGTGGTTGGGTGGTTTCCTTGTTATTCATGGCGGGAAATGCGTCGGTAGCGGTGGGACGTGCTGGTCGTGGCGGTGTACTCTCGGTTTTGTGCCAGGATACATCCAACCATCCTCTTCCGGGCGTTTTCGGCAATGTGTGGATCACGGGTTCAGAGTCACGATAGTGTTCTACTTGAGGCTTTTGTTTGTCGCGTCTATCCCGTGGCGGTGGCATGATTGCTGGTGGGCTTCTCCAGCGCCGTCTACCTCGTGTGTCTGGGACTAGTATTCGCGCACGCTACACCCGCTCAAAACAGCGCATTCCGAGGTGGCGATATTGCCTATCCTGGATGTCGAGTGAACCATATCCGACCCGTGCTGGAGGTGTTGGCGGCCGAAAGTTTTCATTTTCCCAATCGATGGAAGATGGTGTGCGAGACGGGATTGGTGATTCTGGAGAAGACACCCGACGATCAACTGTGGTGTCTGTTGCGCCGAATAGAGTGCGGTATACTTCTTCGACCAGCTGGTCATTGCCTTCGGCCGTCAGGAAACTTAACTCCTCTAGGCTGAGAACCATTTCCTCTTCTGCTGACCAAGGTGGTGGGGGTGGTGCGTCTTCTTCGGCTTGTGGTGGTTCTGGTGTGTTGCTGACGGGACTTGGGCCTGAACATGGAGTGTGGTCACGGTTA
Organism: Phasia obesa; assembly: GCA_949628195.1. Taxonomy (NCBI): domain Eukaryota; kingdom Metazoa; phylum Arthropoda; class Insecta; order Diptera; family Tachinidae; genus Phasia; species Phasia obesa. Next base: position 81,446,307 of record OX451216.1, read on the forward strand.
TGTAACGGTGGCGGTGAGGGCATACTGTCGTCTAGGTGGTCTGTGGCCTGAGTATTTAGGTTCAACCGTGGTGGGCTTGGGATAATTTCCTCGTCATTTTCATTGCTAATGCAAATACCCGTGTCTCGGAAGAAAGGACTTTCATCCGGGTGTGATTGGTTGACGGATGGCTGGACGTTCATTCGGTAGTGATACCCTTGTCGCGTTGACATAGCCGGCGGCGGTGTCCGAGGAGTATATCGCCGTCCGCGGCCGCGTCCACGGGAACCTCCAGTTGCTCGTTGGTATCTTGCCCCAATGGGAGGTTTCGGAATGTCCTCTTCTTGCAAAAATATAGTACGATGTACTTTGGCCCGTTCCTTTTCCATGTTTCGGCGAAATTTACGCCGGGACGCCTCAAATTTTTGTTGTTGCTGATCTTGATTGTCCATCTCTTGCTAGTGTCGATCAGTAAAGTCTTTTGATGCATACAGGGTAATCTAGAAAAGGGGCGACAAAACAAAAAGGATATAATCAGTTACGGATTATAAAACGGCTTCAAGTCGTTCACGTAGGCTGAGCGTCTGTCATTGCTATCTGTTAGGCTGATTTCAACGATTACCGGTGAAACAAACCCCCGAACAACATATGGACCGTCGAATTTAGGAGCTAGTTTGGCGGCGAACCTCTCAGTGGCTTTGGATAGCGGGTGTTGTCGCACCATAACGTAATCTCCTATATTGGGTTTCCAGCTTCGTTTTTGTAAGTCGTAGTGAGTTTTTTGTTTTTGCGATGCCTTTTCGAGGTTTCTTCGTACAATCTGGAAGATCTCCCGTAATTCATTCGCCCGTTCATCTGGTGAAACCTCTCGAGCGCCCGTGCCTATACAAACTTGGTCATACAATGCTTTAGGCAAGCGGGGCTCTCTTCCTTGGGTTAGGAAGGCGGGCGAGTACCCCGTTGATTCGGATGTACTGGTATTGACAGCCAGCATTAATTCTGGTAGTAACGCATCCCATTTATTATGATGTTGTTTAGAGTACTGGGCTACCATGGTTTTGATGGTACGGTTGGCCCGCTCGGTAGGGTTTTCTTGAGGCGTATATGGGGCCGAAAACTGTTGTTCTATCCCAGTTTCTTGTAGATATTTTTTAAGTTCGCGCGATGTGAATTGACTCCCATTGTCGGTAAGCACTACTTTCGGGACTCCATACCGTGCCACTATTCTCTCTCGCAGCGCCCTAATAACTCCAGTGGCGGTCGCCTGACGTAAGGGAACCAGTTCTACCCATTTGGAAAAATAATCGAAGAATACTAGCAACATTGTATTACCATGTTTAGTGCGCGGTAGTGGGCCGATAAAATCAGCGCACACAAGGGACCATGGTTCTTCCGGCACTCGTGTTAGCATTTTTCCCGCGGGTTTCTGTTGTGATACTTTGTACCGTTGACAGACCTCGCATTTCAGGACGTATCGACTCACATCGCGAGACATCCCTGGCCAGTAATAGCGCGACGCAATTTTATTCAAGGTTTTTCGAACACCCAAATGCCCGCCTGACGCCTGATCATGGTTTTCCTGCAGTACTTGCACTCGCAGGGGAGCAGCGACACATAATTTCCATGGAGTAGTATCGTCATTGTTAATCTCACGCGAGAAGTGACGGTACAATTGTCCATTTACGATCATGTAGTCTGGGAACTCTTGAGGCTTCTGGCGGACCTCCTTGAGTTTATTTTCTATCCACGCGCAATGCAGTGGCTTCTGCGCCGTCGCTAGATGTATTTCAGCGAGCGGTTGTCGGGAGAGCGTGTCGGCGACTACATTCTGTTTTCCTTTGCGATAACAGACGGAGAACTTATATTGTTGTAGTTCGAGTGCCCATCGCGCCAATCGACCGGTTGGGTTGTCGATTGAGTTCAACCATTTAAGGGATAAATGATCGGTGATCACCTGGAACTCGTATCCCTCCAGATATGGTCGCATTTTCCGTATGCCCCAAATGATGGCGAGACACTCCTTTTCTGTGGCCGAATAGTTTTTCTCCGCACCGTTCAGATGTCTGCTGGCATACGCGATTACTTGTTCTGCGCCCTCGTTTTCCTGGGTTAAGACGGCGCCGAGCCCATAATCGCTAGCGTCGGTCTGCAAGGTGAAAGATTTAGAAAAATCTGGGCAAGCCAGGACGGGAGCTTTTGTTAGTTTGTCTTTTAATTTAAGAAACGCCGCTTCTTGTTCCTGTCCCCATTTCCAGTGTTTGCCTTTCTTTAATAATTGTGTCAGTGGTTGGGAAAGCTCCGCAAAATTGGGGACGAAACGCCTGTACCACGAGGTGACTCCTAGAAACTGACGGATCTCTTTGACATTGGTAGGCGTTGGTATTTTAGCAACTGCATCGACTTTATCGGGGTCAGTCTTGATCCCATCTCTGGTCACTACGTGGCCCAAATATTTGGTCTCCTCTTTAAAAAATTCGCACTTATCGACATTTATTCTCAGGTTGGCGGCGCGCAGTCTACGAAAGACCTCCTTGAGATTCTGGAGGTGTTCCTCTAAGGTGGAGCCGATGACGATGATATCATCTAAATAGGCAAACGCGTGAGGTTCCATGTCTGCGCCGATAACCGTATCAAGGGCTCTTTGGAACGTCGCTGGGGCTGAGTGTAAGCCGAAAGGCATAACCCTCCACTGGTATAGTCCTCTTCCACTGACTGCAAAGGCGGTATATTTCTTGCTGTTTTCTTCCATCGGGATTTGCCAATATCCATCCTTTAGATCGAGACTGCTGATGAACTTGGCGTTGCGCAGTCTGTTTAAGATGGTGTCAATTTGGGGAAGTGGGTAGGCATCAGGCACAGATCGGGCGTTTAACTGTCTAAAATCCATGCAGGTACGCCATGTCCCATTTTTTTTCTTCACCAGAGTTATGGGAAAACTGTAAGGGCTGTGTGACGGCTCAATACACCCTTGTTTTAGCAATTTATTCACCTCCTCATCTATAATCGCCTGCATTGCAGGATTTCTTGGCGCGTATCGGATTTTAATGGGCTGGTCATCCTTCATGACTATTCGATGCGTGGCGATGGTCGACAGTCCCTTAATTTGTTGAAACAGCGACAGCTCATGGTCCAGGAAAGCCCTAATATGTTGTTGGTTGCACTGCTCTTGAGTGTCTTGTCGGTTACATATTTGTTGCCTAATTATAGTAGGGGTTATGACTCTTACCTGTGTGTTCTTTGAGTTTCTGCGACCCGATGGTTTCGCAATTAAACCGGCGCAAGAAATAGTGGTCTCTAGCTTGCGAAGTAGATCCATGCCCAAAATGAGTGGTTCCGTGGCTTCTTTCATAATTAAGAGATCATGTGTGGTGGTAACGTTACCAAATGTGATGCGGCAGCGGCAAGCTGTGGAGATGTGCTTTCGCGAACCGTCTGCAAGTACGACGTCCATGGCCAACGGGACTATGTGTGGTACCTTGCATAATTGGTTGACTAATGCCGGCATCACGAAACTACAGGTAGCCCCAGTATCTACGATAGCGTGTATAGGCTGGTTCTCTATCAAAATGACTGCTTGGAGTTTATCCTCCTCCCATGTTAGCTGGGTTGACTGATTTGGTGTTTTAGGCATACGTCGCCGTTCTGCGTGCTGCCGCGGACGGCTTTCGGTTGAGGACACCTTCTCTATCATTCGGTGATGTTCACCTCTGCCTGGGGGTACCGTAGGGGAGATGCTTTCCATTTCGACCGCCAACGTAATCAACTCGTCTAGCGTTTCAAAATCTCTTCGGCGGATGAACCATTGGTAGTCCGGGAGAGAATTCCGGAAAATTCGTTCCATTTTCTGTTCCGCACTCAAGGGCGAATGACGCATTAGGTCTTGCAGGGCGAGCACATAATCGCGGAAGTTTTCTCGTGACCTTTGGACACGACGTCGAATCTCATCGTCTAGCTTTTCGAAGTATCTGGGGGGCAAAAAGAAAATGCCAAAATCATGTTTAAAGTGACTCCATTTTTCCCATTATTATTACGCCACCATACTAAGGCCCGGTCTCGCAAGAGTTCCGGCATTACCCGTAGTACACACTTGAGATCTAACTCATACAGCGTTGCTAGCTCTTCCACACGCTCAAGGAATCCTAATGGGTCTCTTCCACCATCAAACTTAGGCCCCACTTACGGATAATTTCCATAGCGGCAAGGCTGTCTCCTGTGGTTAGCAGCGGTGTGGCGTAGGATCGACCTGTTTTTTTGGGACTCAAAAGTTCTTCTGAAACATGTAGTGTTGGGATGGGCACGTTCAAGCTTGTAGCCGGCGATACAGAAATATTGTTGACCTCATGTCGGCTTTGCCACTCCCGAATTATACTGGCCTCTTTTTCATCATGTTCAGCTAGGACAAATTTTCTTTTCCGCATTTCTTCCACAGTACCATCAGTATGTAACCTACATTGGGATAGGTATTGTGCCAGTTCCTCCTTCTTCAGGGTATAGATCCAACTAGTTTTTACCATGGTGCAAATGATGAAGTCTTTTTTTTTTTTTTTAGCTACAGTTTCTTTGATGCAATTAGGCTTGGTTTCGGTTGGAACAAATGTATATGTAATTATTTTTGTGGAATTTCTTGGGGCACTTTTTATAAATGTCCCTGCTCGGGCGCCAATGTAACGACACGTTTTTGCTTTAGCCAGGATAGTTCAGCGGTGGTCCAGTGTCGTACATACGTAAACCAACAAAACGGACCAGTGTGTTGTTCACGCTCAAAAAAATTAAGTTTACGGTTGTGTTTTTTTTTTTAATTTAGAATTTATTCACAAAATTTTCCATATCAATTTTACTTAATTTATCAAGGTTTTTTTCTTCTTCTTATTCTTATTTTAATTTTTTTTTTTATCCTTATTGTTAACAAAGAAATTTTAGTTTTTTTTTATGTTACTATTATATTTGCTATATTACAATTTTATAAATTTTTTTCCCAAAAAAAAATACAATTTTATTATTAAAAGTGTCAAAGGTGACAGAGAGTTTGCTCAGCCACACGCGAATTAAATTTTTGCCCAAAAACAAAACTGGTGGACTAATCGGACCGTACAGCCATTGATGGCGGCAGCGCACTACCAGCAATGGTTTACCTCTTCAAATTTACACCGGGAGCTTTGACGGCAGCGCTCTATCTCCGCTCCTGATGATCCAGGTCACTCGCTGTTACTCGCCGATTCGTCCACTCAAATAATTAAAAAAAATCAAAAAAACGAAACAAGGGAGTCTTCAATTCGTGTGCACCGGTTTGGCTGGGAGACTTGCTTCTAGCCAACCGAAGCTCCCAAATTGTGATAGAGTTGGTGGCTGTTAAGCTGGTGGTTAAATCGCAGATTGTAGCGGCAGCACACTACCACAATCCTTGATTTCACTGGCGGCTATTAAGCAAGAAGTAATCGCAGATTGCAGCGGCAGCGCACTACTACAATCCTTGATTTTTCTTACTATTGATTTTTTTTATTTTAGAAATTGCCCAACACAACGGCAGCCGTTCTATTTGATTACTTAACTGTTCACTTTAACAACCACCAACCGACTGACTTAATAAAAATTCACTTACCCTTATTATGGTTGTAAATGGACTAATTCACGCAGACGTGCAAACATTCATCTGTTCTTTGTGTGGCTGAGAGAAACTCATTTTAAATTCTCCGATGTTCCGCTCTTGAGCATACACGACGTGTAACCCACTCAAAAGTAAAACATACGAAGAATAATGTTTCTCACTATGTAGAAAATTATTCATGCCTTATTATTTCTATTTTATTTCTACTTGTATAAGTGTATGCAACTTAAGGCAAAGACAAAACACCCTCTTGAGTGGCTTTGTGCCTTCAAAAAAAATATATAAATTTAACTTATAATAAACATTGTTCTCTTCTTGAGAGTCTTCATAGCTTTATTACTACGTAAAAAAAATGTAAAAATATACATTCGGCAAGAGTATAATAAAAAAAAACGGTATATACAAAAACAACTATAGACAAAAAAAACTTAAAATAAAATGCGTTCTTCTTAAATAAACTGAGACAATCATAAAAAAAAACAAGAACAACAGCACTGGCATTTGATTGTTTAATTTGGTGTACCGTTTAGTTTTTATTTTACGAGGTGCGCCAAAAACAAGTATCGCGACTTTTGGTCGTCACAAGGTTCCCAATATACTACCTTGGGGAACTCCGGCTTCGATTGGCTGGGGTGAACTCAAAAAATCTCCTTCTTTCACAATAAGTTTTCGTTCGGTTAAATAACTAACTAGCAGCTTATATAGGTTTACGGTCAAATTCAGTTTTATCTTATATATTAGGCCTTCATGACATACCTTATCGAATGCTTGTGAAACGTCGATAAAAAGCGCAAAGCAGTATTTTCTCTCTTCAAATGTCTTCTTAACAACATTGACTAACCTGTGAGTTTGTTCGATCGTACTATGTTTTTTCCTGGAGCCGAATTGATGGTTTGGAATACATCCTTTGTCGCTTAGAATAGGGTTAAGCTTAGTTATTAACATCCTCTCAAACAGCTTTGACATATTTGATAAAAGACTTATAGGTCTGTATGATTCAATTTTTGTGTGGTCTTTTCCTGGTTTAGGAATCATGGTACCCAAGGACACCTTCCAATCTGTGGGAAAGTACTCAAAACGTAAAATGGCATTAAAAATAAAAAGAACGATTCTGCGAGCTACACGGGGCAGCTCAATTAACATCTTGTTACTGATTTTATCAACGCCAGGGGCTTTTTTGGTGTTTAAATGCGTTATTGTCTTTTCAATATTACCGAATTTAGTAGTTGGCAACTCAGCTATATCAGTCGATATATTTGAGGTAAAAACTCTTTTCAAATGTCCAGCAAAAAAATTGCCTTTTTCGGGATCACTCCTTGCCCAGCTTCCAGATGTTGTTCGCAAGGGAGGCTTACGTAAGACTGGCCTTTTATGGTTTCTACAAGCACTCCATAATGAATAATCTGATTGAGGAGTTGCGTCTAGGTCTCCCAAATAGTTTTTCAGGGATGCTACTCTTCGAGATTCCAGCATCTCTCTTAGCCGGTTCTTTAAGTCTGCTTTTAAGTTGAGGAGATCTCTGTGATTGCCATTCTCCACGAATTTTTATTTTTTCAGCCAAGAGCTGTTCGACATCTGCATAATAAATTTGATTGTATCTAGCTAGTTGTCGGGTTATTGTTGAATGTTGGGAAGCTGATTTGAGGTTTTGGTCAAAATCAATAAGACTACGCTCTACGTCTTCAGGTGTTCTTAGCGGGATGTTTTCCAAACAATTAGTACTAAGGTATTTTCTATATTACAACCAATTAATGCTTGTGCTACTCGTTGGTGATATGATGTTTTGTTTGTCCCATATATAGACGATAGTGGGTGAATGATCTGAAGATAATTCAAGTGATGCTTACACTTTTATCATTTCTGTCGGAATACCATTAATCACGCCAAAATCAATAACATCAGGTATTTTTTGTCGATCAGTAGGCCAATAGGTGGGTTGTCCACTCGATATCACATTCAAACGCATTTTTGAGATTGTGACAAACAAAACACGACCTTTTGGAGTTATTAGGCATGATCCCCAAAACGTATGTTTAGCGTTGTAGTCGCCTGATGCTATGAAACAGGGATCTAGTGATTTGTAGAAGTCGCAATACTGACTTTCCGATATTTGAAATCTAGGAGGTAAATAAATCGAAGAAATAACTAAGTGTTGATAAAATTCTTGCGTGAAGGTAGTCTCCACATACATAACACAGTAAATGACGTTTTATTCGAATATTGTAAGTTTTCATAATAAATAACAGGAAGATGCAAAAAATTTACATCAAGAAATATATTTCAAATATTCAACAATACCTGCCGAGCAAAAAATAGGTTCACTTTGAAAATAATGCCATGTAAAAAAATCTGACGTCAGAATTTAAAAAATGTTCATTAAAAACATTCAACTAAACATTTTAACACAAATTGGAGGAAAAATTTACAAAGAATATTTTCAAATGCGTCGCTCGAAACATTGTACTGAGGAAGGAAAAAAAAATTATAAATAAGCTCCACAGTAATGGTAATAGTCAACTTAAGATTGCACAAATTATTGGAAGGTCACAAAGTATGGTAAATAATGCTCTTCAACCCACAAAATTAAATCTCAGGAGAGGTCAATCACAAAAACTTTAAAAAGGGACGATAATCGAATTAAGGTGTTATCTATGCGAAATCCTTTCATGTCTGCACTACAGCTGAAAAATAAATTAGAGCTACCAGTATCAAACTGGACTATTAGGCGACGTTTGCGGGAAAAACATTTGTTTGGAAAAGCTGAGCAAAAGGTTCCGCTTTTAAACAACAGACAAAGAAAATCACGCTTAAATTTTTCAAAGCTTCACGCCGAATGGATTGGGCCTGAAGGCATACAAAAATGGAGGAACATTATGTAGTCTGATGAGTCGAAGATTAACTTGGTCGGGCCTGATGGAAGAATTTGGGTAAGACGTCCAAAAAACAAAGTTCACCAAAAAGACCATTAAGCATGGTGGTGGAAACATTATGATAAGGGAATGTTTTTCTTGGTACGGCATTGGACCAATATTTTGGATCAAGGAAAATATGGGCAAACATCTTTATCTCCATATCCTTAATGATGTTATGCTACCGTATGCCGAATGGCAATATCAACAAGATAATGATCTAGGTCGTGAAGGTGTGGTTTGGGGGGAGGAAATAGTAACCTGATGGAGTGGCCTACACAATTGCCAGACTTAAATCTAGTGGAGAACCTATAGAGAATCGTTAAGGAAAAAATTTCTCCTCTGAAAGCATGTTTATCAGATTAGTCGATGTTATTTTACTAGGAATTTTAAATTCTCATTAATTTTCCGTATTTAAGACTCTTTTTGGGAAACCTAAACAAAAATTTCAATAAAACATGTAATTGGTCACTGGACTATGGAATACAATTTTGGTTGACCAATAAAAATAAACAGCAATATAAAAATAACAACTAAAAGTTATACCAGATTACAGCCATCAACTAGTAAGGCAACAGAAATTGATGTATGGATAAATGAAATTCCCCTTTCAACCAATAAAATTTGGATCTAAATAGGAAACAAAAGATGTCATAAAAAAGAAGTTCAAAAAATAGAAGATCAAATTAAAGAACTTAAACCAGTTATATTTAAATTATCGCCAAGACATCGAAAAAATTTTAAAATGTGTCTCACAATGATTGATGGAAAAGTTGCACAAGCTTTAACCCACACAAAGTTATCGTCAAGCTGTATTATACATTGTATGTCAATTAAGCCAACCCCCACCACAAGACGATAGTTTTAAGGGAGCGTACGAATTAGGATTGTTCCTTCTTCATGCTAGAATACGTTTTATGGAGCATATTCTTAAATTAAGTTATTATTTAGAATATGGTCCATTAGGCGAAACTGTAAGCAAAATTAAAGAAAATTACGAAAAAAAAACAAATTCAAGAAAAATATCATCAGCTAGGCCGTATAATTGATCAACCAAAACAAGGAGGAGGAAACTCAAACGATGGAGCCACTCCAAGGAGATTTTTTTCAATAGAGAAACTGCTGCGTCTATTACATGTGTAGATCACGAATTAATAAGACGATTTAAAATCATTTTACAAGTTCTAGCATGTAGCAGGAAGATAAATGCAAAAAAAAAATTGGGGAGTACGCATAAATACTCTTTGAGATATATGCTATCCACAATCCATAAAATTTTGTACCATGGGGAACAAGTAATTTAACACAATGTGCTACCAATAGGAGATCTATTTAAAGAAGAGCAATAAAAAGAACAAAGGCTACAGATACTTTCGCGAGCACAATACAAGGAAAATGTCTCGATGTTGCACTAATGAAGACCTTATCATTATTTTGTTGTGCACTTCAGATCCATATATGTCCAATATTCGACAAAAATGGAAATCTACCTCTACTGAATTAGATGAATAAGCTAAAAAACTTCTAGAAGATGAAAATCAAGGCTATTTAGAAGAAATATTTACTAAGATTGTTTAATTTTAGTTTAATTGCAGTTCACTAAGTTGTACTCGTTTTTATATAGATAACAGTTTGTTCTTAATTTAAAAATGTATGTTAGTTGTTTACGTTTATTTTATAAATTTATAATAAAATTTGATATGGAAATATTTAAATAAAAAATAACTCAAATAGAAACATACGACTTTTACATTAAAACTCCTCTATCTGAGGTAATTTCGAACCAATTCCAGGTGACTTTTTTATTCGCTACTTACTTTAACTCGGGCTGTTTTAAAACGGCCAACCTTTGGCCCTTGTGAGTATTAGGCCTAAAAAGTTTACGGGGACCAAATTTTGTCATTTTCTGGCAATATTTAAGTTAAAAATTTGTTAATACGTATTAATTGTGAAAGTAACTTAAAGATTAAGATATATAAAATAACCTTTATTAACATGTTTTAACACTCCACTGTTATACTTAAATTCAACTAAAAATTTTAATGCATTTTAAATCCTCTATAACTTTTTTTTTATTATTGGTCGATTTGCACGTTTTATAGCAATAATTAAAGACCAAAGTCCCACCTACTAAACCAAAAAAACGTGTGTCAAAATTCCAATCCAATCAAAAGTTATGAATGTTTTATCGCCTTATCGTCAAATGGTCCACTGTGCGACGCCAAATTGTGTGCATTTTCATATATTGTCGCTTGCGTCGCGCCAAGCATCATTTTTTAGAAAACGAAAAACAAATTAATAACTTTTTAAATATGGGTTTTAAAACAATTTTTTCAAAACATGTCTGAGCGATTCTCTGAAGTGTGTAGAAACTTATATTTAAAAAAATTTGTTACTTAAAAATAACTGTACCCAAATCTGTCACTTACGTGCTTTTGGCAACAACAGGAAATTGCAAATTCTGGGTTTTTGTCAAATCAGAATATGCAAATTTCGTTAAACTTTACCAAAAATACTCTGAATGGTCTGAAACTTTCCAGATTTCTTTTCATCTCAATTACCAAAAATTTATTGGTTTAGACTTTAAAATTTCCAACTTTAAATATAAAAACCAGTACATTGGAATGATCGCGGCCAAAAATTCGTCATTCGCCCTAGTTGAGTTCCTAGCATTAATCCCGTTTTATGGGGGGTACATAAAAGTATTATTAAGCTTTGGTGCAGCAGCAACTGTTCTCGCCTAAAAGCCACTAGAATAATAAGCAAAAATAAGAAAAGAAATACATAAGAGCTTTACTCGCACAATTTATTTATTTTCTGATTCACTGATAACATTTTATTCGATTTTTACACAAAAAATTATTAAAAATCTAGTTTTAATATAAATTATTTCTATAAAAAGAATTAAAATGAATTTAGCTTTTTTATAAAAAGACTTAAATTATTTAGTAGGGGTGAGTATATTGTCACATTTAACAGACCTTAGTATTTTGGAGGGAAGTAAAGCTTTTGTTATAATTACAGTTTTGTACATGATAAAAAAATATACAGCCCGAACATTTTTACTAGACGATGTTAAACGTATTAATAAGATTTTCTGTCAGTCTTAATATAAAGAACACATAAATTCACCAAGTTCTCGCTGAAAAGAAAGAGATAAATAAAGCTTAACATTAATTACATCATAATAGGCATTTGATTGGAGGAACAAGTTTGTAAGGATTTTAGACTGATCTTAATTAACATTATTTAATTGTTTTCAAAAATTAAATGAAAATTATGCTTGTTTAAAAATAACTCCCCCATACTCCCGGAATGTGTATATTATGAGATAAATTTTCTTTTTATTTTACAGATAAAATAAAGGATAAACTTATTTGTTAATTTATGCACGACAGTATGTTTTTAAATAATTTATTTGATTGAATAATTTCTACCAGTAATTATTATAACGAAACACTAGTTATCGCTTCGACAAAATCCTAACTTTAGCTATTGTCAAGTTATAATAATGGGCCTTAATGTTATAAAATGCCTGATTTTTCTCTCATACAAAATTTGCTTTTCGTACTTATTTTTGTCCTAAGTTAATAACAATTTGATTTAAAAAAATATTGATTGGTGATTCTGAAAAATAAATATATTAGTTTTCATTTTATTTACTAATATGAATGCTTGCTTGATCAGATCAAAGTGATTCTTCGTTTTCTTGAAAATGATTTACGTCCATAGGACTACTTGATTCGTTTTTCCTTTTATATATTCAATGCCAAAGTCGTATTCATTCATTTGTATTTTCCATCTCTGTACTTTCATATTAGGTTCTTTTAGCGAATGAGCCATAAAAGAGGTCTATGGTCAGTTTGGATTTTAAATTGTCTACTAAATATATATGGTCTAAAATATTTTAATGCCCAAACCATTGCCAACAATTCTTTTTCTGGCACTATAGTTTCTTTCATGTTGATTCTAGGTTCTTGACGAGTATGCAATTGGATGTCTATTTTGTGATAGAACTGCACCCAAAGCTGCATTACTGGCATCTGTCGTTAAAGCAAAAATTTTGTCAAATTTTGGATATGCTAAAACTGGAATGGTGCATAACACTTGTTTAAGTCTCTTAAAGGAATCAATGTAATTTTGATTATTTAAATCAATATTGGCACCTTTATCAATTATGAAATAATTGGTAATGCAATACGACTATAATCTTAAATAAACTTTCGGTAAAACCCAGGTTAAACCTAGAAATTATAGAATTTCCTTAATTTTTTTCGGTAATGAAATATTTTGAGTAACATTAATTTTATTTGTATTTGGTGTTATACCTTCGGGTGTTATAATATCTCCTAAATATTCTGATAAAATATGTTCTTGAAGAGAGGTTGAGAATACAAGGATATCATCTAAATATACTATTACACAAATATTATTAATAAAATCTTGCAATACTTCATTCATCATTTTTTGTCATGAAGCCGGAGCATTTTTTAATCCAAAAGGCATTCTGGTAAATTCATAATGTCCATTTGAAGTAGAAAAAGCTGTCTTATGTCTATGTTCACGTAAAATAGGAATCTGGTGAAATCCTTTAGCTAAAACAAGTGTGCTAGAATATTGAGAATTACCTAATTTTAAAGGAAGATCTTCTGTGTTTGGTACGGGGAATTTGTCTTCAATCGTAATATCGTTGAGTTTTCTATAATCAATTACAATTCTCTGTTTTTGTTTTCCAGAATTATCAAGTTTTTTGGAACTACCCAAAGGGGCTACATAATTTTATTAATATTTTTGATTTTAACATTTCATTTATTTGTTTATCTACTTATTCTTTGTGTATTTCTGGGAAACGATATATTCTCGAGTATACTGGAATTTCGTTTATTGTAGGTAGGTACCTTATGTCTGTATTGTACCACAGATGATAAATCTTCATCTTCTATGAGGAAATCTATTTAAGAACAAATATTTCAAGCAAAAGTTGTTCTAAAATTGATTTCAAATAAATAAGTTTTATTTTTTTATAAATATGGAGGTTAATATTCTGTTTAAGCATTTCAATTTTAGAATTAGGTGAATTTTTTTTTAATGTTTTAAAACATTTATGAAAAAGTCTTTTTTTAATAACTGTAGTAGCTGAACCTGTATCTATCAATAATTTAATTGGAATTGTTCTTGTTTTTATGACTATACTGGGTAGATTTCTTTGGCTTGTGGGTGGAAATTTGAAACATGAATATTGTCAACTTCCATTCTATTAGAACTATTTACACTACTTTGTTGTGATTTTTCTGTTTTGCATTTTTCTGGATTACTGTAATATGAATTATTAAAACTTCTTGAAAGGTATTGTTTTTAAAAACGTTCACTATTTTCTATATTGTTTTCCAAAGTCGTATATAATGGTTGTCATAAGATTTATGTTGATTATTGACATTTTGGCAAGGATTGTATTGATTATTTTATAATATATGTATATATGTATCATAATTTGGCAAAGATGTTGGCAAAGAAGAATTAGTATTCAACGGTGGCAAAGAATATTGATACTTTATTATTATGTATATTAAACGAGAAATATTGTAAATTGACATATTCTTTATAAAAATATTTTGTCTGTATTAGTATCTCTTTTGCTTTTAATAATGAATACGGATTTCTTGCATTTAATATTAATTTTGAATCATTGGATAATTTAGATATACAAATTTGTTCATTTTCTCGGTCTAAACTAGTTTTAAGATTTAATTTAGTTAACAATTTAATCATGTACTCATAAAAATCACTAATATACTCCTTATTTCAGCAGTTTTAATTTTATTAATTATGGATTCTGCACAACCTGCTATATTATAATTAATTCTTAATGTTACCTTTATTTCCTCCCATCTTACAGAATTGTTGTTATTAATTAATGTTACGTTTGCTTCTGATATGGTTTTAGTCCTTATTCTCAAATGAAATAATCCATGTAACGAGCTATCAACAAGCTTACAGATTTCATCAATATAAATTTATAAACATTTCTAATTCCTCGACTTTCCCCATCCCAGTTTGGTGCAGTTTCTAATAGTTTGAAGGGTTAAGAGCAATTTTAATTTCCGATTTCAAACCTTAATTGATATCCTCTTTATTCGTTATAAATGATAAAGCAGGAGTTTCTTTTATTTTAAAAATTGAAAGTGATGAAGAAGCAATAGTCTTTTTTTTAAAAGACTTATTAAACGTTAGAAACACGTTTTTGAGATTAGATTTGCACTTATTATATTTATGTTGCACTTATATTATTGCACATTCAAACACAGACACTTAAATTAAGTTTTTGTTATTAAATATATCCTTTTCTTTTTGCGATATATCTTTTTAGACTAATTTTGGGTTAATCTAAATTTTGGTACGTATACCTACTGTGCCAATAAAATGTTATTAAAAAAATAAAGTTAAATTTTTATTTAATTTTCAAAAATGAAAAAATATAACAATGAATATTTTTTATATTCAAAATGAAAAATTATGATTGATTAAAAAAAAATAACAGTAATTTTTTAGAAGTAAAATTCAAAATTCAATAATAGAAAATATCAATGAAAAGAAAATATATGTATGTATGTATGTATGTATGTAAATATGTATAAACATTACATATACTAAAAGGACTTTAAAGGGTTTTATATAAGTGGATAGTGCCCAGCGTCAAAACTTGAGCTCAGATACTCCTCTGCTATGCTCATATAAAATTTTGGATCAATCGGCCAAGCCCTTTACAAATGGCTGTTTTATTTTAAAAATATTTTGATTCTGCCCTACTGTACACTCACAGTGGTTGGAAAATGATTTATTTTGGACATAATTCGGTATCTCATGAACCACTAAAGATATCTTAATGAAATTTAACTGTGCTAAAACAGAGGTGTTCTTGAGTGGAGCTACGGAAAATGGGCTCCTTAAGGGGGTGCATCTGGGTAAGCCCCCAAAGTTGGGTACCTCGGGTATATAATTTTTTGGAAATGTCATGAAAAGTATAGTTTTAACTCAAATGTTAAGACTTTTTAAATTTAAGTAGACCTTGAAAATATCTATAAAAAATGTGCAGATTATAATGTCAATACATTGCGTCCTGTATTTACACTCTCTAATGTAAGCTTAATACCTACGTATTATTTATGGAAAATTATATTATGGTCATATACAAATTTTGTAACTTTATCTAGTTGTCACATAAAAATATGGATTTGTTAAACTCGCCTTAGCAAAAAAAAAAATCCAGGCAGTCGTTGGGACTGCCGATAAAAGTGAAAATTAATAACACAATATAAATAATCTGCTGTAGATCAAGTGGTTAGCACGTTGACTACTAAAGCATGCTTACGAGCTCAATAATCAGCCGTGGCAGCATTCATTTTGCTGATATGTATTAATTCTCTTTATAATAATGAGTATCACAGCGCTCTCCTTCGCCGGTATTACCACATAGCACTAAATCGTCGGCAAAGTAAAATAATTATAAATTGGCTATGAAAGCCAGAGACTCTGCAACACTTTTCTAAAAATAATCATAACGTGCAATTGCAGTGTTGCCATAAGTGAAGCTTTACTATCACACTTACTATCTGTCTTATCCACTCCTATCGTTTTCCAAAGGAAGTGTTACTTCTCTTTAAAACAAAAAAATGTAATAGTTGACACTACACATTGATAAGTTAATGGCACAACATTTGTAGGTAATCAAATTAGAAGAATAAATTTTTTTAAAGAGATGTAACACCCAGGCAATTAATGCCTATAGTTACTTTGTTACTTCCTTTGGAAAGGAGTAGGAGTATATAAGACAGATGGTTAATATGTTGCCCTTTACGGCTCAGAATACACAAAAAAATATGTATGTTTTATGGGGGCACCCTTTAGTTTTTAAAATTATGTACTTTTTTAAAATGGGACTAGTCTGTAAGTATTAACTTTCTAATAATGAAGGTATTTACAAAATCGGTTCAGAAATTACTGAGTTCGGCTAGCACAAACCACCTCTCTAACTATTTGCAATTCCTAAGAAAAAATTATTTAAATATTTACTGCTCAGAATATACAAAAAAAATATGTATGTTTTATGGGGGCACCCTTTAGTTTTTAAAATTATGTACTTTTTTAAAATGGGACTAGTCTGTAAGTATTAACTTTCTAATAATGAAGGTATTTTCAAAATCGGTTCAGAAATTACTGAGTTCGGCTGGCACAAACCACCTCTATAACTATTTTCAATTCCTAAGAAAAAATTATTTAAATATTTACTGTAAAGTTTCGTAAAAAAACCTTTATTAAGCAACATTTTGTTAATTAAAGTACTGCATGTACATTAGGGTTGAACGAAAAAATATTTTTTGCAATTTAAATATGTAACAGTGATAAAAAGTTGCCATTTGCTATTGTTAAGTCAATTGTAAAGTTTGAACACGATTGGAGTAGGGTAAGAGGAGCCGCAAAGCCAAACGCTGCAGATCAAAATCTATTGAAATTTAGCAAAATTCAATACATTTGGATCTGCAAAAACCGTATTATAGAAATAAAAGGACTATTCTAAGTATATTAAATAAGTTTTAGTCAAAGAAAACTCATTACAATATCATATCTACCACCATCTAACTACAACAAAGAAAAAAAGTAAATTAAAAAATATGTTTTTCATATTTTTATACACCATTTAGTTATTAAAACGTGAAAAAAGGTTATAAAATGACGATGGATAGCAAATTTGTATGTTTTGAATTATTTTAGGATAAGTTTTAATGAAATTAAAATAAAAAAAAATAAAATATGTTCAAGGCTACTGCGGCAGCTCAAGATGTGGTTCAATCACAATAAAACTTTGTAGAATAACTTCTCACATAAAAAGACATTTTTATCACTATTTGAACGGGTAATACAAACATTTATTTTCTGCCATATTCCAACGTTCCAGCCTAATGTACATACGACATACATATGTAATTAAATAGTCCAAATAATCTTTATACAGTAAATGCCAGTGAAAATCTTTCAGCGAAGATCAAGCAAATATATAAAACGTTAAAACCTATTTTCATTGTTTGAAAATTTTGTTGCTTTCATATGCAATTGCTATCATGATACATACATTTCCCTTTTCTAAAAAAAAGTTCAGCAAACGCAAATAAACTAGCTCAAGTTGGCGTCACTGAAAATCGTACATTTATCGCACCCTAAATACAAAATGGTCACAACTCAAAATACAACAATTTTCAGGAGAGACAAAAAACTGTTTATGTAAAAATGATTGTAATATTTAAAGAAAATATTGTTACATTATGAAAAAATTCAATATTGAAGAAGGTTTTGCTATACTTTTTTCATTTTATATTATGTTTGCGAAAATAAAATAAAATTTTGATTTATGAATAAAAATAATTATCTTTAGTTCATCGTGCGTAAAAATATACATAACTGTATTTTTCTAGTTAAAGAAGACAGTGATGTGAAATAAATTTTTGCAGTAGTTAGATATGGTTAGATATGTGTACTCTGAATTAATTTATGGAAAAAAATCAGTTTTGGAAAATTTTGAGTTTTGACCCTTTTGCATTTAGGGTGCGATATGTATATTCGGGTATTCGCTTTAAAATTCTTGTATGTATGTATGCATATATGTATGTATGTATGTATGTATGTATGTATGTATGTATGTATGTATGTATGTATGTATGTATGTATGTATGTATGCATGTATGTATGTATATATATATGAATGTGTGATGTATGTATGTATGTACATACTTACATACATAATCTTTGTATTTCTCTCACGAATTTAAGCTGTAATTCGTGTGGGTTTGGTAACATAATGTTATTTCAACAACCGATAGCAACAGACAGGGTTTGAAAAAAAAAACAGAACGAAAATTGTTTTGAGTTTCTGTGAAACAGGCTATGTGCTTATATACTCAACAGTTTATATTGCTCACACTATTCTCTCTGATACATATTTTTACAATAGTATGTGCCGAATCACATTATGCAACCTTTATCGCTACAATCTTTCTTGTTTCTTCTTTAATATTGCATTTGTGTTTATATCTTGCAATTTGTATGGATGTGTACATTTGTTTACATCTTAAACTTTAAAATTGTAACTACGAATGCACGGACAAAACAAATTTCAAGAGAACATGCATATGTGTACCCTTTTGCACAATGTAACTCGGGACTATGTATGTGTGTGTGATGAATTAATGTGAGTTAGTTATGCAGATCTCTACTGCATATGCATGGCTATCATGTGTGTATATCAATTATAAAAAAATGGAGAATAAAAATAAGTGAACAGAAATTTAATTCACACTGCGTAGAGATTCATGTTCTTATATTCGAATAAATAATCAATCTATACCTCAACACTCGGAGGTCAAATACTTTGATTAAAATCGCATTCTGGTATATTAAACCTCGAACCTACAGAAGCCTGAAATGCATTTATATCAGCTGGCTCGTAACATCCGTTCCGTTGTTACGTTCGAAGTAGAAACATTCGCTAGGTCGAACATCAGAGAAATGACCCACAAATGATAACAACAGCCATTCATTATAAATTTTTGTAGCATTGTCTAGACATAATTAAGCATATTGCATTTTGTTTTGTTTTGTTTTTATTTTATTTTAATTTACCTTTTTTAAGACTTAAGATATGATTAATTATTGTTAGTCCATACATGTACATACTAAACGTAAGCATAAAACGTCTTGTTAGACTAACTTCATAATGTTCAATAATGAGTTGGTCTCTTTTTTCTTGCACTTGATTTCATGTGTATACAAATATTGTTGTGCTCTTAAATAAAAACATACACAATAGCATTTGCTCTACTTCCAACCAATGCAATATTTGTTGTTATTTGAAATTAAATTTCAGTAGTGAATATTTTGTTTCAATAGTGTCTCTTGATATGAAATACTGTTATAGCAGACAACATGTATGTAAATGTATGATGTTAAAAGCAAGGGTTTGTACTTTGTATTTTAGTTATTGTATATTAATTTGCGCGTTGAGTGGTTGAAAATAGAAAACTGTAGTAGATTGAATTTTTTTAACTTTTATTGATGAATAAAAAAATCTAATTTAATTTTTTCTCTCAAAAATCAGAGATTTTACTCTCAAGAAAATTTAAGTAAAATAAACTAGTGAAAATGCTCAGCATATTTATTGCACTTGATAAAACTGTCCGGTCAAAACAGGTGCACTGATTTTTGCACTGTTTGCTCTCTTGTTCTCTGTATTTACTGTTTGGTAATATTCCACTACACATACAATCAATAATTGCGTTTCAAAAACATGCAATACTGTACACTTTTTAACATCTTGCGTTCACGTTTAGTACATACATATCAACATTAGATGAAGATTCCACACACGAAAATTGCTGGCGATACAACTTTTTTGGGCATTCAGGAAAGTCAGTAGCATCACGATATTTACAAGACCACGTACTCAATTTAGAAGATTGGTTGAAAAAATGGAGAGCAAAGGTGGATGAACAAAAAAGAAATAAGATACCATTTACACTGCGTATGGGCCTTTGCCCCGCCCCCCTTAATTCGTATAAATAACCAAAACATACTACAACTTTCAGAAGCCAAATACCTCAGTATACATCTTGATAGTCACATAACTTGATAGTCAACTAAACTGGCTTATTAGCATAAACTTTACCCTTAGATTAGATTGCAAACTTCAACTTTACAAGTCGGTCCTCAAACGTATTTGGTGTTATGGGGCAATGCCCCATAACTGAATTCAAAAAGGGAGTTGGTTAACTATTCGTTTGTAATTTTTCTTCTTTTATATTTGTTACTTCAGAACATCGTCGTTGCTGAACCGATTTGTATGTTTTTATGAGGGTATCTTTTAAACAGGAAAGGAAAGCAACTATACATTTTCACACAGTGTACTTTATAATAGCTTGCAATAACAAGAAGTAAAAAAAAAATTAGATTTAAAGTATAGCCATTCCTATTCAGCCGTTATAGATAGAACATTAAAATTTACACAGAATGTGTATTGCTTTGTCCGCTTTAACAACAAATATAAACAAGTATAACAGTTAAAAATTAAATGGTATTTTAAAGGTATACGCTTTATCTTTTGAACCGTAACAGGCAGACGTTTGATATTTAAACAGAGTGGGTATTTCCCAACAAAAACCGTGAAAACATAAATTAAAGGGTACTCCACATCAGATGCGATTTTAATGTATGAGATTATAATGTATCTTTTCCACCGAAACAAACCTTGATTTTTCGCCTATAATGGAACAGGTTATGCTGGATATATCTTTTTATCCTAAATCTTATTTTATTTCCTAAAAAAACTCCGCTGATTGTAAACCTACATGAAATTCTGTTATGAAACTAGGCCTAACCGTGTGTGCAAAGTTTCCCAAGTTAGTCAAGACTTAAATATAGGGTGATAAGTAGAGATACTTTTTTCAATAGCCTCTTTTTAAAGCTCACGTGCAAGTCGTGTCATATTGTCATGTTATTTTTGTTTAGTATTGTTTGGCATTTCATAATGGAAAGACTTACGCCTGAAAAGTTCCAAGAAGATCCGACGTTTTCGAGGCAAATTTTGTTTAGCAATGAGGCCCATTTCTAGCTCAATGGGTATGTAAACAAACAAAATTGCCGCATTTGGGACGAAGAGCAACCTTAAGGAATTCAAGAGCTGCCAATTCATACAGAAAAAACAGCGGTTTGGTGTGGTTTGTGGGCCGGTGGAATCATCGGCCCATATTTCTTTAGAAATGATGCCTGTGAGAACGTAACCGTAAATGACGGCCCTTATCGTGCCATTATAACCGACTATTTGATGCCTGAAATTGAAGCTCGTGATCTCGGCGACATTTGGTTTCAGCAAGATGGCACCACTTCCCACACATCGCATAAATCAATGGATTTATTGAGAGAACATTTCGGTGAGCACATAATTTCACATTTTGGACCGGTCGATTGGCCATCAAGATCGTGTGATATCACACCGTTAGACTTTATTTCTATGGGGATATGTAAAGTCTAAAGTTTTTGTGGACAAACGCGATTCGATTCAGACCTTGGAGGAAAACATCACGCGTGTCATTCGCCAGTTACCAGTCGAAGTGCTCGAACGAATCATCGAAAATTGGACTCATCTGGAACATCTGCGACGTAGCAACGGCCAACATTTGATAGACATAATCTTCAAAAAATAAATGTCAAAGAATATTCTTTCAAATGATAATAAACATTCTCTATTAAATTTGAATTTTCTGTTTTTTTCTTAAAAAAGTAGGGAACCTCGAAATGGGTCACCCTTAAAAGTTTGCATATCTATTTACCTAGTCACAAAATTCAGATGGTCAAAAAGACCCAGAAAATGTTAGTTACCCTTTTGTGTTTCCCTAGATTGCTTAGCTGAAATTAGAAATCAAAATAGAAAATCAGAAAATGTAGATCGGTGCTTAAGTTTTGCAAACTAAGTTTAACTTCATCTGTGAATCAACGCAGAAGATCTTACCTTTTATATCTACCTGAATACCTTTACCACTCTTCAATTTGTAGATTTTTTTTGTAGATTTTCGTTAACTATTTTATGAAAATGGCTTTCATCGTTTACTAGTGATTTCGTTTCATGTATGCTAATAGAAATCACATAAAATGAATTCTCCACACTTAAAATGCATACAAGGGAGTAATGCATTATATTGACTAAGTAATTAACTACATAGTTCATTAGCATTAGTTTATAAATATTGCTAATGATTTTTTCCCATTACCATTATTTACAGTAACGATAGTGGTGATGATCAACTAATTTTTGCATTATGATTCATAACCAATTTTAGTTATATTCAGTATATTATTGTAAACCTTACCCCCAGTCTCCATTAGACATTAACAAGTCTTAACAAAAGTAAAATTTCAAATAAAAAAAACAGTTTTTTTTGCATATTATTTATTTATTGTATCTGACAATATGTGTTCAAATCATGTCATAAAATGGTATATAAACTTCACTTGACATGAATAGGTGCAGTGTTTTAGCAATTAATTTAAGCTTGCTCCTCTCCAGATAATTCATCGTGTCAATTTTAACTACAAAAATAGTTCAGCATTTTTTAAAAACAAGAAACCAAAATAATTTCTATCGGTTTTAATTGAAAATGGGCCGTGGTAAATCGTTAACGGTGGAAGAGAAGTCAGAACTTGATGCCTATGATGATCAAGGTCTGTCCGGCCGTGAAATTTCTGTAAAAGTTAATAAAAGTGCTAACGTTGCACAGTACACTGTCTAGTGGCAAATATGGATGAAAGCTAACACTCCCACGATTCCAGAGGTGGTTTGGGTTTTCATGTGCGTTACACCTATAAAAAGTTACACGGCCTTAAAGTCGAATTATTTTGATATTTTTTTCATAATTTTTAAGTAACAAAAAATGGGTTTGGAAAAATAAATCTCAAAAATTAATTTTTCAATAAAAATTCAGAAATGTAGCAGAAACAATGAAAAAATCCTAAAACTCAAATATTTATAACAACACTGTAAACAAAATGTGAAGTTTTTAGCAAAAATAATTACTTAAAAAAAAAAAAAAAATAGTCAGCTTCGAAGGACCCTCAAAAAACTACTTTTATGGATCAATAATCTTATTTTCAGAAATTTTATGTTCAAAACTTTAAAATATAAAAATACTAAAAAGTTTAAAATAATGTTATATTCCAAAAAGGTCTACGGCAACCCTAAATAATTAGATATTGGTATATTTTATAAAAAAAAACTATCACGCTTTATTATTTTGTATGTGAAATGATAGATTAAAATTTTTTGGGTATTACGGTTTACAACTCAACTCAACTCTACTTCAGTTGAAATTTTACAATTTGGTATTACCAATTACAACTCCACTTATCAAAAATTTTTAAGTTGAATTCAAATAAATTTAATCAGTAGCAGTTGTTTCAAATTACAACTCATCAGTAGCAGTTGTCTTTCAAGTTCAAGTTGTAAACCGTAATAGGGGCATTAATTGTCCCCGCACCGGAAAAATAAAAGGTTTTCTAAAAATATTAATTAATTTTTCAAAATAGTAGGCCAAGAGAGATATGTGCCAAAAATTTCATTGAACTATCAACCTCCTTATTTTTTTCCAGTTTACCTATGGGGACCGTTCACTGTGCGTTGTGTGGAATTACCTAAGGAATAAAGAAAAATATGGCAAAAACATGAAGGGAAGGCAAACAATGGCCACAACAGCCATAGGAGCATTAATTGTCCCCGCACCGGAAAAATAAAAGGATTTCTAAAAATATTAATTAATTTTTCAAAATAGTAGGCCAAGAGAGATATGTGCCAAAAATTTCATTGAGCTATCAACCTCCTTATTTTTTCCAGTTTACCTATGGGGACCGTTCACTGTGCGTTGTGTGGAATTACCTAAGGAATAAAGAAAAATATGGCAAAAACATGAAGGGAAGGCAAACAATGGCCACAACAGCTACGGAAAGACGAAACATTCTAAGAATAGTCTCAAATTCTAGTGACTGTGCGGCAAAAATCAAAACAAAAGGTGGTTTCTACCGTTAGAAGGGTAATAAATGCAGCAGAACACTTAATATGAATTAAGTTGCAGGAAAAACCACCATTAAACCAGCAACGTAAGGAATTACGGCTGGATTTTTGCAAAAAACACATGACTTGAAAGAGTGAGTGGAATAATTTTGATGGACCCGATGATTTTAACTTCTATTTCCATGATTTAAGGAAGGAAGAACGATTTTTAGCCCGTCGCCATAGTCGAGTAGGTGGTGTTATGGTCTGGGGTGCGTACTATGGAGCCATATACTTGGAATTTCAAACCACGAAAATGACAGGAAAATTCATATAAATCTATTCTACAAATGGCGTTTCCAAAATTTCAAGAGTTGTTTGGACCCATCCCATGGACTTTCCAACAGGATAATGCTCCTATCCACACGGCAAGGATTATTAAAACGTGGATAAGCGAGCAAAATGTTGAATTGTTGCCATTGCCACCATACTCCCCTGACTTAAAAATAATGTTTTAATAACCAACCCCATGGTGGGGATGGTTATCTCGGAAAGTGTACTAGTCTGGACGGCAATTTGATGCTACAATAAAATCGGCATGGTCGCAAATTTCCTTACAATATTTATCGCAACTGTATTACACCCTTCCATACACATTACTAAAAATTTATAAAAAATAAAATTAATAAAAAAATAAACTTTATTGTTTTCGTTTTTTTTATTTTTTTATTTTTTTACTGTTTTATGTTTTTTTTTTTCAATATGCACCTAATCAAGTGACGCAAAAATAATTCACATTTTTCTTGACAAATTATAAAAAGAAGCACAGATTAAATATAACGAAACTTTTTCGACGTTTTTTGTTTACAATCTTTTTCTCAATTGTAAAACCTTTAGTTTAAGGCAAGCTTAAATTTTTGTGATATTTCAATAGCAAACAAAAACAAAACTAACTCTATGAGAGGCTGTGCCTACGCTAAGCAACAAATTTTCTTTCCCTTAAATATAACGGTTCTTTTGCGATGGATTTGAGTTCATTAATTGCAAATTACTTAAATCAGTGCAGTTTAGTCCTACTAAGACTTTATTTGCCTTCAAACTATAAATTTTCAACATGAAGCGCGTTCAATACGATAATAGCTTCAAATCTTCCGTTATATCATTGTGGAAGGCAGGGCAAAATCAAATTGATATAGCTAATCATTTAAAAATTAACAAATCAATGGTTTTACGGTGGATTCAAAATTATAAAACGATAGGCACTGTCGTAAAACCCAATACAGGCGCACCTCCACGCAAAATTTCGAACCATGACGGCAGACAAATTATTTATGATTGGCTAATATTCTTAACTGTTTTTAGCTATCTTATACTCAAAAATGTAGAAGTAAAAATACATTCTGCACTGCTCCTACTGACCATCTATAAAAAAAAAAAAATCAAGCGAATACGTTGAGTTTAAGTCAGTTAAAATGGTTCTTAACTTTTTTCACTTGCCTATATATATATATATATATATATATATATTGACAGACATGACGAAAATTGGCAACTCATGTATTAGAAACATGTCGCGTAAAACTGGCCTAAAAACTTAAATTTTACTTAAACATACGTTTAAATATATATTGAAATTAAGATCAGTTTTATGTGTTGAAATTAATTTGAAATAATTTCATTTACACTTACCTTAAAAATGTTTTGCTTATAAATTCTTGCAGACGACAACACTTTCTCCAAAAAATTCGTCAGCAGTTTCCTTCTGCGTCTCCACTTCCTCCTCTTCAGTATTTACTGATGCATAGTGATGAACATTGTATTTGGCATTAGGTTTGGGTAATGATATCATATTGTTAATGTGGGCTATTTGAATTTTTCGTCTAAGCTCTCTCCATTTAGTGCTAGACGACGCTATCATTAGAGCTGATTTGAGGTATCGGCTTTTCATCATCGCTCGAGTCCTATAGTTTAGGGGCTGAATTAGTATGTGACATTTTTAGAACAGTTATGTGGAGTATGGATGTAGGTTTGGGGATATAATTGGTATGGCAAGGAAAATGCGGGTAGTAGTAGTTGGTTGGTTAGATAAAGATGAAAAATTAATAAAAAAATCCAAAAACAATTAATAAATCTCTTCTACAATAAAAACTTATCTAAAAAATAAACCATTAAAAACTTTGAAAAAATAAATAAAACAGTTGACAACTGACAACTGAGCGAACGTTCAGTTTTTATTATTATTTTTATTATTTAAAAAAATTTAAAATACTTAAATAATTGAACCAAACTTGCAACTTTCGGAACTTAAAAACTAAAAAGCTAATGTTTATTTATGCTCAGACCTAAACTTGTCACGCATTAATCAAAAAGTAAAATTAAAATAAATAATTTCAAACAATTCGATGTGAATAAGTATAGCAAAACAAAAAAATAAAGCAAATAAATATTACGATGAAATCTATTTATAAACTTTAGCCAATCACTTGCTAGTGATAATAAAAATTAATATTAAACTACCTAATGAATCAATTGGTCATTACTTTGAAATATATATTGATTATAAAAACTATACTATACAATTAAAATACTATATAAAATTAAATTTTGAATGTCCGATCTTAATGCGAAATTCTATGCTTTAAATATACAAGACGACCAAAATATATTTTTGTGCTCTAGCAGTAACAATTTAAAATTTTGTTGTTGTAAATACTAAAGCCTGCGGTTTAAGAACATTTTAATTAGAAATAATTCGGTACCTTATGAACCACTAAAGATATCTTAATGAAATCACAGAGGCCAAGCTTTATAATAGTTCAATAAAATTTACTAGAACTGAAGATAGTTTATTTTTATGCAAGTAAACAAGCTACACTACCTTTTTCGCGAAAACCCTAAAAAAAAGTTCGTTTTTTACATTTTCCCAATTCAGAGGCATGTCGCTTTTTAACAATAGAGGCTATCAGAACAAAACTTGATGCTGTTTTATTCCAACTTTTATAAAAAATAAAGCCGATTTAAAATAATAATCCGATATCTTATAAGCCCCTCACACGGCTTGAAAATAATACCAGTAGAGATAACCCTGAACCCTGTAAGCATATTATTAAGATATTTTCAAGTATCTAAATTAAAAAATAATTAATATTTGAAAAATAAAAGGACTGTAAATAATCGTAACAGCTTTAAAAAATTATTTTATAACAGTTATTTTGGGAATTAAATTAAAAAATCGATCTAACAAACTTTTTTATGAGTTTTATTTCTTTGCGTCAGAAAATAAAACTCATTTTATGTAAATTGATAACCATCATCGTCATTAAAATAATGTAGGTTTTAAATTTGTTATTGTTTGATTAATGATCTTCACCGGATTTTTTCCCATTTTCGACGATTATGAGGTAGAAAAGTTTTCTTGGAAATTGATAATTTTTTCTCAAGTCAACTCAAAAACCACTCTGCTTACCTCTGACATTTCATTAAGATATCTTTTGAGGTTGACAGGGTACCCAATTATTTCCAAAAAATTATGTTTTTAAAGCACTGTGCTACTGCTGCTAATGTACCTACAACAAAAAGTGATATGATACATACCCTGCAGTTAGCTAAATTGCTAAAATGCGTAACTGACAAGAAATTCAAAATCGAATTTTTGGTTAATTGCTATGAATGCCATGTAGTTTATGTAGTTTAACATATCTTGACAAAATTTTACACTTCTGCGATCAAAAATTACGCTTTTATTAACAAAAAACAAAGGGATGTATAGTATAGTTAGTTTTCATTTTACAAAGTTTTTTGCTACTTCTGTATAATTATATTTTTGTTAGTTACGCCTTTTTGCATTTTGGCTAACGATATAGACAATATTTTTCCCACCAAAACCGATTTCGTAAAGAATTCGTAGCGACTGATCGACAAATCTTCGATATGTAGGTACGAAATCGCATCGACATGTAGGTATGAAATCGTTACGACATGTTTTCTGTGAATACCTCTATATAAGCTAGAATGGTAATGATTTGGTATTCAAGGCAATACCTTACAGTAATCAATTTAATTCCAATTGTATTTCTTGCATGTAATTTTTTTTTCGTATTTACTATGTTTCTTTTTTATTTTATATAATTTTGGTTTTTGTTTACTTACATATAAATCAAAGTTTTATATATTTTTTTCATTTGTTCGGACGAACAACCGAAATGTTTTAACGAATTCGTTACAAGTCTGATTTCATACAACCTACCGAAATGTCTTAACGTATTCGTCGCGACAAGTCTGATTTCCGACAAACTACCGAAATGTCTTATGGCACGTTTCCACGGAGCCTAATATTCATGCTTCGCTCTCTCATTCGTGATTCATACACCAATCATGTTTGAATCAACGTGCTTCGCCATATAAAATTTTATATATGTGGCGAAGCACCTTGTTTTAAGATGACTCATTTTGAATCTTTTTAAATCTTATTTAAATATAAATAAGCAAATAATTAAAATACAACTTAAAATAGATAAATAAAACACAAAGAAAACTATATCAAGTGGTAAAAGAGGAAATCGTGTAATAAAATTTAAAATCCAAACAAAACGAAGCACGTTTGTGTAAACGGTATGATTCGCATCATGATTCAGAGAGCAAAGCCATGGCTTAATTTTTTCGTGGAAACCACTGTTGCCAATTTGGAGATTTTGCAGCTAAATCTAGCGTTTTTGCAATGCCAATCGTGGGGAAAATGGTCTCTTAGCTGTTAGCGGGAAATCTAGCGATTTTTAAAATGGCTTTAAGAGATACAATTTCTGTCAAATATCTAATGCATTTGAATAAAGTAAACTTGCTGGGAGGAAAAATTTTTTTTATACAGAGTGACGGTTAAAAATTATTTCCGTGACTTTCTGGATCATCTCAGCAATAGCACGTTGGTACCGTTTTTTTTAAGTTAAAACAAGATGTAAGTGCTTAATAACTAACTCTGGGTTAAAATTTTATTCACAATAAATCGACTGCTACGGTGACTAAACATTTACAAATTGTATCGAATACCGTAAGTAACAGCACAAAAATAATCCTTTTTTCAAAAATATATGAGACGAATTACTCCACCAGCATGACATGTAAACAAAACAACAACTTCTGGATGTGCTCCGGCGATCAAGTAAATGTTCTTGTCTTTTAGTTTGCGGGTTGCATTTGTGTCACTTCAGCAAGCTTTTGAATTTAATTGCACACTGTATTGTAACAAAACAGCCTAAGGACAATAGGTTCTTAAGAACTCTGTGAGGATTTTCGACATCCCAAGCTCTATTTGCTTACATTTAGAATGAGCTTTATTAATAAACGTTGAAAATAGAACTGTATTAAAAATGAACTAAATTTTGTAAAAATTTTACAAGTTGTTGTTTGAGAAAGGTTTAATTATCAGAAACGAATAAATTGTTCCTATATCTGATAAAAATTACTTTCAAGTTTGCCCAGAATGCGACAAACCGTCGATTACCTGAATAATTTTCATTAATTTTTATTCAATTTTAGTCATTATACAATCGCATAATATCCATAATTAAATGCCATAACCTACTTGACAAAAAATTTTTTTTAAAATTTAAATAAATTTAAGTATACTGGAATTTAAATGTAGTTTTTATATTTTTAGCTATTTTTTCACTCAATTACCGCTAAACAAAAAATTTAGCGGTTTCTAGCGTTTTTCAGTACAAATTTGGTGGGAAATCGTAAGAAAAAGTTGGCAACAGTGGTGGAAACATGCAATTAATTGAAACATTTGGTTTGGTAGGTTATTATTGTAGGTGAGTTTCAAAACGTTGGTTGCAAAACATTTGAACAAAGTCCTACGTTTCTGTAGACATATACCATGTTCAGAGTAGAGTCACTGTACGCGATTAAGACTGCGATCCGTAATTTAACTATTACCACGTTTATACGTAGCATATTCGCAAATAAAAGCTATTCGCAATTAATTAACTCACTGTTTATGCGGAAAACTACACTTAATAATAGTTTTATATTTTTTTCTTAAATGTTTAATGTTTTGATCGAACATAATGCTGGCTTAAGACAACGCAATTTGTTTCTGCAACACGTTTAACATTCAGGTTTCATGCTTTGACACAAACACTGAAACTAACAGTAAAAACATAAACGCAATCTCAGATCTGTTATTTTATATTATAACATTATCATCGCGCGGAAGAGCGGATGCAAAAACGAATCGTGAAGTAATTCACAGCAGCAACTGTTGTTATTGATGAAGTGTTATATCAAGAGGAAGAAGAGGAGTTACGACCGAAGAAAAGAAAAATGTGGTCAAAAAATTGGTACTTTGTTCTTTCTTAATTACATAGATGTTTACAGCTTACTTGTTGTCAATGTACTGAACACATAAAATAATGAAACAGCGATACAAACAATGAAATCTGTTTCAATGCAACCAAAAAATATCAAAACATTTTGATGTTAATGAAACCTGGATTGCAACCCGAGTTAAACACGAAACACGAATTCAGACGACGCAATCCGTAATGAAATGAAACAGATTTCAGAAACACATTGCGTTGTCTGTAGCCAGCTTAATATTTGTTTTTCCAATTAAATTAATGCAAGGTGAGAGAAAATTTTCTATTAATTCACACATTTTATATTTAAAAGAAGTGGCAACGCCATACGGGTTATTTGCAAATAGTGTCGTTATTCAGGAATTGCTTTCGTGAGTTAACTATTCGTAAATAAAAAATTACTTCACTGATTTTACAGCACATTTTTCTATTTACAAAAGTAGTGTATAAATCACATCAAAAATTACTTGATTATTAACACAAACAAATCATTGCCATCTCTAATTTTTATCGAAAATTTAACCAAGTTGCTGTCGGAATCAAAATATAAAATAAAAAAACAGCAAATAGCTGAAGTAAAAAATACATTAAAGCAATGTCAATACTAATAATAAATAAATAAAAATAATAATGAGTAAAACTAAATAAATCGTTTAAAAATTTAATTTCTGGGGGGTTACTCTCTATTGCGATACGAAAGAAAAATGGTATGAAATCAAACGATTTGTACTTTTTAAAGCGTTTGCGCATTTTTCTTTTGCATATCTTTTTCGCAGCACCACACTCTGTAATGCGAAAGCGTATGTCAAATTCGTTCGATAAGCCCAAATATTTTGCGATAGTAAAAGAGCAAGCGCAAAGGAAGAAAACTTGTAATTACTTTAAAAATGTGTTTTAATTGATATCTAAATTGTTATTTTTAGGGAAATCAAAGCCAAATAGTTACAAATAAAACAACGACAGTTAATTTTAGTAGATAGGGATTTGGCCATGAAAAATGCTGCGAATTAATGCCTAACAAGCCGGAAGCAAAATGTAGCACAAAATATTTAGACAATCCGATGGAGATCCAGTAAAGGGATATATCTGGTTAAAAAATGTATATACTTATTATGCTATTATTTATGTAAAATATGATACTATTTTCGTGGATTTCCTGTAGTACTTTCAGTAACAGAAAAAGTTAAAATAAAGATGTATGCATTTGAAAAAAATTTCAATAACAGATTTATTATACCAGCGTATATTTATGAAAAGTATGTATATCGAACCTATCCGCTTGCAACTCGTTTCAAGTTAATTTATGTGTTTAAACCATAATCCATCAATAATTATATGTTAATTCAACCGGCTTAACTTTTGATTACATATTTTAAACTGTTAATGTTGCCACTTTTTCAAAAATTTTGCGAAAGGTGTTGCGAAAGTCATAGAGAGCACCGATTTGCCCTCTTATCGCATTGAGCTTTCGAATCGAAATTGCTTTCGTATCGCAATAGAGAGTAACCCCCATGGATCGCTACATCCGTCTTCAGCATTCTTTGTATCGTTTTATCGTATTGTTAAGTTGTAAACATATCGCACCCTAAATACAGAAGGGGCACAACTCAAAATACTAAAATTTTCAGGAGAGACAAAAAACTGCTTATGTGATGAAGCAACACACTTAACATAAAAATAGACAAACTGTATTTTTCCAGTGAAAGAAGATAGTGATGTGAAAGAAATTTTTGCAATAGTTAGAGATATGTACTCCGAATTAATTTATGGAAAAAAGTCAGTTTTGGAAAATTTTGAGTTGTGACCCTTTTGTATGTAGGGTGCGATATCTCTAACCAACCAAACGCAGATAAAGGAATACGAGAAAAACTATTCAATCATTTACCGTCAGTTGGTGAGAACGAAGTCTACCACAACCTAAAGTTTGCCTCAATTTTGATATTTTTAATATTTACCACCTTATATTTGTTGTTGCTTCAGCCAACCTGTGGGTAGCAATGATAACCAATTTTTGTTTAATTGTTTTGCCTTAACATTCGTTTTTAGTTGATATTAATTAATATCAAACCAATCTTTGTTAGGTAAACATGTTTGAGTATTGACTTGGGGTTTTAATATTGAATATTTAAATTTATTAGTCGAACTGTTTATTAACTTACAAATAAATTTTTGAAGTTAGGCTTAAGATAGATATATTTTTTTCATAATTTATGTATTGTACCTTCAAAGTATTTGAACTAACAATAAGTGTTCACATCTTAAATCTCGACTAAAAAGAAGAGACACTGCTTTTCTTGGCCGTACATTAGAGGGATGACCCGCAAATGATTTCAAAATCCGTGAAACAAACATTATTTTTGTCTAGCACTGGCTGGACTTAAAAAGAATATTTTATTTTAGACTTAATATACGAGTAATTATTGTTAGTTCAAAAATATTGAAGATACAATAAATAAATTATGAAAACAAAAAAAAAAAACATCTTAAATCTAAGGTAAAATAAAATAAACTTGTAAAGTCCAGCCAGTGCCTGACAATAAAACTGTAAGTTATACAATTACTAATATCATATGAGAGCTATTCATCTGATGTTCGGCTAAAAGAAGCAAGAGTTCTCCTCGTTAGTCGAATGTAACCATGATCGATAAGGATGTGTCGAGCCAGTGGATTTGGGTGTTTTTCCAGCTTTTTCAGATACGTTACTGCATGTTTCGCTATTTCTTCAGTATCTAATGGGACGTTTAGATCTTTATGAATGTTCGAGTTTTTTACATACCAGGGTGCGACTGTTATCATTCGTAAAATCCTATTTTGACGCCTTTGAATTTTTTCTAAGTTTGAAGCTGAGGCAGCGCCCCTTAATTCAATCCCGTAACACTATATATGTTTGAGAATCGATTTGTACAATAGAAGTTTACAATCCAGTCTTAGGGTTGAATTTCTACCAATCAGCCAATTAATTTGCTCTGCTTTTAGCTTCATCTGTGTCAATTTTGTTTCGATGTGTCTTTTCCAGGTTAAGCGTCGATAAGATGAATGCCAAGATATTTTACCTCTGAATGCTGTGTATAACTTGGTTGTTTATGCCGTGTCATCTGCAAATGTCGATGTATGGTCCGGTTACTTGTGGGCATATCCGAAGTGTACAACAGGTATAAAACGGGTACCAAAATACTACTTTGGGGAACTCCCTCTTTAAGAATAAACTTGCGACCAGTTAAATAGTTTTTTAAAAGATTATAGAAGTTGTGGGGTAAGTTAAGTTTTAACTTATATATTAAGCCTTCGTGCCATACTTTGTCAAACGCTTGGGAAACATCTATAAAAAGCGCAAAAAAATGTTGTTTTCCTCAAATGTCTTTTTTATTACATTAACCAATCTGTTCGTTTGTTGTACAGTGCTGTGCTGTCTTCTGAATCCGAATTGGTGATTCGGAATACATCCTTTTTCGCTCAAAATTGGGTTCACCTTAGTAATAAAGATTTTTTCAAACAGTTTTGACATATTTGTTAGCAGAGTTATTGGTCGATATGAATCGACCTTTGTGAGGTCTTTTCCTGGTTTAGGTATCATAGTTATAACGGAGACCTTCCAGGCTTGAGGAAAGTACTCAAGGCGTAAAATGGCATTAAAAATAAAGGGTGTTTTTTATATAGGTATAGAACTTTAAGTTGGCATTACTTTTCAAGATGGCGACAGATTTAACAGCTGTCAAGTGATTTATTCTCACTTTGGTTTGGCAATTAGTCATGAATATAGTCACGCCTGAACAACGCTTGCAAATAGTGCAAAACGAGATTACCGTTGTTCCCGATTTTCATAAGCTAATTTTGTTTAGCGATGAAGCTCACTTCTGGTTGAATGGCTACGTCAACAAACAAAACTGCCGCATTTGGAGTGAAGGTAATCCTCAAGTGTATGTCGAAACACCGTTACATCCAGAAAAACTGACTGTTTGATGCCCTTTGGAATCACGGATTCATTGGTCCGTACTTTTTCAAAAACGATGGTGATGGTGATAAGAGCCATGATTACTAACTTTTTCATTCCTGAATTGAATAACCATGATGTGGTTTCAACAAGACGGCGCAACATGTCACACAGCTCGTGCCACAATAGATTTATTGAAAGACACGTTTGGTGACCGCCTAATTTCACGTTTTGGACCTGTGAATTGGCCTCCAAGATCTTGTGATTTAACACCGCTAGACTACTTTCTGTGGGGCTATGTAAAGTCATTGGTCTATGCGGATAAGCCACAAACGCTTGACCATTTGGAAGACAACATTCGCCGTGTTATTGCCGATATACGAAGTGAGTGAAGATAAATATGTCGAGCTAAATATGTTTCGAAGTAACGACTTACGTAATTACATACTTATAAATACATTTTTAGTATTTGTGACATATTTGCAAATATATTTTCGTATTTGGGACATATTTGTAAATATCTTTTCATATTTGTGACATATTTGTAAATTTTAAATATCTTTGAAATATTCTCACATATACGTGGTGTTCGACTGATGGATTTTTGGAAATTGTGGACAAACTAAGATAGATTACGGGATGGGATATACTTCATTTTAAAGCTAATGAATCACAGATTTGTAATCCATTTAGACATTTTAAGGAAAATGTTTTGGATATCCAAAAAATTCCTTAAAAATATTCTCACATATAAGTGGTGTTTCTCTGAGGGATTTTTGCAAATTGTGGACAAACTAAGATAGATTACGGGATGGGACATACTTCACAGATTTTATTGTAACGATTTTCTATTCCTCGTAGCATGGTGGTCAGCTATTTGGAGTTTATTATTAAAATCAGTAAGGCATTGCTCTACATCGTCTGGCGTTCTTAGTGGGATTTTTTCTGTAAAATGAGTGCTGAGGTACTTTCTATATTTCAACCAGTTAATGCTTGTACTAGTCTTTGCTAACAATCCGGAAGTTCCATATAGTAACGATTGTGGGTGAATGATCTGAAGATAACTCTAGGGATGCTTCAACTTCAATAATTTCTCTTAAAAACCCTTTGTTACCCCAAAGTCGATAACATCAGGTATTTTCTGTTGATCAGTAGGCCAATATGTAGGTTGTCCACTAGAACTGACATTTAAGCCCATTTTTGAAATTGTGTCAAACAAAATGCGACCTTTTGCAGTAACAAGCCGCGATCCCCAGAAAGAATATTAATTACAAATTAGTTGGTTAAATAGATGATGTTTACAACTTACTACCCAAAGTAATTAAATGCGAAGAATGCTGAAGACGGATGCAGCCATGCAGAAAATGCATTACATTCTGCTAGTGTCTAAAAAAAGTTTTTTATCTTTTTCTTAAAAATTAATCACCTAATTTGTATGTAATATTCTATCAACTTAGAGACAATATAACGAACTTAAGCCTAACTTCAATACTTTTTTTACAATAATTTTCGACAACGAGCCGTAAGTTAAGCATTACAAACATAGACAACAGCGGCTACACCGCTACACGGCTACGAATGCCGTTAGCTACAATCGTCGCCATGTAGTCGGCTACTGAATTGTGTTGAAGACGACAGCTACATACTTCAAAACTATAAAAATATATGTAGAAATAAATATTTAACTTATACAAAAATTGCTTTTTCAAAAAATACTTTTATCATATCAAAACAAATATCTGGGGCTCAGTGCTAAAAGGGCCAATGTCAGTTTTTGGTTGTTTCGAGTTAGTTGATGCATTAGGTTCCTTTTTTTGCTAACTTCAGTGGGATATAACTAATCGATACAAACATAATTTTGGCGCAATCAAACACTTTGAAAATTGAATTAAACGAAGCTAGATTGGACATTTCGCCCACAGTGCGACGTTCTGCTTTAATTAAAATTATTTTAAATTTGAAAATGGAGCAACAGCAACTCTTATTAATGTTCGCGGAGCAATCGAACGGTTAAGCTATGAGAAAAGAAAGGATTTAAAAACAATTTTCGCGTTAACCTTCAAAAATTTGAAGTTCTTTGCAACAAATTGAGATGCTTTAAAAAACAAAAAACAAAATTTCAAACAATACCACTGGAAAAGGAAGTTAATAACATATTGGAATTTTTTTTTTATTTATTTAAACTAACAAAAAATGCTCAAAATTTTGTTAAGTTCAAAAATTTATGTATATTAATAAATTTGCTAATTTATGCACTTTGTTTACACTTTTTGACACGACACCTAATTTATGATTTGCCACCATTATGAAACATGTTTAGTTAATACAAAAATGTAAAAAATAACTGAACACACCTCAAGATTATATCCGTTTAAATCTAAAACACGTCAGTTTGAAGTATTTTGCAAAACACGGCAATGTAAGGCAAATCATCTCAAAAACAACTTGTTTTACTTCTAAGACTTCAGAACTGCTTAAACATCTAAATGTGAAAGCCATATAACGTTTAAGAACGAAACACAACATCGTTCAAACGAAAACCAAGTCATTCGACTAACCCAATTTTCAATTACTGGTTTATTTTTGGGCTTGAGTCTCATAAAGACACATTTAGATTTCGTAACATTTTTTCTTAACGGCTCCCCTCAAAAAATAGAATATAATTTTTTATGGGCTTAACAATGTTTTGAGTTATTTTCTCCAACAGGCCTATTAGATTTTGAGTAATTCTTTTGTTAGCCATTTTTAAGAAATCAGTTGTAGAAAAGTGTTCAAAAGAAAAAAAAAGTATGAACAGATTTGTTCACTTGTTCACTATAGGTTTGGTTCTTTGTTTTAGTACGACAGTATTTTTAAAGGCCAGGATTCACTATCCTACACAATCGAGTTCTGTCCTACTCAAAAAATCGTTTCAAAATGGCGATATATATGCCACACTATCATACAAAATAAGATTTTGCAAATCTGATCGCATGGAAAAATACTATTTTATGAATTTTTTCAAAAGATTATAAAATCGTACAGATCTGTCAAAAAGTCTGTCACACTCATGCACTTTTAATCCACACTATCATACTTTTTGAGCACACATGCAATTTTTGAAAAATCGTGCGAATGAGTATGATAGTGAATCATGGCCTTAAACCACATCAATGATGTTTTTAAACTCAACCTTATTTTTAAATTGCATATAATAAATAAAAAAAGTTAATACTTTCATTAACACAAACTATAATTTATTTCTTCGCAAAATAGATTTTGATAATAAAGTATTTTTAGGACTCCGCACCCAAAGGGTGAAAACAAATGCCTATTTTTTGTACTTCATACACCAAAACATATTTATATTTTATCGGTATATCTGTGGAACCGTAAAAGGTTGAAATTTTCACAGGTGTATAACAAGAAATAATAAAATGAAGTTTAAAATTAAAGGGTGATCCGGATGAAATTTAAACAGAGCAAGAATTATTACTTTCGCTATAAAAACAAGTACTAAAAATAAAATTAAAGGGTGTCCCAATAGAGGAAGTGATTTCTTTTATAAGGTATAAGGTTATACATCCTGAATACCGTGATTTTGTAGACTACGACTTATAATCACCAATCTTAGATATTAGACTTTCAGTTAAAATATGTGAAACATACAGAACATCGTCCATGGAGCGGAACTTGCCGGATCCGTATGGTTAAAATAATGTTGGGTGTTGAATAGAGCCACTTGCTTGGACGAGTAGTACATGGAGTATCGTTTATTTGCGGAAGATCTTTATCTCTTTTAGCTTCCCTATTCGCATATTCGTTTCCCTTGATAGATGTTGTGTCTTTTATTATCTTTATCTAGTTTAAAACAAATATGAAGTATTGTGCGATGGTACCGAACCCTAAGTGTGCGAGTCCGACTCGCACTTGGCTATTGTTTTTTTAACTTAACAAAAAATCTAAATGTCCTGAAAATTACATATAAAATGGGAAATATTGAAAATGAACGAACACAAAGGAGACGTACGGTTATTGAATGGATCATGAATAGTTAAATTATTAATTAAAAACGGGAAAAGGAAAATTAACAAAAAGAACATGCATTCAACACAAAGTTATTGAACAAAAATTGTTATACATTTTAAGCACTTACTTTTAATTTTGTCATTAAAATACAATTACGTTTCAAAGTTTCAATTTGTACAGTGTGTATGTGTGGCTATGTTTGTGTGTTTATGTTTGCGCTAATAATAAACATAATTAAATACACTTCAATTATAATTATAACTTTTATTTATTGATTTCCTGACATCAACACACTATTAAAAATGCATTTAAATTTTGCTTAAACGCTAACGAAACATATATAATTATTAAGTTATTAATATAGTTTTTGTTAGTTAAGTTTAATCACTGAATGAAATACACTATCTACCATAGGCTTAATTAATGTTTTACATACATCCATACACATGGTCCTCTTGAGAAATTTTTAATCATGCAATTTTAATCATACTGATACTATAATAATTATTTTAAAATACTTCCTCAGTAACTACTGAATGTTATTTAATTTTTCCCAAAATTTAAAAAATAAGACACTATGTAGTTTTGTTTTTGACCATGGTATAATCCTATATAATCTTATATTTTTTCATTAATTATGACGCGTAATGTGAGACTTTATGTCTTTACAAAATTAAAAACTAACGATTTGATAACAAAATTTCAAAATAATTTATAATCAAGTATGTACTAGGATTGTGGTAAAAATTTCGATCAATTGAAATTATGTATAGTTTTTCATAAAAACATCGATACACAGTAGCGAGCAAAACAATGCAAGGCGCAATATATTTAAATGCATCTAATTCAATATAATAGCAACAAATTCATCTCTTCTTTTGGCAGTTCATCTTTTTATTTACAGAAGGCTTAATATTAATAAAAAATAAAAAAACATTTTTTTATTTTATAAATCATTTTTACAATTTTTAATGTACTTGCTATAACCGTGCGTAAGCTGGTGGCCATAGAAATCACCAATGATAGATATTTTGTTCCATTTTTAAAATTAATTCTAATTTATTCATATTAGACGGATTTTTTTTTTAACTACCCGATTTACAATGTGACAGAAAATCGATGATTTTCTTTTAATTTACATAATTAATCATCCACCATGTTCAACTGGACTATGTACTATGGACTATGTACGAAATTTATTCCATCAGATCTAATTAGCTTTCATCGCTACATAAGACTTAGTCCCCTGTTTACTTGTCCAATGTTGGGAAGACTCTTCTTGACAAGTCTTCTAGCCAAGAAATATGCCTTATTGAATCATCGGCGGGCTGTGTGATTCGGACAGAGACAATATGCTTATTTGCGAAACTAGCAACATACACTGACGTCTTTCGTCGGTCTGCTTGGGCTTATTTTACCGTCTGACGATCTTGGTCCGTTTTTGATTTGTTTGGATGATCATTACCATATTTCCTATCTACAGTTTTCTCAGCCGAAATCTTGATGCAATACATACCGTAAATTTATTTATATGTATGTATATTTTAAATATAAGTTCAACTTATAAATTTCCTTTCTTCCAGAGCTTTATTAATGGCATTAAATTTAGTAAATTTAACAAATTATATTTAATAATTAATAAAATATTTGTGGTAGTAGCATTATATTATTAACTGTTACAATAAAATATTAAATATTATGCTTTTTTATAGATGCCTTCAAATATCATACGTGTCAGCGTTGCATTTTTTCCACGCTACTACTACTATATATCGTCGATATTTTTGATAATGATATATCGATGTATCAACAATTATTATTCTTATATCTAAATTAATTATATTTTTTAACGACGACATCGTATTTTGTGAGCCGCGGCGGGTCAAACGTAAAATATGGTAACAACAAAAGAATAAACCTTACGTTAAAAGATAAAGGCAAGATCATCTGTCCAATAGCTTATTGGACACTTTTGAGTTAAAGTACACTTAAATTAACCAAAATCCGAAAGCACGTCCGATAACGTCCTACTTTTAATTGAACTTGTTAAGTTACGAAACCCGGCCTTATTCTAACAATTATTTGTGAGGGTGTCCTAAAAATCAGACAAGATATTAATTTGCCGTGGATTGTGCAAGATAGTGTTGGCAACGCTAAAAAATAACCTGGCAGCTAAAGTTGAGTGCAAGGCGAATTAGTTGTCAGGAGGGAGCACAGTTGTTAGATATGGCGGTTTTCAAACTTATTTGGAGTTTCAATGCTTGATTTAGCGTATGCCGATTTGTTTACCATTTTCTTTAATATACAAATATTTCTATAATATATTTTTTTGATATTATATAATTCTTTGATATAATATAATTTTTTCATATATCCCAAACAAGACGGTGGTGACTTATGACTTGAAAGTTTACAACATATGCATTAGTTTTTATCTTTGTTTTATTAAAAAAAAAAACTAAATTTAAGCGATTTCGATCAAATATTATAATTTCAGTTTAAATATATACATATGTATATGTATGTATATATTATTAGCAAAAAATCATTTTAGCGAATTTTGAAATTGAGATTGGCAAAATAGGTGAAAAGGAATC
The DNA here is from genome assembly GCA_949628195.1 of Phasia obesa. Lineage (NCBI taxonomy): Eukaryota > Metazoa > Arthropoda > Insecta > Diptera > Tachinidae > Phasia > Phasia obesa. The sequence continues at coordinate 81,487,272 of OX451216.1, forward strand.
TGACAACCTTGTACAGCATCGTTTCGTGAGTGTATTATTTTAAAGGTTTTTGTTCATGCAAGAAAAATGTCAAAATTTTTGATTTGTTGCACATCAAAAAATGTCATTGCGAGAGAAAAAAATCGCAAAATTTTTAACATATGGAGTTTGACAATCAGAAAGTTGCGAACAACTTTTTGTTGTAGAGATTCAATTTATTTGTTAGATGTGCCTTGCCTCAGTAAAAATAGAACATTACGCGAAAAACAAAGCGTTTCTATCATTGAACAGTATTTAATAAATAATGAAGTGGATACTGGTTATTCGAGCATAGATCTCACAAATTTCTCCGAAATGGTCATGAAATATTTCACAGAAGAGTTCGTATTTATGTTCCAGCAAAGTAATGCAGTCCATTTTATTTAGCACAAATTCTGGGTAAATTTTTAGACGTCCTTTATTTTATTTTAATGCCTAAAGGGTCTGAAGCTAACATTTAATCGGTATATCTCCAAACAATCATTCATGTTCTGACAATCGCATTTTGCATATCATTTTAGAACTATTTTTAGCTTTTAAGCGCTGCCCGATGGCAATAATAACTTTTTGTATTTAATTAGTGGATTTGTTTCACCAGTATATGACCGTTGTCATAGCTTTCGGTGAAGACCGTCGCCACGACGAATTTTTAGCCGCAAATATTTGTCGATGATTATGGCGTCAGTCGTAAATTGTGTTCCTAGCATAAGATGTGCATATGAACGTAGTTTAGGTCGATTGATATCTTGAGTGTTGGAAATTTGATGCAAACAGTAACTATACTTGATCTTCGAAAATATTTATTTTTAGTGATATTGAACGTGTACTTGGTAACAAAAAAAAAGCGGTTATTTTCATTTTAAATTCTGATGAGAATATTGGGAGGTTATGTGGAGGTTAAATATTAAAATTCATAAAGGTACCTCAATAGAAGATGCGTATATACATATAGTCACGTTTCTTCTTAAACCACGTAAGCGCTATTTTCGAAATTGACTTTTTTGGTTTTTATGGTAGAAAATAACATTTGCCATCAGACTACATTCTCATCTTAACAACTTTGTATGAAAAAAAAAAAATGGATAAGCGTCATGCAAATAACATTTGCATACTAAGCCAGTGCATTTGCATGCACATTTTTATTTCAAGTTGGAAATTTTAAAGTATCAACCACTAAAGTTTTGGTAATTGAGATGAAAAGAAATCTGGAAAGTTTCAGACCATTCCGAGTATTTTTGGTAAAGTGTGAAGTTTCTTTTTGATAAACATAAGATTAAATGTTAATCTACACACAGAAATTTTTGTTTTCTAATTTGACAAAAACCAAATATAGCTACAACATTTGCTATTTGCTATTGGTTCCAAAAGCACGTAAGCGACTACAGGTCGCTACAGTTTTTTTTAAGTAACAAATTTTTTAAACTAAATGTTTCTATATGAGAATCGCACGGACTTGTTTTGCAAAAAAAAAAAATGTTTTGAAACCCACATTTAAAGAGTTATTAAGTTTTTTCGTTTTCTGGAAATGATTGGCGCTTATGAGGTTTAAGAGGAACCACGACGATTTGTACGTTGTTAAATGAAATATCTCTAATGAAACGTCCAATTAAGTATACAATTTATTAAAGTTAATAAATTTTATAGTTACTCGTGATAAATAAATTAGTTAATGTTTTTATATAAAAAAACAATTATATTTTTAATTTTATTGAAGCAATTGTGTTAAGCTAGAGCGTTTTTGTTTTAATTTATTTTTATTTACTTATGTTTGAAACTAAGCAAAACGCAAACAAAACGCCTGAGTTCGCAGTTTTCAAATCCCATACGATGTCTTAATGATGCGAGTGTCAGTTCATGAGTGATTTTTTTATTTAATATGTGCGATCATAATAACGTATATTAACGCATTTATTTGTCATTTTAAAAGAATGACGTTACAAATGAAATCCTCCTCAAATTTTAGGTACGTTATGCTTAAAGGTGGGATCACAAGATTTCAGCAAATGCAACAATTTGGCCCAATTTTGACTGTGCTAAATTGCCGCACAATAATGGGTTGTCCCAATCATATTCTCTGCATTCACATGATTGCCCCTTGTGTACAAATTTGATTGCTGCAAAACGTAAAAAAACAATTGAGCAACAATAATTGCCGCAGCCTAGTCACACGGTTGTGTATTCTAATTATGAGAATCAGCTGTTGGAGGAACTAGAATTTTTTTTTTAATTCAGCTTTGTATATCATTGTTAATTAAAAAATAAAATTAATAAAAGAAAAAGAAAAATGTTAAAAACGAAGTATATGGGTTAGAGACTGGCTAACAAAACGAGCAACTGATTGCACATATAAGAGAATCTTAAAAGAATTTCGAGAAATAGATAACCAGAAGTTAAAAAAAAATTATTCGAATAAATGACGAAACCTTCAAAGATTTATTGAAACTGGTGTCACCATATACATATTCGTAAACATGACACATGGCTATTCCAGCTCGTGTACGCTTTGCTGATTTACTTCGCCTTCTAGCTTCCGGAGATAGCCTTTAGTTTTTTTTTCGCATTGCGCCCAAACACTATGTCCCTATTCATACGGGCTGTTTGGAATGAAATTTATAAAGCAAGTTATTTACAAAAATGTAAATTGCCGCCTATTGGTAACGTCTATTGCCACACAAGAACACAATAAATAATATATATATATATATATATATATATATATATATATATATATATATGTATATATATATATAAATAGAAAAAATATATAAGGGGTGATTTATTTCCAGTATCCCTATTTTTTTAAAGAAAAAAAAAAAAACACAGAAAATTCAAATTTAATGGAGAATGTTTATTATCATTTGAAAGATAATGTCTATCAAATGTTGGCCATTGCTATGTCGCAGATGTTCCATCGGTTGAGTCCAATTTTTGATGACTCGTTCGATAATTTCGATTGGTAACTGGCGAATGACACGCGTTATGTTTTCCTCCAAGGCCTGAATGGAAGCGGGTTTGTCCTGATAAACTTTAGACATTAAATATCTCCACAGGAAAAAGTCTAACGGTGTGATACCACACGATCTTGGTGGCCAATCGACCGGCCCAAAACGTGAAATTATGTGCTCACGGAAATTTTCTCTCAATAAATCCATTGATTGATGCGATGTGTGGGAAGGGGCGCCGTCTTGCTGAAACCAAATGTCCCCGAGATCACGAGCTTCAATTTCAGGCATCGAATAGTCGGTTATCATGACACGATAAGGGTCGCCATTGACGGTTACGTTCGCACCGGCATAATTTTTTAAAAAAATAAGGACCGATGATTCCACCGGCCCACAAACCACAACGGTTTGGTTTCTTTTTTCTGGTTGAAGTGGCAGCTCTTGAATCTCTTCAGGTTGCTCTACGTTTTTTATTTTTATTTTTTTAAATTTAAAAAAAAAATTGTTTGAAGAAATTTATTTTTAGGATTGATATCAAATTAAAATGAGCTTTTGCTCAACTCTCTAGAGGTTATAAAACTGAAATTATAATATATTTCATCCTCGAGTGCATATGCAAATAAGTGATATTTTCCCATACAGGTAAAAAAACTGTAAGCGATAGATTTTTTTTTTAAATGATATTTGGATTCAGGGTGTCAACGAATATAAATAAAAAAAATTTCAATAAAATCGGGATTGGTAAATTTGAAAACAATTTTTGTTTGGTTGATTTCACATGGATAGTGATAAATTTGATTTAAATTTTCTTTAGGTTTTTGAATGTTGTGGAGAAACAATTTAATATAATTTTTATATCTAAATAAATAAGGACATATTTTAATTTATTTTTAAACACACTTTGTATAATTTATTTAAATTATTTGTGTATCGAATATTTATTGCGATGTTATTTTAAGTTTTTTTTTTTTTAATTACGTATAGAATACGAATTATTTGTTTTTGTGTATTGAATAATGAATAAATAAATTTATTTATTTGTGCCTAATTTTCGTAGGTGTATATTTAATGACAAAATAACTAATTACGCACAAAGTTATGGAAGCGATTGTCACAAAAGCGATTGCAGTTATTACGATTTTAATATCCATCTCAGAAATTTTGCCAAAAAATCCTGTAAAAGTATTACACAAAGTATAAAATTCATTATAAAATAGAAACGGAATTATTTAATACGATTGAAAACATTTATAGGAAGAAGGAAATATGAAAAAGAATATGGGAATTTAAAAGCTAATGAAATGCTATTATACACATACGAATATGACAATGTAGTGTATGTGTGTATTTAATTATGAACTTCATAATCTAAAACTTTTTCGGGTTCCGTACGTAAAGGTTGCTAACGAGAGTCCAATAATCTCGTTTCGCTGTCCGTTAGCTCGTCCGTCTGTAATAAGCTGAATATATTGGGCCGTATTTGTATGTATGTTTATTGTTTTGTTAGGCCGCAAGCATTAACATCATATTTACCGATGCCATTCAATGCTTAAAGATGTGCCACATTTAGCTTTTAGTCAACAAAGTAAACATAAGCAAATAAAATATTAAATATTAACAAACAAATAAAATAACAACAAAAAATCGATTGGTATAGCAAAAAGCCAGTGTTGGTGTGTCGCAATAGAATATGTAATGTGAAACACTACATCGGTCAAATGCTCAGTTTGTAGTAACTGATGTCATATGAAAAGATGTTAAGGTCTCATCAGCCACCTCGAGTATTCTTCTTGCGGCGAATTGTTGTAGCACTCAACTGTTTAACACCAGCAGCCCCCCATTGCAACCAAGTAAAATCATGTCTCCTACCCACACAATAAAACAGATACTACAACGGTTTAATTAGGAAGAATGTAACGTTTGTCCAGTACAATGGTTGTAAAAAAATGTTGTGTAACAAAGAGTTCTAGTTTCTTCGCAGTACTCCACAAAGTGTCTGTACATGTGCCTCAGCTGCAACAATCTACTCAACTCCCCCTCAATCAAACACATCACTAAGACAAAACGCTAGTCCAAGCAGCTCATTCCAGATCATGCAATTAAACTGTAATGGTCTGCGGAATGAAATAGTGGAGATCACAACACAAGATCATAATATTCTCATATTCGCTATTTAGAAAAGAAAGCTGACCAACGATTGCACACTCTCATCTCGGAATTATAAGATCGTCAACAGGTACAAATCATGTCGGGGAACTCGCGTTCATCATAGGGCGAAATGTCAGTTATTAGCTGACAGCCCCACTAATCCCTCGCATACTCACCCGGGAGACCCGTCGCCTTTAGAAACGGGTCAGGAAGATACTGAAAAAGATATTAGATATTGTTTACATTCCGCCCGTTAACAGTTAGCAAACCCAAATTGCGTTTAACTTGGATCACATCTCTTTCGTGGCTAAATGACTTCGTTGCGCGTGTTAAGCACACGTACGCAGGGTATTTTTTCGATATATATTGAATTCTTTCGTAAATTAAACCACCCTACTTGTGCCAGAAAGGATGAGATAGTTTTTACTAATTGCCCGACAAACGGGAAATTTAAAATGATGAGCACTTTAAAGAAATTTTAAATAAGCATTTATTTTGCTATCACACAAATATTTGATCGTTATTGTGCTGACCGAAAGCAATGTTTTTAGAAACTTACAATTTGTAAAACCATTTGTAAAAAGTCCTCTAAAAACAGCCTGTCTCGAGAAATATAAGAAGCAAGAATATGGTTGCGTTTAAATCATGCTGTAAAAACAAAATAAGTATAGTTGAAATAATTCAATCGTTTCTTTAATCGAAGAACGCAATTAAAAGAAGTGTGACATATTTCAATTGCGCAGAGTTTTGGGTTCAAGAATATGTTGATTTTAGAAAATTTAGTGGCCGTTTTAAAGCCCATTAAAGATTCAGTAGAGGCCTTGAGCCGCAGGGGCAAACATTTGTTTATAACAGATATTATTATTCAGACCCTCTAAGAGCAGCTTTTAGGTATTAATTCGACTCTTTCAAAACCGATGGTTGAAAAGAAAAAGAAATAAACGAAGGGATGATAAAACGTTTGCGATACTTAAGTATTTGTAAGGTGATGAAATTGCTAATGTGCCAAAAAATGTCATAAAACTTTATTCAGCACAATTGTTCAACAGATTATTCAAGCAAGCCACTCGAATCTGTAGAACCGGTAACTAGCAGTTGTGTTGTTAACGAAATGGAACCAACTTTTAAAGAGAGACTTTCGCAATAAAAGCAAGGAGAAGGCTGTTCAGTGATTTGTTAAACGCACTAACAGTTCTAAAATCATATTTTGTAACAAAATAATTATTGAAATACTTTTTCAGTATTTTATAAATATTTGTTATATCTTCTTATTTTTGTCACCTGAATTGTTTTTAAGTTTTATAAACTGTTAATACCAATAAAACTATGAATTTTTAAATACTGTTTCGGTAAATAAAGTTATTTTCTTTAAGAGCTGTTGCGAATATTTTTTTCCCGTTTCCCGGGAAGTGAAAAAGACCAGGAAATCCCAAATCATAATCATGATTGAATTTCATTAAACCATATAGTTGCATTCATTCTCTAAACGTACGTATAGACGACAGCGTCAAGACTAAACCTGAAAAATGTTTTATTTTATTCAACAGAAGAGAATGTAACAAAAAAAAAAATATATAAATTCATTTACAATTAAGAGGTTTTGAGAAAATAAATTTATGTCTTTTGATGTAATAAAACTTATTTTGAAAAAGTTATTTTATTTTTAAAAATTTATATATTTCAACAACATTGTCAGACTTGACCGGCTACACGGCTGGCGATTGTAGCTAACTGCGTTTGTAGTTATGTAGCTGTGTTGCCGATGTTGTCTATGTGTTTTCTGCTGACAGTTTGTTGAACACCTCGCAGAATCGGTCTAAAAGAGCTGTAATATAGAGAAACAAGAATCTTGAATGTGATTCTGAGTTTATTTTCTTCAATCACTATAAAGTAAAGAATCAAAAGCTCTTGGGTACGCCTCTATTTTTATGTTAATGTTGTAGAAATTAGGCAATTCTTACAAGAATTCGGCAAAGTATCGCTGAAATATCTAACACGAATTCTAGGACTCTGGATTCGACAATTCTTGATTCCAGATATCTGGAAGGTTACAGTCGATGGCCCTACGCCCCGTAGGAATGCTTCATTTTAGGCGTAGTTAGTTTTTCATCGTACGCCACCTACAAAGGAGACAATACATTGTAGCGATAAAAAAGGCAATCGGTAGCTCCCTCTTTAATTATGCTAGCACGATATGGACCTTTGTGACATAAAATGTCGAGTTATTTCTTCTAAACTTTATGTGGGTACGAAAATAAGTGTTGTTTACTAACTTTAAATCAATAAGAAAATGTTGGCAATTTTTAAGAATATTCTTTTAAAGAATATATGTATATTCTTTAAAAATATATGTACAACATTGTAAAAATAATTTAGTAAACGCTGTAAATGTCAAACTACACCCGCAATAGTTTTTAGAAACTGAAGAAAGAAGGACTAAAATTATTTTGTTTCTAAATAAAATATTTTACTATGATACGGAACCCTTCGCAAATGCGATATGCACTTGTCGAAATTTGCTTTCATTATTTTTTATATGATCTGACAGGAAAGAAAACGGAAGATAATATGAATAGAATAATAGCAGTAATGTTTATATGTATTGCATAAACGAGAAATTAATATATTGTATACAAAAAGTAAAATATATAAAAGCTATTGGATTGATTTTTGTTACATACAGTCATGTACAAAACAATAGGATCACCAATTAAAAATTTGATTAATTTACAAATACAAACATATGTATGCATTTATTATGTCAAACCTAGTACAAAATCACACTATGTCGATGTCGATGATGAAAAAATACTAATTAATAAGCACGAAACACAAAATAGAAACCCCTTTGATAATTTATATTTTGGGTATTAACTTTTTTCATTATTTGAATAATGAATTAATTGGGTTTATAACCCAAATTATAAATTCACTGAAATTAATCACTACGAGGTAAGCTAGTTTCTATGGCCATTTTGTGAAGTGCTTAATTTAGCACATCAGGAAACCTTTACTTAACATTCACGTAAGCTAAAAATACCTTTTATGTTCAAAATTTCCTTAACAAATTAAAAATTAGTTTAAAATTAAAAACAAAGTGTTAAAGCTGAAACAGAACAATAATTACTAACAGCGAATTTATATTTTCTCATTTTGTTTCTACAATGCACAGTGGGGCAGAATCAAAATCTTGTAGAAATAACTCAGCCATTTGTAAAAGGCTAAGCCGATTGATTCAAAAATTGGCCTGAGCATAGCAGAGGAGTATCTCAGCCTCAGTGGTGGCGCTATGTGGTCTTAAAGTTGGGTACCTCGCCCCTGCAAATTATTTCAGTGCTTGGTATTTCTTCAATTTTTGCTTGAGTTTTTGATTATACCAGGTCTTACTATATATAAAATGATGGTTTAATCTGTAAATTATGTTTTAAAATGAATTTTTTCAAAATATTTTAACCAGTTTACAGCAAATTTTTTAAATTTATTCCTATAGTTAGTTAGTGAGTCAAATTTCAAATATTGTGGAAAAATCTAAAAGCTAGACGACTTTCAATTTAAAAATTCCAAAATTATTGAATTTAGGTGTATTTAAGCCTAAAAATGGCCGCTAATCTTAGTTTTTTCATGTTAATAGAAAACAATTTTCTTAAGGAATATAAAAAAATATTATATCTTAGTGTATAAGCTAACAATATGTACGTACTTTTAAACCAAATTTCGTGTAAATTTGATCAACCTTGAAGTAGATGGAGGTCCTTCTATTTGAAATATTTTACATCGAGATTTTGACTTTAGCCTATATGTATGTTCTAAAATCCCAAAGCTGGGATAGGCAAAAGAATACTGCTGTAATAAAGCTATATATGTATACTCCCAGCTATTGTTGCAATGCAATAAGATTTTTAAAAGTTAATCGATTTGAATGATATTTTCTGTGGATATGTAATTGGTCAACGAAAATCAAATCGTTCCTCTTCATCATTAACGACACTTTCTCTTTGTTTATATTCATAAATATCTTCAAAATCTATGTTATTTTCAACCTTAATAATCCCTCTTAACAACATAATTGGATCTGAGGATATTATTTAAAATTCAAAAAGGTGTTCTAAATCGTATGTACCTATTGGCAAATTAAAATATTACATCAATTATTTTCCACATTATTCGTTGAAAAGAACGGTCGTTGTTTATTCAACTCGCAATAAACAAAACAAAACTGTATTTAGTGTGTGAATATTAAAATAAAACAAAACTGCAAAAATAAAAAAACAAAAACAATAAAACCTGTTCAATACAACAAAGTTGTTTGATTTTTTTTTACAACGGCATTATTGCTTTAGAAATATAATAACGAAAACAACAGTAGGTGTGCTCAACTTATGAGTCTCTCTAATATAAATATAATAAATATAAATAGTGAACAAAATAAAAAAAACGACAATTTGTATTTAACTGATACGCCAATTTTTAGAACACGTTTATGTTCACCCTTGTTGTTTTCAAGTACTGACAATAAATTTAATGAAATTAAGTCAACGTCGACTGCTGAAAACAGTATGACAAAAAAAACAATTCAGCTAATGCCCAAAAATCCAAGGTAGGAATCGGTAGATACTTCACTATGTTGAAACGCGGATGAAGCCCAAAATCTGCTCAAGAAGCACCAATGCCTCAAATCAGCTGATAAAAACTGCGATTTATATGATTGGTGAAAACTCATTTTATGTGATTCCCATTAAGCGTGGCAACATTAACGAATCAACAATTTATGTAATTAAGGAACAACGTTTTCGTAATTTAGTTCCGAACTTGAAACCAAAGAGTAGCAAAGGTCTTCAGATCGTTCTTAGAGGTATGGACTCATGTGATGATCCTGAGGAAATAAAAGATAGCCTTAAAAAAATGGATTTAAAGTAAGGAGTGTAGACAACCTTAGAAATCGATAACGCATCCCACAACCACTTTTTCGTGTTGAATTGGAAACTGAAGATATCAGACAGAAAAAGAACGAAACGCACCCCATTTATAGCCTTAGATATCTACTACGTAGAGGAACCGCATAAACGATCAGGACCCGTCCAGACCCGCCCATTGATGACCAATCACTCCATGTCGCATCCTCTTCCAGCAGACCACAATGCTCGCTGTGCTTTAAGTTAGACAAAAAGCAGAGAAAAACACGTTTTCATTGCATGCATTGCAAAAAGCCGGTATGCCAGCAACACTCGTATGCCAGATACTCCTGCCTTGAATGCCGTATATAAAGTATTTTTGTTTATCTTATTATTAATAAAATTACTTAAATAGATAACAAAGATGTGTTAAAATCCGTATAAATTATTTATTTTGTGGTTTTCCTAGCATAAAACGCATTTAAAGACACTTTTATGACACCTGACTATGCATTTCCATACAAATCCCATGTAGGTCTGCACAGACCCATGTATACCATTTACCGACACAAATTTCGTATACCTCCGAGAGTTAAAAAGATAAAATTTTTTTTCGAATTACTTAATTCCTTTTTTAGCCGATTTAAATTCAATACGTTTGATGGTACATGTTATATTTTTAGTGACAAATTTTAGCTTTTTGTTTGCAAAATAATATTGCATATATTATATTACTTGTTGTATTTTCAACAAATAGGAGTACTATGTATTAGTTCATCCTGAAGTCTATAAAAATTATAACATAACTATTAACATAAATAAGCTAATAATTTTCATAACCCTTATTCAAAGTGTTTACAGTGTACATTATTATTGCTAGTTGTATAAAGTGTGGTCTTATGGACAAACATTGTGTTTATGGTTGGGTAGTCGTAACATAAAAGACATTATTTTCATAAAGAATAAAAGTGACAAAAGCCATGTTAAACAAGAACATTTTGTAAAAGTTCAAACCATAATTAATTTGAATTAAGCTTGTTCCTTAAGGATGAAGAGAATGTTTAGAAGAAAACAAAATGTGTTTTAATTACCTAAGAAAATTGCAAAATGCTCTTCAGAATATACAAGGGGAAGTCAATAAGACTTTAGGAAAACTTATAATTTACATTTGTTTATTTTTTAACATAGTCAGCTTCTAACATTACATGTACTTCATCCAGCGAAATTTTAAATTTGATAGTCACATTCTCATAGCAGAACTCTAGAAGGTCTTTACATATTGTGTTTCAGAGACGTCCTCCTCATTCGCCTCAAATCATTTTTGTTGGGTCACTTTAAATTAGTAAATAGGAAAACTCGTTGAGAAAAAGGTGTGAGGAATACGCTTAGGGATGCGACAACAGTTGGCAACATCCAGTTGTATACATTTTCAAAAATGTTTAAAAGATTTTATTAAATCAGAATGTTTCCAATTTTGTAAAAGAATAATTAAATTGCGGAAAATCAATTTTATTTTTGACATACCTAATTACTGTAATGTTATAGAATTAAATTAAAGTTTATAACACAAATAACAAACTTTTTAATCAAAGCGAGCCCCTTTTTTGCATGATATTGTAAAACAAAATTTAGTTACTACTCTTGTAAAACTACTCCTGTAAAAATGTGAAATTGCAGATAGCACTTTTTGAGTTTATATTCAAAAAGTGCTATCTGCTCGATATGCACTCCATGTAAATACTTTGCAGTGTGCCTTATGAAGTTTAAAATTACAATTAGCCATTAAAGCGTCAATGTTTTACAACCAAGTGGTCATTTCAAACAAAATATGTCATTTCCTGTTAACAAAAACAAAAAAGTTTTAATAGAAATTTCAATCGTTTCAAAATATTGCATTTTACAAAGGAAAATAATGCCCAAAACTAAATAAAAAACATTCATGTTGACATATTTACAAATGTCACCTGTTGCGTTTAACACATCGTTAAATCGTTCGCTTTTAAACTTTTCCAACAAATTGACACGGTTTTTTTCAAATATCAAAAACATGAAAAGCCATGTTGTTTCTGTTAAAAATGTGCACCTGAGGATAAAATTAAACAATTTTTGATGAAAACTATTTATGATAAAGAAATTAAAAAAATTGCAGTATAAATATTTAGTTTGCAAAAATGTAAAACCACTTAACTGAATGAAACTTCAACATGGACTTTTTGACTGATTGTGATGCACATCAAAAATATCCTTCCGTCCCTTCTAAGTTTTAAACTTCTTTTTTATAAGAGAAAATTGATAGAAAGTTATTACAAGTATATGCGACCGCGCACAGGGAAAGGGTAGGTTTACTGATTTTTTTTAGTTGGAGTAAAATTTACTGGAGAATCGAATAAGAGTGGTTCTGGATGTCTTCGAAGCCAAATACGCATAGAAAGTTTTATTTTTCTGCATGTAAGTTGAGCACAGAAAAATATCATAATTTTTTTGAACGGTTTTAAAAGTTTAACCATTTTTTAACTGTAGTAAAATTTTGAGAAAAAAGTTAGTTTTTCAGTGTGTAATTAGAGTACTGAAAAAAAAAAATTAAAAATCGTTCATAATCAGTAATTTTAAAGTCATTAGAGTAAAAAAATGGGTAAAATTTAAACGACTCTCCTGCAAAATTTACAGTTTTACCCTTACGTCCCTTTCTATTAGGGCGGCCACATACGTAGGTATATTGGTTGGTTTTTAGTAAACATGATAGAAGAAAATGTTACGCAATACCGAAAATAAAATTGAAATTTTCTACGCATGTCGGCCTACTGACATCACGAAACTGTCTTCCTATTGGCTAATAATTCTGACTGAGAATACAACTATAAATTGTGAAAGTTTTTAATATAAATTATGAGAGTTTATTCGCAGGGTTGCCAAATTTTTTCTATTACTTAGACTTATATGTACCTATTTATTTGAAGCAATTTGTTGATTATAGACTGGCGTCCTTACATTGGCCGAGAAACGTCATCTAACGGAAAAACATGCTCATGGCGTAATCTTGTCTTCTATGATTCTGATATGTATGTACATTAGGCTGGAGCGTTAGTATATGGCAAAAATACATTTTATATATTACCCGTTCTAATAGTGATAAAAATTTGTCTTTTTATGTGAGAAGTTATTCTTCAAAATTTTATTGTGATAGAACCACATATTCAGGTGTTGCAACAACATTTTTACACTTTACGTATTGAAATTGAAAAAAAAATACTTTTTCGATCCACCTTTAGTACATATGTATGTATGTATTTATGCCGAGAGTTTGGTCATACTATGGCTTATTATAAGCTACCTCCAGTTAGCGTTGTGTGTGGCGAGCTGCATGATACAGCCCTATACGATAAATCAAGGAACGACACAAAAGTTAAAAAATTTAGCAATTGCGATGGAAATCACACTGCTAACTACACAGGTTGTCCTGTTTACTCTATGGTAAAGAAGACTTCTCAAAAAATACATACAGTCCCCAAGCAGTCACAATATGTTTCAAATGCAAATTATCCACAATTGTCTCAGCCAGCCACTCGACAAAAACAAATCGTACACCAGTATATAATGCGCCACCCACAACTAATTCAAATCCAATTTTGCACCCGGAACCGAAACAACAAATTCCATCTCTTTAGTTGTCTGGAAGCAACTATTGGGATTTTAGTGTAGTCGCTTTATGAGTTCTATGGGTAACATGATGCAAGAAATGCTAAAAATGCAATTTATGATGTTGCAAGCATTACTTAGCAAACCATAAACTGTGTAAAAATATGTTTCTGGAACACAAACGGCTTACGCCAACACAAAAGGAAACTAGAATACTTCCTTAAGAACCAACAAATTGATGTCATGCTTGTTTCAGAGACACACCTAACAGGAAGCAGCTTCATTAAAATTAACGGCTACATATTTTATGATTCTAAAGACTCCCATGGCAGAGCATGTGGTGGTTCAGCAATACTAATAAAGCCTCGAATTAAACTTCAAGTCTTCTTTTCTTCAAATTTTATATAGAATTTTTGTCTTAAAGTACAATTCAAGTAGACTTTATTTCTTTTGTATACGGGCAATAATGCTTTACTCAAATCAAAATAAATTCAAACTGATTCTCTTTCGATTACCCCAAATGAAAACAAGAATAATATCTGAAGAATTTAAACAAACCTTCAATATTGAACCAATCACCATAAAGGAAATTTTAACAAAAAGAGCTACTGCAGAAAATGCAGTGCTAATGAATATTCAACCTTCCCACTTAATAAAACCTCAATTGAAAGCCCAGTAGTATAAAAATCTTTCCACAGTGTGAAAAGGAATCTCAAAAACGTAAATCATCAAGCTGATGACCGAATATTTAGAAATTTGATTTTCCTCCGATGGTTAATAATACCCAGAAGCCAAATAACGTTGGTTCACTGATGTCGACCGCAAAGGATATGCAACACACCACTACACGTTTAAGCTTCATAAATGAAGATCTTTCGACTGACTCTCATCCAGGTCACAAAAGCGATGATAATTTGTCTAACGAAAGAATTTTAGAAATCTACTTTGAAGCTATCAATGCTTTAGAAAAATAAAAAACTAAGGCCCATTATTATAACTTGCCTTTAACTAAAGTTAGGATTTTGTTGGAGCGATAAGTAGTTTTTCGCTATAATAATGAGGTTAATGGTCATTGCTATAACTTGTACTTATAGTACGTGATAGTTAAAAGTGGTTTTTAGCTTACTTTTAATAACGAACAACTATTTATCGCTCTATCAAAATCCTAACTTTAGCTAAAGGCAAGTTATAATAATGGGCCTTAGTATGACAAAATGGCAATATGTATGCTTAACTATGTTATATAATCAATAAGTATTTATAATGATTTGTTATGCCCAGGGCATAACATTCAAAACAACTAGAACAAGTCTTAGATGAAAAACAAATAGATTCAATCTTTATTAATGAGACTTATTTAAAGCCACACAATAAATTTAATATTTTTATTTATAAAGTTTATAGGGAAGATAGACTTTCCCACGGAGGAGGAGTGTTAATAGCCATTAAAAATTCAATTCCACATCGTCTGGTTCCAAAACTGCATACAACTAGAATAGAAAACATATCCATTATATTAGAAATAAATAGACAACCAATTAGGTTAACATCAGCTTACAATCCGAAAAATGCTACAGGTCTTTCAGAAGTCTTAAACAAGCTTACAAAGAGTTCATTGGTGTTTATTTATTTTATTCGTTTTTAATGCTCACCACACTAGATGGAACTGTTTTAAAAACAACTCGGCAGGATCGAGTCTCTACAACCACCAAATGTGTAATATTTCTTACCTCAGTTATCCAATGGGATTTACTCGTTTTGGTTAAGGTGCCCAACCTACGCGACCTTCTACAATCGATATAATTCTTACAAACCCCATAGAAACACACCGAGTCTCCTCAACTGTGATCACCTGCCAATTACCTGCGAAATGTACGGCTCTGTTATTAACAGAAAAGTTCTGGTGCCATTGTATAATTTAGCAATCTGGAATTTAATTTCAGAATGGGTGAACTCCAAGATTAGTTCTTTAGAAACAGTAGATTTTTCGAGAGTAATTATTGATAAAACTTTACAAGATATTTCTGATATTGTTGTTGAAGCTTCCAAAATAATTTCTTTTCGTGAAGTAAAAACTTGGCAAGGAAAACTTTCTCCATTGAGTTTATAATTAATGGACCGAACTTTACAAACTCTACACTTTACTACCTCTGCAAAGAGGATACTGAAGAGGTTGAAACAATATTTCTTTAAAATAAAGGTTGTTTTGCTAGACTAGATATTTTATGTTTTATGTTACTATTCTTAAGTTTTAATTTGTTGCAATACTTTTTGTAAAATATCATAATTTGTAAAAAAATCTTAAATGGATTTAATGATAGTAAATAAGTGATTTCGAGTGGACAACCCACCTATTGGCCTATTGAATTATTCTCGGATCATTCACACACTATTGTCTATATTTGGAACCAACAAAATATTGTATTACCAACTAGCAAAAGCATAACATGGTTGAAATATAGAAAATTTCTCACTACGAATTGTTCGGAAAACATCCCACTAAGAACACCTGAAGACGTAGAGCATAATATTATTTATTTTGACCAAAACATCAAATCGGCTGCAAAAGTAACCCTTCAACAAGGCAGATCTAGTCACATTTATTCTGTAGAGGTAGAGCGGCTGTTGACTGAAAAAAGAAAAGAGTGGCAATCACATAGATCTCTTCAACTGAAAACCAGACTTAAAAGATTGCACAAAGCGGCCAAGATCCCTACTAGAATCTCGAAGAGTAGCATCTCTGAAAAATAACCTGGAAGACCTGAAGTCAACTCCACACTCAGATTATTCATTATGGCGTACATGTAGAAACCTTAAAAGACCAGTACAAACTCCTTGCGTTAATTCAAATGTATCGACTGATATAGCTGAGATCCCACCTGTCGATGTTAGTCCGGCAGATACCCTAAGGTTTGAGCTTAGAGATATTGAAAGGACAATAACTGATTTAAACATCAAGAAAGCTCCTGACATTGATATAACTATTAACAAGATGTTATTCATAATGCCCCATGTAGACAAAAAAATTAGTTTTTAATGCCATTTTACGTCTTGAGTACTTACTCACTGAGTGGAAGAATTCTTTGATAACTATGATACCTAAGCCAGGAAAATACCACACAAAGGTAGAATCATACAGACCCATAAGTCTTTTACCAAACATATCGAAGGTGTTTGAGAGAATATTAATAACTAAGCTTTGGGTTTGGGCGCGAAAGGATATATTCCGAATCATGTAATTAAAAAGATCTTTGAAGAAAGAAAATACTGTTCTGCGCTTTTTATTGACGTTTCTAAAGAATTTGACAAGGTTTTTCACAAAGGCCTAAAATATAAGTTAAAAATAACTTGCCCGAAAATTATTTAACTGATCAAAAGTTTATCGTTTTTAAGCTCGCCTCAGCTAATTGAAGCCGGAGTTCCGCAAGATAGTATTTTGGGACCCGTTTTATACCTGCTGTACATATGATATATGCCAACTAGCACCCGAGTGCACACATTAACATTTGCTAATGACACAGCTCTTTTAAGTATTCATGAAAGCGCCCAAGTAGCATCACAAAATTTACAAGACTAAATAGCAATTTTGAAAAATGTTTGAAAAAATGGAGAATAAAGGTGAATAAACAAAAATATACTCACATAACTTTCACACTGCGTAGGGACTCATGCCCCCTATTCGCATAAACAATCAAATGATACCTCAGCCTTCGGACGTCAAATAACTCGGTATACATCTTGACCGGCGCCTCTATTTGGGGTTTCAATTATGGTGTTAGCTTTCGAACAGTATAACTTGCGTTTTTATTTATTTATTTTTATTTAATATTTTTATTTTATTTATTACGTTTTTATTTATTATTTTATTTATTACAATATAATATATGTGATCCGGTCTATTAAAAGGTGGCTTATGACTCAAAAACAAAATTTCGAAAAATTAGCTGTTAAAGATAAACAATGCATTTTGTCAGCTTCTTAGTAGTTTTTCTTTTACATTATGAACAGTCATGCCCAAAAGGCAACCAAAAAATCAAAAGAGCATAAATGAGATTAGTTCGTGTGTGTATATAAAGAGCGATGTTTTTTTCAATGCAAAGCACAAACCAGTTTCTGACCCAGCGATGTCAGGTTTTCGACTTTGACTTACCATAACTTCTGTTCTAATATTTGAATATTTTCAATTTTGGACTTTTTTAATTGTTTAACATCTGCTTTACAAAAATATTCCAGAAACCTGACGTGTGTCACTTGTGAATAATGTCTGTTGAAGAAGAATTTAGCGAGGTTTTTCAAACATATTTCTGTCAAAACGAAGAGAATGATGATGATTCTTTCGATGATGTTGGTATCAATTACGAGGACGAACTACAAGCATTGTTTCAAGCTGAAGATCAAATGGAAGTGGATGCAAATATTTGTACAGTGGACTTGTCTATTACAGATAACGAAGAAAAGGAATTGGTAAATAAATTTATTTCGCAAGATTGCTGTAATAAAAAATGCCAAAAATTATACCGCGAAAGATGATAGAAACTGCAAGAAATAACTATCTAGAATTATCAAAACATGAACTTCATTTGGTTATACTGACCCATATCGAATCAGCAATGATGTGCACGGACAAACTTAGAGATGCTTACACAGAAATGACGAAATGGAGGAAACATGGAAGGCAAAAAGGCAAAGATGAAAGTCACTTACCTGTTTGCCGTTCATTTTGTGCATGTGTGTGGAAGAAAACGTTTTGGAAATTCTTTCACTTGTGCTCTTCTTTCTCTACATTTTTAGTACACTTCTAAGCAAGTTAGGACTTTCTAGTTTTCACCACGTGAAAGAGCGTCTCAAAAACTATCGAAACCAAAAAAAAGTGGAAAAATTTTTTTTGAGTTATAAGCCACCTTTTCATAGGCCGGGTCACATATAGGAATTTTTTGTATTTTGTCTATGGAACAAAGCTCTGTGCGTCGTACCTTGCATATAAACAAAAAAGTTTTGTCGTGAGAAAAGCCTGCGTTTTCGAATTAAAGGTTAGCCATACTTTTCTTCCAAGTGTGTATTGTATTTCTAATATTTTCTGTGCATGTATTTTCTTTTTTAATAACTTCTAGGCAACTCCAACCGATAAAAGAACCACAATGAAAATAAAACATCAACCTTTCAAAGAAAACTACACATTTTATCCAAAGATTTTTTCATCTATACATATAATAAAACAGTAAGTCATTTCCTGTCTGTCTGTGTTCGCTTTACGTAAAAACTACTGGATGGATTTTAACAAAATTTTGTGAGGAGCTGCCTTAGTATCCTGATTCCAATATGATTCCGCAAAAATATCTTATTTCCGAGAGAAAATGGAGAAAAAGCAGTGAAAGCACACCGATTTTGTACCGATTAAAGGTACTGCATACTTTATTTTTGAAAGTTGGATATTTTAAACACGTTTACTTAACAGATGGCGCTGTTTTAAAATAATCACAAACTATCAATTACTTACTGCCAAATAGCCAATTGAATAAAATTTATATTTGTACTTTATGGAATTACATTGTTATTTACATATTTTAAACACTTTTAACAGAGGTTTACATTAATTTTTAGAATTTTTGGAAATTTATATAAATTTTAGAATTTTATTTCCTTTATATAAAGTAAATATGTAAGTCTTAAAATTTGGTGTAAATTACTTTCGAAGCAAAATAGAACAAAATATTGTCAGGACGCACACAACGTGTGTGGGCACAGCTAGTTAATAATATGAATCGAATATGACGTTTTTCCCCAAACTTTTTGCATGCAGTTTATGAACATCGTAATATACATAAGTATGTATGTATGTATGTATGTATGTATGTATGTATGTATGTATGTATGTATCAGACATGGGGGGATTCAATTACATTTCAATTACAATTACAGGTAATGTATAATTGAAAATTTCCAATTACTAATTACATGTAATTCTAATTGAAATCAGGGTCTAAATCAATTACAATTACTTGTAATTAGTAATTGGAAATTTTCAATTCCTAATTACATGTAATTAGTAATTGCACGTGTAATTAATTACAAAATGTAATTGATATCCCCCAAGTCTGTTGTAGACATAATTATTGCGTTCTTGTTTTCAGTTATTATGAAGAATAATTTCTTCTTCGAAAAGTATAAGGCACTCTTTTTTATATTTTTCGAGATTAATTGCGCTGATAAACGGATTTTTCTCATAGTTCAATTCTTACATCGTTTGTCTGTCAGTCAACTTTTTGTGACCAAACACTTCTAGACTTATTCTCGATCCGGTTATTTTGCTCTGAAATACTTTTCGCACTGTAAAGCGACTACGTGAACCTATTTCGCCGATTTCCCCATAAGATTTGTGTTCCTTATAATTATTATAGTTTGTCTCTCAATAGTTGTTGTCCTCTTTTTCACAAAAATATTTAAGTTATAACTTAAGAAATTAAATTAGGGTTTTAACAGTAATAACGAAACTTCTTACAAAATACGTTTGACTTTTGTTTTATTTTTTTATTTTTCTGTTGTTTTTATTTTTCTGTTGTACCGTTATTCTAAATAAATAATAATCGTGCCCTAAGTTTTGCGTTTCAATGTTATGCATTTTTATGAATGTTACAATTTTTTAATCATATTTATTAATCTTGAAATTACAATCTTTAAATTAATAATACACATGGGTTTTGCTAAAAAAAAAAAATACTAAAACCAAAAAAAAAAAAAGTTGCTGTGTCCTTAGTTTTGCAGTCGGCTATAATTATAATTAAGCACATACGTATTTATTCATAGATACATGTACGTACGATCTGGACTATTTAGCTCAACAAACGTCAAATTCAATCCCAGAGAAAAATGGTGTTTAGAGATCTTCATAGCAATTCCATGAAATGAACTGTCAAAAAAACGCACACAATTACAAACAGATGTTTATAAATGCACGTAGCAAAACACAACAAACATTAACAAAGAAATTTAATGTAACTACACAACTGCCAGCCACCGATTTCCGATTAGATGACAACCGATTTCCGGTTAGATGTAGTAATTTGTCCCTTGTCCATTTTTTTCGTGAAAAAAGTATGTCTGTATGTATGTTATATGCAAGAATTGGGAACCCCTCAATTAAATTCATAATTATTAGCGTCTCTTAATTATTAACAAAATAATGTAACGACAACCTAGGAGCACTGTTATCATGACATCATTTCCATCCATCATGCAGAGAGATTTGAATTGTCTGGTAGTGTATGTGTAGGAAGGCTGGCGTATCAAAATTGATTTCAAGAAATCAATTCCATTTTTCTACCGGCGCACAGTAAACTGCCTAGTGGGAAAAATAAAAAAAAACTTTCGAATTTATCAATATTGGGATGAAAGCTAAGACTCCCACGATTCCAGAGGTGGTTTGGGTTTTCATGTGCGTTACACCTATAAAAAGTTACAAGGAATTATTTTGATAATTTTTTCATAATTTTTAAGTTACAAAAAATGAGTTTGGAAAAATAAATATCAAAAATTCATTTTTCAATAAAAATGCGTGAAAATTTATTTTTTTATTTAAACAGTAGTAGAAACAATGGAAAAATCCTAAAATTTAAATATTTATAACAACACTGTAAAACGAATTGTGAAGTTTTAGTCAAAATATGTACTTAAAAAAAAATAGTCAGCTTCGATGGACCCGAAAAATAGGCACATCAAAAAATTACTTTTATTCATCAATAATCTTATTTTCTGTTATATATACTAACATATGTATAGAAAAGTTTAGGTGTTTTCTATGCCAACTTTTGAAATAATCATTATATTCATCCATATTTGATATTTTTATTAAAATTTTCAGTTGATATTTTTAATATTTGAAAATGTATGATACTAGTAGGCTATGTTATAAACCAGGGCGAACTAATACATGGTAGGTGCACGGGCGAATGCTTTAGAATGCCTTCACAAAACAATTAAGAAAGAACAGACTTGAGCACACTTGAAAAAATTGCAGAGAAAATTGCAATTAAGATTTAATCAATAAACCCCTAATTTCTTCTGATCCATTAATTTTATCTAATAGAAATACAATAAATACAAGCAGCTCTTTCAACAATAATCAAGAAATTAGTAATTACATAATAGTAGATGAATCTATTAACACTTATTCAGACTCAGAAACTTATTTTAGTGATTAAGAAATTGTTTACAATTGTTATGTTATTTCAATTTGTTTGTAACTTTATTATTAATCTTTATATAAATATGTTTTTTATCTTAAATAATGATTTAATTTTAAAAGAATTTGGTAACCCTATTCATATAATGTTATTGGAAAAAATACTAAAAAGTTTAAAATAATGTTATATTCAAAAAATGTATACGGCAACCCTAAATAATTAAAGATTGGTTATATTTTATAAAAAAAACTATCACGCTTTATCATTTTGTATGTGAAATGATAGATTAAAATTCAAAAAAATAATAATTACCGAAATGGGGGATTTTGGGTATTTACTTGTCCCCGCACCGGAAAAATAAAAGGATTTCTAAAAACGTTAATTCGTTTTTGAAAATAGTAGGCCAAGAGAGATATGCGCTAAAAATTTCATTACGCTACCATAACTCCTTCGATTTTTTTCCAGTTTTATTATGGGGACCGTTCACTGTGCGGCGTTCTCTAACATATTAAAAAGTTAATCCCAGATATAGACACTATGTAAGCTTAGTATGATTTTGCTCTAGGTATTTACATAAAAGTATCGTTTCAAAACATTTGATACACTGTGTTCCTATCGACTTTACTATATTGTATTGGTTTTCAATACATGTTTGTATGTTTGTATTACAAATATATGTATGTTTGTAGGGCTTATAATTAATAATTAAATTATCATGATATCTAATTATTTTTTATCTACTAAAAATAATAAAGAATTTGTATCCTATTTTTTGTGAAAAATGAGAGGCACGATCCTATTCTAGTTTATTGATAAAAAATAATGAATGAATTATAAATCCTTTTTACATCTCTTTTATGTTTTAATAGAACTGATTGAAAAGCATATGACATGACTTTCTTTAGTATTTATGTCCAGTAATGTTTATTAAGCTATTTTAATAATAAAAATAAAATGTATTATTAATCAAAACTTTCTTTTTGGGAAAGACACCCACCTGATACTTTTTTTCTTTCACTGGGTATGAAATTAATATTGTCATCGCCTTCGAAATACTATGTAATGTAACCAATAAAAATAAAAATTCGTTTCAATAAGCGGAAATGGTTATTTACAGCCTGCGTTGTATATACGTATGTCTGTATGTATTTGTTTTATTGATATATATATTGGACATATATATTACACACATACATATACATACATAAGTTATTAGACGTGGCTTTAAAATCGATATGTATATTCATTCACAAAGTGCAAATGAGTTGTATAATTTTTTTTAAATAATTAAGGCCACGTCCAAAATACAGAAACTCATTTGAGCAGAAGTAAAAGTTAAGTTATTCAAAATATAAAATGATCTAATTCTTCTTTAAAAATAAGTGGTCCACACGATAATTCGTTATTAATGCATACGTAAATTATAAACTTCAACATTTTATCAATCATTTTTATCTGATTTATCTGAGAATAAAACATAAACTCCAGACAAAATTTATATTAAAAATATATAAAACTTTAAAATCACCCTTGTTCAAATACGTTTTGTGTCTTGGTTTTCTACTTCTATTTCATGTCACGATTTGTCAAACTCGATATAAAAAATGAGCATGAAATATTTATGGAATAGTGTTGCAGAAGTGGTACTATCTTCGTGTTGTTGAAATGTACTAGTATCTGGAAACCTTAAAACAAAATCTTTTCCAAAGTGTAAACACATTTGAATGGCCTGTAATTCGTATGAAATTTCAAACAACAGCTGCTCAAAAAATAAAAACGTATGGGTTTTGTTTACATACGTGAAAAAATGTAGCATACCAAAACTAATAAAAACGACAATTTTACAAAATCGATAAAATGTATTTTTTTAAATTAAATTAAATGAAATAACCTTAATAAACATTAAAAAAGAAAGAAGTTCAACGACCATAAGTTTGTTTGCTGTGTTATTTCATTTATAAGTTATTCTTTAAAGTACTGTTTTCTTTATTTTAATAATAGTAGGGGATCAAAAATTACGAAAGATTTTAATTTTCTACAATATGAGCAGTAAAGATTGGCAACTCAAATGGCTTATGCCGCATCCTTTCACGGCACGGCACGGCCTCAGACAAAATTTTATTTAATACCGCCCGATTATTTTTTACGAGGCCAAACGTTGCAAAAGTGACACTTTGACTATTGCATTACGACAGGGGCAGCCGCTTGGCCGATATAATAACTCTATTAAAAATATTTTTAACAAAAATTAGCGATATTTTCTAAAAATTACGTTTTCAAAATAACACAGGAGCAATCAAGATCTAAAATTGCTTTCACAATATTTTTCCGTTATATTTTTTCAGATGTCTCAAGATTTTTAATTAAACATTGGAAAAACTTTTTTTCTTCAAAATTTTGTTCTCTTTCTTTGAGCTGATTTATAGAGGAAGTATTCTCCAGAGATTCTTATTAGAATTTAAAGCCGGAGAATATGGAGGCCATGACGAAAGAGCAATTTTTAAGGTGAAAAGCAGGATGTTGTCGCTCGAGTGACAAGTATGCAAGTATACAAGTATTTTTTTAATTCGGGAGAATTAACAAAAGACACCAACATTTTTTGCAGTACATTTATAATCTTCTCTTTTAATTTTGGATGAAACAATCACCAAATTCAAGCATTCACTTATGAAAAATGTTATCCATAGCATTGAACTACCGGCTCAAAATGGCAATTGAGGGTACTGCCACATTGTACATAAAGAGCCAAAACATCAACCGAAATCAAAATTAGTTTAGGAAAAAATGGTTTTATTTTGGAAATGTACAATCAATGGAACATCTTAATACCATGTTTCTACTACAGCATTTATTCGTAATTCGCTCTCTCATCCGTAATTAAACCTCCAATTACAAACCGAATTACTTAATTCATCATACTAACTTTTGAGAGCGAATCATGTCATTCGTACGTAATAGCATGTTTCCATGGAGCCCAATATTCATGCTTCGCTCTCTCATTCGTGATTCACACTCCAATCATCTTTGAAGCACCTTGTTTGGAGATGATTCAGTTTGAATCTACTTGCGAAGCATGAATAATTTGTCTCTTCTCTAATTTTTATCGCAAGTTTATCTGAACTAGCTCTCTTTGTTTCGATCAAAATGAGAACAAAGAGGAAAATAAAATTAAAAGTGTTGTTTATATATATGTAAATAAATAAACAAATGGGTAAAAACATATGAAATCAACCAATGAGTTGACCGCACCGATTTCGAATTGGATAAAATTTGGTACGAAGGGAAAGTTAAACATAATAATAGCGTTTGCCAACTTTCAGTGTCCTAGCTCTCGTACTTTCAGAATTATGGCCATTCCAAGTTGGCAAAAATCAATAAAAATGCACTCAGATGCCTTAACACAATTTTTAATATCTCGAAAAGTATTCATTGTACGTTAATAATGAAGGGCTCATTTTACAGACAAAAACATGCGCCATTCAAAAAAATTTTTTTTTTGAATTTTCGATCAAGGATAATGTAAATAAAAAAGGACTAAAATTTCCAAAGGATATATCTTGAAAATCAATATTTTTAAAAATCTCAAAAAAATAGTTGTTAATTCTTATTATGTTATGTACAAGTCTGCCAAATTTCAATGTGGAGTCTTTATTACAACATGAGTTATTAAGAAAAAAGCAGGCGAAGGTTTATGTATTTCATGAAATTTACCAAAATACAAAAAGGTGACAAACTACAAAAAGAAGAACAAATCAAATGTAACGGAACTTTTTCGAATTTTCTTTGCTTAAACCCTTTTCCTCCATTGCTAAACCTTTAATAAAAATTACAACATAATGTATTATCATTATTAAACACTTTATTGCAGCATATTTATTATTTCTGAAGGATTTCAATTACAAAATCTGCATCTTATCAAATTTGGAGGTGATGAGGTCAGAAATGTTAATATTTTCGGTTGATTTCATATGTTTTAACCCAAATCATTAACATACAACTTAAAATTGATAAATAAAACACAAACAAAAGTATATAAAGTGGTAAAAAGACAAAATCGTGCAATAAGTTTTAAAATCCAAACAAAACGAAACACGTTGCGTCGTGTAAACGGTATGATTCGCAATCATGATTCAGAGAGCAAAGCAAGTGCTTCGTTTTGCCGTGGAAACATGTATAATTCAGTTTTCAGAATTACCTTCTGAATTACGAATAAATCAGTGTCATCTCTTATTTTTATCGAAAAAAAGAGTGAATGTAGGGAATCGGGTTGTCAGGTAAATTTTGAGTTATTTCATCATAATTAGTGCAAAAAATCGTCAAAATATTTTTTTAGTTCTGGTATTATACATATTTATAATACTGTGAATAATTTCATTAAAACCCATATTCATAATAAATAAAACTTACATTGTACATGTTTTTTATACAAAATGTGTTCTAAAAGAAAATCCAAATACATTTTATTTATTATGAATATGAGTATAAGAATTTACCGAAAATAGCTTCTTAAAAAAAGTTTGAATACATTTTCTTTGTTTTTTCTAAATTCTTCTTATTAGGTAATTCGATGTCAAATCAACCAAATAAATTGGTTTAAAATTTACCACTCCCAATTTTATTAAAACTTTTAATAAAATCTTTTTTTAATTACAAGAAAAAACGTTGTTAAAGACTTGTTTTTCTCATGATTGTTATCAAATTAAAGCGTATAAAATCCCCTATAAAATGAGCTATTACTCAACTTTCTAATGATTTGACAACAGGAATTATAATATGCTTAATTTACGAGCGCATATGCATAAAAGCGATATTTCTGTTTTGATAACTGTGTAGTTAATAAACTGTAAAAGATAATTTTTTTTAATCATATTTGGAGTCAGTTTAAATAAAATCTGAAGTAGTCATTTTGAGTGCCTTGTTGATTTGACATGAACTATTATTTAAATTTTATACTTTGGTCTACATTTCAAACTACAGTAGCTTGAGATAGATTCAAAATGATTTTCAGAATCGATCGAAATTGAACACACCTTTTTATCTTTTTAAAATCAATCAATTTCTTTCATATACCTTACATTTTTTTAAATAATAAAAAAGTGAGATTTAAAGTTATATGTAGTTTTTGTGCTGTAACATAATTATTACAAATGTTACGTGCTTCATGCTATTGTTTAAAAAAAAATTTGTACATAAGTTTATGCAATATTTTTTGTTTACTTTCTAATTATTTGTAACTCTTCGAAAGGTTTTTAATTGGAGTAATGCAGTTTGAAAATCGACAAGTTAGTCAAAAAACTACAAAATGAGCAACTGCTTAATTGAATTAAGAATGCGTAGTGGAAGAAAAGAGCGAATTATTTAATTCAAGTTGTAGTGGAAACATGGTATTAAATTTAAGAGCTTGTTAAAATAAATATTATCCTAAACCTAAAAGGCTGGCTATAAACGGTGCTCACCATTTATGTTGACCGTAAAATGGACGAAGTGCTTAGAGAACTTAGCGAACAGCTGTATTTTTGATAAAAGTAAATTTCCAGAATATAGAAGCGTTGTTTTGGCGTTAAACGATTCATGATTACTTGCCAAATCTTACTGAATAAAAATATCAACACAGTTTGACATTCTCAGCTGTTAAACCATAGTTATCGTTATCGATATTTCTCATGAAGCTAAAAAAAAAACACTCGATATTTAAACTGCCGCTAACTTTCTGTTAAGAAAAAAGCAAACAAGGATAATTATTTAAATTCGTACTGTTACATTAAGGCAAATAAATACTTAAAATGCAAGTTAAAAAGATACAATTACTGAGTTATTAAGTAACATACATATACTAAAATCTATTATCGAGTAAATAAATTATCATTTTCAAATTATTTTCACATAATTCATATTTAATTTTTGTGAGAAATCATTTCATATGTACTTATCGTACCAACAGCAACAGGTTATTACTATAACCGATACAATTCGGACATGCTAAAGATATTTCTAATATAGATACATAAGTGTATTACCAAATCGAATAGTTTTTTTAATAAAATTTTCTGTGTTATCGCATATAATTTAACAACCACTCAAAAGTATATTAAAGGCGAAATTAAAATATTTTGTAAATACGAATACGGTACGTTACGTTATCTACTATTATCTTTCTAGCAATTGTTATCATTTAAAAAAAATACATACATATATATATATATAAATATTTTTCTAACTTGTTATTTAAGATAAATCTATTTGATTTATAACTATTATTAGAACATGTTTGTCATTTGTAGTAAATTTGACAATATTACATCGCAAATGCAAATGTTGCCATCCTTGAGGAATAAAATAACAACATTTCAATTTATATCGGCTTTTGCAAACCCAATCTAAATCAAAAGGATTGATTAACTTACGATAGTATAGGGTACGACAGCGCCGAAATAAGGACAGAATAGCTCGCCAACACCCCTCAAAATTGAATAAATACACAATTGAATACGTTTTTAATCAGATGGTCAATGAATATGCATATGTAAATGTTTTTTGTTGTGTTTGTGCGTGTGTATACAATTAAAATACATAATAATTCAAGTTTGCTTTATCATTATTGTGTATGAATATCAAGGATTACGAGTGTAGAAAAGTAACCCCCTGGTGAGTTTATATTTGTATGTAAGTATGTTTCTTAGCATTTAATATAGTGTTTTTATAGATTTCAATTAAAATAGTGTTAAGTTTATTAGCAAATATTGTTTTCATATTTACCTTTTTATTTGGTATCTGGGGAACTTGGAGATGATATTGATCTTCGCAGTATTCTCGTAACAAATGAATACCTTCAGTACGATTATTTCCATAACGTGACTCCCATGCATCTAACAAACGATTGTAATAACGAGGGGCCTCAGTATATTTTAAGTACTTGTGAGTGTCAACTGTGGGAAAAATCCGCTCCAACGGTGAACACCGTGCCAATTCGTCTTCAGCAATTATAAGACAACGCACATCATCTGGTGTCAGGTTTTCCAAAATAGCATTAATATACTATTGTAAAATAAAAAAATACTGGTAGCCATTATTTTAATCACCTATTATTGCTTATACATAGTAACATAACTTAGTCATACTATTTTTATAAATATTAAGTATTATTATATACATATCTCGCTCGTTTAATGCAAGATAGTCATTTATCAAAAAATCAGAACTTTTAAACTATTGAAGAAAAGTGTTCCTTTATACCTTCCTTATCTGTAATATAAACTTTAGAATTGCACCTCATGCAAAACCGAAGTTTCGACTTAAATATCTGATGGCAACTCATACCATAAATCAAACATTTTCAATACTACAACAGTATTTGGCAAAGATTGATATTTTTTTAGATGTGACTGTGCTGTATTAAAGGAACCATATTAGGTGTGAAGAAAAAAAAAACTGCAAGTAAAATTGATCGAAACTTTTCATTTTAGTATCAAGACATTCGATGCCGAATGAAGTGTGTCGTGCAGTGTAAAATATGATAGCATTCGATATCCATTAATTAATTTAGTTTCATCGCCCAAGATGCCATTCGATTCATATGTATCAATCGTATACATATGCAGGCATGTCACACAATGCTATTGAAATGGTTTGATTTCGTGTTTTTGAATTCCGATCGATATTGCTTTACGTTATTCAGATTCCCATCGATTATCTTATTCCCAACAATTGTAAAATCTCTGCTTTTAAAGTAATATATGGCAATATTAAGCATCACAAAACAAGAAAATTTGGCATATAAGAGTACAAATTTTTAATCAAAGTGAATAAAAAAAAATATAATATAAACATATAGAAGACAAATGTATTTTTGTTAAGTAGGCAGAAGATTATTTATTATTTTTAAGAACTCAATATTTTTACAAATTATATGATTTATTTTCAAAGAAAATCGGAAAATAGATGTACATATACATACATATGTATGTATTTATGTATGTATGTATGTATGTATGTATGTATGTATGTATGTATGTATGTATGTATGTATGTATGTATGTATGTATGTATGTACGTATGTATGTATGTATGTACGTATGTATGTATGTATGTATGTATGTATGTATGTATGTATGTATGTATGTATGTATGTACGTATGTATGTATGTATGTATGTATATATGTATGTATGTATGTATGTATGTATGTATGTATGTATGTATGTATGTATGTATGTATGTATGTATGTATGTATGTATGTATGTACGTATGTATGTATGTATGTATGTACGTATGTATGTATGTATGTATGTATGTATGTATGTATGTATGTATGTATGTATGTATGTATGTATGTATGTATGTATGTATGTATGTATGTATGTATGTATGTATGTATGTATGTATGTATGTATGTATGTACGTACGTATGTATGTATATATGTATGTATGTATGTATGTATGTATGTATGTATGTATGTATGTATGTATGTATGTATGTATGTATATAAAATATCCGGAATATCAATTAATGCCCAGAAGTTGGTATGCACAAAAATTATGTGGCAATACTTTGATTGAAAGATACATCAGATTGTTTTTTCTTAACCACTTCAAAAAATTTAAATTAACTAACTTATTAAAAATAAATAAAAATGAATTAACTATTTACATATTTTAATTTGGATTTAGTAAAGGACTAACAATTTCAATTTTTTGTTTTTCGTTATCTAAACACTCCACTTTCGGTCGGAATTAAGTTTCGAATATATATATACTTTCAGACTCAGGGTGAATAAAACTAACTTAAACCTGACCTCAAAATTTCATCTGATTTTTTTATTTATGTGTAGATATAAGTTAACTCAAACAAAGTTAACGAACTCTTTTTTAATAAATTAACAGCCATCAGATATTTTGCATTTAGTTAAATCAGCATCTTTACGTAATTAGATCGTAAAATTATTTGTAAGTATTTTCCAATACAGTGAACGTTCTATATAAGCAACCTCTCTATAAGCAACATTCATTATAGCTAACAAGCAACTTTTTTTTATTTCAACTGTTCTGTATAAGCAACTTGATTCTTAAAGCTAAATATTTGAATTAAGTTTAAGCCAATTCAGAAGTAAAATCAGCTGTTCACAACAACATAACCTCAATTGGAATACGTGAAGTGAATTTCTGTTAAATAGAATAGTTACATGACTAGTTTTTAAATATAATTAATAACTACGCTTACATGATAATAATAATAAAATGTTTTCTTTTGCACAATAAAACTGAATTTATTCATTCTACACAGTTTAGTCAATAAAAGAAATAAGTAAAAATATTTTCCAGACGGTAAGTATTTTTATACTCCTTTTTTTCCCTATAAGCAACTTTTCCCAATAGAAATTTTTTTATTGAAATTGGTTTAAATGAGTTGCTAATGTAGTGTTCATTGTAACTGCAATAATGCAATTATTGTTAACCACTAGATATAGGTCATTTTAGTTTAATATAAATCAAGAAACTTTGTAAAACTAATAGAGTTCTGGGGGGTACTGCGTAATTCGATTCGAAAGCTAAAATTTTTCGAAAGCAATTTCCGCATCGAAAGCTTAATCGTACTGCGTAACTCGTTCGAAACGATGACAGAGTTGTATTGTTAAAATGGGAAATTATGATGAAAAGTTGGTAGCACTGCAACTTAATTGTCAAACTTGATGAAAATAACCCAAAACAAAAAGCAGTTAAAAAAGAAAGTTTAAATATTATACTTTTCTAATTATTTTTATTGTAATAATGGGTTTTGTGTTGTTGTTGATTAAAATTCATAAATTAATTAAATTTAATTCCAGAAAGAGTTCAAAGCAAAATAGTAAGGGTGCCATCAAATATCACTAATCTTAATGATAAAAGGCAAGACACCATAAATATTTTCTAAATTATATTAACAAAATGTATCATTTAGTTTTGTAAAAAACTTCTTTCAGTACGGATTCAATTATGTATATATTTAATAGCATAGAAAATGAATTAAAAAGGTCACAAAGATCCGCTGCTATTTACCTACGTTAAATGAGGCAGTCACTCTACAATTGCTGCCCCATATTAATTGATTTATTCCTAGGATCTGGACCATTAGGATGACCTTTTGCTAACTCTGAATGCTTAAACATGAATTGAACCATTTCTTCATAGGTACTGTTTTTTATAAGATTTTTTTCTGAATATTCCTATAAATAACAATTATTTCGGTTTAAGTTCTTTATAATAAAGAAATAATAGATACCAATAGAATGTAATGCATAATAAAGAACATAACCCTGAATAATTATTAAATCATTAATAAAAAATAGTTTAAATAAAATTAAATTTACATTAAACATTAAAATAATTGTATTAAGACCAACATTATTAAGTTTCTTTTATGTATTATACACTTCTATTTAATTTGTAGCGTTAAAATACTTGCATTTGTACTTTTCTTTCAATTTGTCACTAGCAAAATAGCTCTCGAACAATTTCCTAATGGTTTTTGGGCAACTGATGCTTGTTTTCGTACTACAGAGTTGACCTTTCGAAAGGGATTTTTATTTTTCGTTAGAGCAAAAAATCTTCCGTACAAATCGTAATACACAGTACGAATAGTTCGAACTCGTACATTTTTTCTTTCGAATCGAATTACGCAGTAACCTCCCTGATTTTAAGTGCGGTGCAGAGTTGACCGCATAAACGAAAAAAAAATTTTTAGAAGTTTTAACTTGAAACTTCTTAAGTGGAGCCCGAGAAGCTTCAGTCGGTCCGGAAAAAAACTGGCCTCCGGAATAATTTGGAATTATCGATTAAAGGCTCCCGAGTAGATAAGGTAAAGTTAATGACATAAAAAAAGCAAAAAAAGACAAAATAAAAGTGAATTAAATGAAAAATATCCTTGAAGGGATCGTAGATAAGTAACTGTATGAAAAAATATATGTATATGAAGAAATAAATGTGTTAAAAGTGCCAGGCTAGTAACAGAAATAATACTCCAAGGGATAGTGACTTACTCTAAAAAAAGAAAGCAGTGTAATTAAACGAATCACTAAAACATTTTTCTAAACAAATGGATTGAAATTAAAAAGCTCCAATAAAAAGTGAAAAAAGCAAAGCAAAAAAAGAGTGAAGAGAAGAGTGATCATTAACTGTGAAAAAATAGTTAAAGAAAATCATCAACTGTGAAAAAGGAGTTAACGAAAATCATCAACTGTGAAGAAAGAGTTAAAGGAAATTGGCAACTGTGGGAAAAGAGTGGCATTGGAATCCTATAATACCCCATTGGCAGGCAATTTCTCAATGCCTAGCAACCCAATATGGGGACAAACGAGACTTGTCTACCCTCGAGTACCAGATGACAGCTTTGGTAGAAGGTAACAAAAGCATTCAAGAGTTCTATCAGCAGGTACGTATATACTCAACTTTCTCTGATACTGAAAAACTAGGGCGTCTCCAAATGATTAATGAATCATTAAGCTTGATCACAAAGTCTCATAGAGACAAAGCCCTAGATACTTTCGTAAGGGGTCTTAATAGTGACTTAATAGTGACCACTAATTTGCCTCAAGTACTTCGTTTGTGCCAGAAACTGGAAAATCAAAACAATTGCGCCTTCGCAATTAGCAAATAAGAGAAACTTTGGAAATTCACAAAAACAAATATTTTTTCCTCAATTAGCATATATTCTACGTACAAGTCAACATTATAATCGAGCTTCGAATCAGAGAGAACAAGTGAATGCAAATCCTCCTCGACCTCCTAAGCCGCAACCTCGGCCAAAACCAATGGATGTGGATCAAAGTTTACGTTCACATCGCGTAAACTATATGAACAGACCGAAACAAAATCACATTTTTTTTAATAAAACATCAAACTAATTCGTAAACCTGCAGCAACACAAAAGTCAGAGAACATTTCACATAAACAAAAGTTAAGTAGGAAACGAGCTGGATGATGAAGGGGGGCAATATGGAGAGCCCAGCGATATTCATTTTTTAGCATGATAAGCACTTCGTTAGCTTATTTTAAAGTGAAAACGTAAATACATAGGAAAATGTTGCTATGTCTATATAGACGACATTATTATTTTTAGCAAAACC
The DNA here is from genome assembly GCA_949628195.1 of Phasia obesa. Classification (NCBI taxonomy): domain Eukaryota; kingdom Metazoa; phylum Arthropoda; class Insecta; order Diptera; family Tachinidae; genus Phasia; species Phasia obesa. The sequence continues at coordinate 81,521,186 of OX451216.1, forward strand.
GAAGATGAACCTTTTGAGCACATACAAAATATCTTTGGGCGTTAGGGGAATCCAATATGAAAGTTCCATTGGATAAATGTACACATTTATTCTACAGATGTCGAGCGGCTCTTGACTGAAAAAAGAAGAAGTCGGAGAGAGTGGCAAACACATAGATCTCCTCAACTTAAAACTAGACTTAAAGATTGCACGAAGCGGCTAAGAGTCCTACTAGAATCTCGAAGAGTAGCATCTCTGAAAAATTACCTAGAAGATCTCAACCCAACTCATAAATCAGATTATTCATAATGACATGCATGTAGAAACCTTAAAAGACCAGTCGTACGTAAGCGTCCATTACGAACTTCTTGTGGAGACTGGGCAAGATATGATATCGAAAAAGGTAATCTGTTTGTTGATCATTTAAAAAACGTGTTTAATCCAATTGTCTCGACTGATATAGCTGAGCTGTCACCTATCGATGTTAGACCTTGAATTGCCCCGTATAGCCGAAAATATTATTGTTTTTGTTTTTAATGCCATTTTACGTCTTGAGTACTTTCCTACAGAGTGAAAGATTTCTTTGATTACTATGATATCTAAGCATGGAAAATACTACAACAAGGCTGAAGCTTACAAACCTATAAGCCTTTTATCAAACATATCAATGCTGTTTGAGAGTATATTAATAATTAAATTAAAAACAAATCTGAACTGATCGAAAGTTCATACTAAAAGAAGGAGATTTATTAAACTCGCCTCAGCTCATTAAAGACTGAGTTCTACAAGGTAGTATTTTGGAACCCATTTTATACTTGCTGTACACATCCGATATGCCCATCAACACACATTAACATTTGCTGATTCACAGATTTATTAAGTATTCATGAAAGCGCCCAAGTAGCATCACAATATTTTCAAGACGTCACAATCAATTTGGAAAAATGGTTGAAGAAATGGAGAATAAAGGTGAACGAACAAAAATGCATTCATATAACTTTCACACTGCGTAGGTACTCATGCCCCTCTATTCGCATAAATATCCAAATGATATCTCAGCTTTCAGACGTCAAATACCTCCGTATACATCTTGATCGTCGCCTTACTTTGATAAGCCATATAGAATCCAAGTTAACAAAAATGAAGTTAAAAGCAGTCCAACTAAACTGGCTTATTGGCAGAAACCCTAACCTCAGCTTAGATTGCAAACTTGTACTGTACAAGTCGATCCTTAAACCAATTTGGTGTTATGGGATTCAATTATGGGGTACTGCCTCAGCTAGCAATGTTCTACGATTCTGGTGTATAAAAAATTCTAATATTCACAAAGATCTAAACTTGCCAACAGTTAAATCAGAAATAGAGAAACAGGCGGTAACGTATTTGAAGGACCTTGAAACTCATCTAAGTCCTTTGGCACGTAACATTCTTAATGTTAGATTCGACTAAAAAGAAGAGATATTGCTTTTCTTGGCCCTACATTAGAGAGATGACCCGTAAATGATTTCAACAATCGTAAAACATGCATTATTTTTGTCTAGCACTGGCTGGACTTATTAAGTATATTTACTTTTTTACTTTAGACTTAAGATATGAGTAATTATTTTTAGTTCAAAGATATTGAAGATATTATAAATAAAATAGAAAAAAATGTTCTGACAGTCGCATGATTTTGATATTGCATGCGATTTGAAATTGCCAAATTGTTTTCTGCATATTCTGTAACTAACGCGTTTGGTAATTTTGCAATTTTTCAAACTTATGTTCGAAAAATAAAAATATGTGTTTTCATAAGCAAACAAAAGAAAACAAAATACCAGCAGCGTTCTTGTTTAGCGTAATTGCTTTGAAAAAAATGAATATTTTAAAAAACGGAGAGAAAATAATGTTTATTCACAAAATAATTGTAACAAATTATATTATTAAATTATAAAAAACACAAAACAATAACAAATTTTGCCGGCAAATTAAGTTTTTTTTAGGGATTTTGTAATTAGCAACGTTAAAGTCAAAGATTGTTTATGTCATAGATAACCAGTACTAGAAAATATTTAAATTTACTTTATTATACATAACTGGATACAAATATCTTTTTGAAAGTAGTTTTACTAAATCTGTTGAGTTATCCTAATGAGCTTTGACACTAAAACTCCACATTTAATAAATGTTTTAAAGTTTAGTTTAAGAAAAATACAGCAGTTCACTTTGGTACAATTGTACCAAATTTGTGGTATAATTGTACAATTTTACATAAAATTTATTGAATAATTTTTTTTATTTAATCAATATTTTTTTACTTTTTCCTTCAATAATAAACAGTTATAATTGCATAATTCTCCGACCCTGACTAGAACTATCTAAATTGCAAAATTTGTCTGTTCTGGATTTTAATTGTTTACTTTGATAACCCTTTTACGTATAAGTGATAGAAAATTTAGTTTTAAGGCCTTTTTGTTGATCTACAGCTTTTACGTTTCTGCATCACCTCAATCAGCTTCCGGCAGGTATTCGGCTGATATATTTGTCATTCTTTTGTAAGGGTTTTTTTAGTAACTGACTCTTTAATTATTCTTCCCAATGACTAGAGGCTTACTCTATGGGATTAAGATCCGGTGACTTTGGTGGAGTTTCAAGCACTTGTTGGAAATTGTAAAATATATATCTCTTAATATTGCAGGCCTTTTGCTTATGGAATAGTTAACTATTTTGGCACAATATTTGTTAGTAAATTAGCAACACAAAAACAGATATTCAAGGAATTGAGGTAAATGAATACCCTAGAATATAAGTTTTGATTTGTCCTATTTTAATGCCAAATTTTGGTACAATTGATACTGCTTTGGTACAATTTCATCATTGGGGCGGTACAATTTAAAGATTGGCAGATCGCAACACTGGTATGTGCTTGCGATTTGAATCGCCAATTTTCTTGCGATTGTGAGCCACAGAACACCAATCATGCATTAGTTTTACGATTTGTTTTTTATTAATCTACTAGTCAAAATTTATTTACATTTTAATTAGCGCCATTGTCTTTTAAAAAGTTAATTCAAACAAAATTGAAAATAAAAGATCAAGTAATTTATTTTTTTACCTCTTCTCGTTTTTCCATAATTTTACGAGTAAAAGTATTATGCTTGATTTTCTCGGCTTGTGATAAATAATTGATATACATTCGTTTATCGTAACATATGGGTCCAGGTGGTAATGACATTTCGGTCGCAATTTCTCTTTGTCGCTCTATAGTAATTTTAGGTGGTATCTGAAAACAAATTTTATTTAATATTTGCCTCAATAAATGTATTAAGTTCTCTTACATTATAAAGTGCGGTATTTAAAACACTTTGGACGAGTGGTGCCTTTACATGCAAATCTAGTGGTAGTTCGGAATGCAGTGATGGTGAAATATTAACTTCTAAAAGCCAAGGAACTAAATCTGCATCTAATAAAATATCAAAGCCAAATAGTTCAAAACAACTGTATTTTGATTCGACGTTTAATCTTATCATGTTGTTGATTGAATTTTCGCCAGCTAAAATTGTACGCAGTACCAAACTTCTCAGAGCCCCCCATAGCAGGTCGGTACGAACACCACGACTACTTAAATATGTCCACAACGATTTAATTGTCCACTTGTGACCGTGACAAGCATTAACGTCTTCATTCTTTGAATAGTTGGATGATAATTTATTTATGCTATAATTTGTTAAATGCATACAACGGTCGTTAAGCGTATCTGATTTATCACTGTATTTAACTGTAAAGAAATTAAATCAAAATATATATCATTAACTGTATACTGGAAATTGGTTTTGTTATTCGATATTTTAATACTCCACTATAAGAAAAATTTAATGGAATTTGGTGTTGAAACTATAATTACTGAGAATTTTATTTTTTAATAAATTTTCAAGGAACCGGAAAGTTTGCGACAGGCTTATACGTAGGAAACAGAGTTGACACTCTACGTAAAACGATATACTTACTAGAATGTAGACTTGCTTAAACAACTTGTTAGCACATATTCAATGATTCACTTTTTAAAAATGAAAGGTTTTTGTTTAATATCATCTCTGATCTTGACCTTTCAATTTGATTTTGGAATAATCTTTTTTAACTGAAACCAAAAAATATATTTTCTGCATCAAACTGCAGAAAATAAAAATTAGCGCAACATAAAGAACTACTTCTGGTGCACTAAACAAATATCGAATTTTCTTTATATTATATTTGTTTAATAATTTACATATAAGATACTTTACATATAAGATACCCGGCCTATGACTTTTACTGTCCCACTGACCACTTGACCGGTCGCATCACTATATACCAAGTATTTTTGACTAACAACTGGACATACCAGGACAAGTGACAAACACAACAACTTTTTTAGCTTTTGGAACGCTTCCTTGGCTGCTTCACTTCAATCATATGGCCTCGATTTCGTGGTCCGTAACACTTGCAAAATTTGGCACAAATTGTCGGTAATATGTACAATGCGAAGAAACTTCCTCACTCATCAGCTGTCACTCCATGCCTTGATAGACCGATTGGTAGCGCGCTAGTCTATCAGTCTAGAGGTTGCGGGTTGGATTCCCGCCAAAGACTCTGCGTGTTTTCTGCAGACAAGCAAAAAGCATCGCAGAGTTAGTGTTGTCTTAAAAAAAAGTAGTTGACTTCCATCTGGAATAATATGCATTTCTTAACACTGCGCTTTAGTCAGTCACCTGCTGATATATGCTTGAAGACTTCTTCCTTATTCTTTCGTCAAAAATTTTGACTCTAGTTGAGCCTCTTTTATACATTATTATATATATTTTCATTAAATGCCCTAAGATGGCTCGCTGGTGGAGGAAAAGAGCTCTGTCGGCAATGTCGACCTGCCAATAACCGCTCTCTAAGTCTAGCACAAGGAGCAATTAATTAAGTCCCTGTTAGCGTATCCAAGGAGTCGTCAATTCAGTGAAGTGGATAGCTATCCATTTCGGTGACGTCGTTGAATTGTCTATAGTTAACACAGAATATGGTTCTGCAATATTTCTTCTTTACTAAACTACTGGCGAGTTCCAAGGAATTGAAGATATGTTTCCATCTCAATCCATTTCATTAACTACCTTCTTTTCTTCTTTGCGTTTTGCTAAAGTGAAGAACAAGCATTCTCCACTATTGTCTTAAATTAAATCCTTACTATCTTTCCGAGCTCTGCTCCATCATTACTTTCAGTGACTCGATACTACTCAATACTTTTCAATTGAGTACTCAATACTTTTGTTTACATAATAGCTACGGAGTTATATCCTCGTTATAGTCAAATGTTCTATTCAATTTATTCTAGGGTACCCAAAAAAAGAATTAAATACTAGATACTCAGTACACACTACTCAATACATTGCCAACACTAGCAGCCCCCTTAGATTTTTTTTATATTATGGACAAATTCGGATTTAACCATCAATTTACGACTGTACACAATACTCAATCGAAAGCTAGTGAATCAACCAGTCGAGCAACGAAGCTTTCCGAATTGGTATTCGGACAAACAATGATAACTTATGAACAAGACTAGGGGCCAGTTTTTGACTTCGTATTTAAATGCGAATTTAGTTAATTTTCATTTAATTTTAAGTTGTATTTAAATACAGCTTCGGTTTTTCAGTCTTATTTAAATGTTCTTACTTAATTGTGGTAAAAATATGATAGCACCACAAAATATCAAAACAATTGCAGATAATTTTGCCGAAAACAGCCGTTTAACAAAAAAAGTTCATTGTTTTTGCAGACACAAAATACAAACAACATAAAAAAATACTTAAAATGTACTTAAAAACCGCAAAATTGTTGAAATAGATGTAATATTAATATTTTTATAGAAAGGAATCATTATATTTAAATTAATTTGTGTAAAATAATAAAAATACTGTCAATGACCACACATTTTATCATTAATGGACAAAATCAAGCTGATAAAAACATATGGTTATGTGTAAAACTTAAATAGACTTTAAATGCACAAGAGTGGTCATTTAAGTTTCATTTAAGTGCGTGGTGAAAAACTAATTTTTATATTTAAATACAATTTAAAGATAAATACGAAGTCAAAAATTGGCCCTAAGATACTTTATACGGAAAAAAATTAAAGAGGCTTGTGATAGTAAATTGAAATCCTACAATTTAAGAACACGCAGGCAAGAATTTAACATTCTACAAATGGTGATATGTCGCAATTTCTAAAGTTTAAAGACGATTAAAGTAGGGTAAGATACAGACATTCTACGTACCTTAAATACGTTTTATTGTTAAATATTCTTTTATTATACATACTCAAAATTCGGCACCTCCTTCGCCTACATTAAATTGCTCAGTACATTTTCCATTTCTAATTTTAAACATATAGTATGTAAAGTTATTTTAATATCTTACTTTGATGTGAAACTCAGACCAAAAATAGGAAGCGATCACTATATGAACGGTACCTCTACCGTTCATATATATCCTAAAAAATAAGCAAAGCTGTAACAGAATTATGAAAATGAAAATAAAAGTTGTAAATCTAAAATCATTTCAATTAGTGGAGTATGTCGGACGATTCCTGGAGGAGCAATGAAGTTCGTTCGTAATAAAGAAGGAACCCTTCTAATAGAGGAGAAGACGAAACAGAAAACATAATTGTATTTCTCAATAAATAAAACTTTCCGGTAAAAGCCGGCGAAGTCTTAATAAACTCTAACCTACGATGATAAATCTTGGGCTTTAAAAAGAAAGAGAAAAAGTGGCCGAAATTAAATACTTCAGACGAATGCAAGGCAAATATCGGCTTAATACGAATTAGAAATAACAATATTAGGGTTAACCTAATTCCGAACCCCAAGCAAATCGAATCAATGACAGCAGGCTGAGATATGGTTACGCTTGCAGGATGAACGATAATTGCTCAAATAAATATTGCACGATATAAACACAAATGCAACTTTGAAAGAAGAATAAACTTGCAGCGACAAGAGTTGCATAATGTAATTAGGAACCTAATTACATCCCAATGAGTTTGTAGTTTGGGTGATAATCCTTTCTTCTGTTGTGGGTTAAAAAGTAGAACCAGTTGTCCCTCGTTAAATCCCTCAGAGTTGGCAGCTCGATCATATCTGGCTTTCATTTTATCACTGGTTAATTTTATCCGACTCCGCACGAATTCGTGAATCTCCTGAAGGTCCCTTTGTGCCTGACTAGAGTTTTCGCCGTCTCCTTCTGCCGATGTTGACTTAACACCAAACTCTAAATCTGCAGGCAAATTTAGCTCAGATCCAAAGACTATTTTCGCTGGTGTTCGTGAGGTGGAATCGTGAACAGCTGATCTATATGCCAACAAAAATTTGGGTATATGCTCATCCCAGTCCCTCTGATGTGCGCTGACCACTTTTCTCAGGTATTCCTCCATACCATCAATCTTTCGACCATACCATCAGATTGCAGATGTAACGGTGTCGTTCTGGTCTTTCTTATTCCGTATACTTCGCACATCTCTTTGAATATAGCGGATTCAAAATTTCGGCCTTGGTCGGAGTGTAGTTCTAAGGGAACACCATAGCGACACAACCAGTTGCTTATAAACGTGTCTACAATCGTTCTGGCTTCTTGATTGGGAATGGCATATACTTCCGGCCATTTGCTAAAATAGTCCATGACCACTAAAACGTATCGGTTTCCAGCATTGCTAGCAGGGAAGGGACCTGCTATGTCCATCGCTATACGTTCAAAGGGAGCGCCTGAATTGTACTGCTGAAGCTTCCCCCGACTCCTTCGTACTGGACCCTTTGCTGCAATGCACTCCTGGCAATTGGCTATCCACTCGGCTACGGCTTGTTGACAGCCGACCCAATAGAACCGTTGTTTTATCTTTTCCAGCGTCTTCGTTACACCAAGGTGACCTCCGCTAGGACCATTGTGGAATTGTTTCATGACCTCTTTGATCTTGGAGTATGGCACGACGATTAAATCTAGCACAGTTTTGCCGTCTGTGCTTTCCCAGGTGCGACATAAGCAGCCATCCTTGAACCTTAGACTGTTCCACTGGGCCCAATATGCCTTCGCGAAGTCAGATCTGGTGAGATCTGACTTCGCGTCGGTCTTCTGTCTTCCTCTTTAGCTGCTATAATTTTTGCCAATATGGGATCGTTTCTTTGTGCAGTCGGCCAGTCTTCACTAGATTCTATATGTGTAAGCCTGTCCTTTTTGGTAACATCGTTGAGCTTTCTGTAGTCAACGCAGAATCTAGTGCTGCCATCTTTCTTCTTTACTAAAACTACCGGCGAGCTCCAAGGACTCGAAGATGGTTCGATAATTCCGTCTCACTCCATTTCGTTGACTAGCTGCTTTACTTCGCTCCGCTTGGCTAGGGGAATGCTCCTGGGGGCTTGTTTTATGGGCCTCGCTTCGCCAGTATTTATTTCATGCTTCACTATTGCCGTTCTACCTTGGCTTTTATCTTTTAGGGCGAAGACAGAGGCGTACTTTCGTAGCAGCTGCTTAGCTTTGTTTCTGTCAGGTGGCGCCAGCACTGCTACCCATTTCCCCACGTGTTCTGCTAGTATTTCGCGCTCTTTAGTTGACAGTTTTTCAGGCTCCGAGTCTCTCTCGCAATTAATTATGGCCTCTGCTGGTGTACATTGAGCTATCTGAGAGTTTTTATCAATTACTTTTTCACTGTTGGATAGATTTAACACTCTTACAGGAATTTTTCCATTCTTACAGGTTTTCACGAGGGCTTTTGCTGTTATTGTCTTACTCTTAATTCCTGATGGTTCTACCACCCACAACCGGTTGTCCTCACAATCTTCCTCCATACGTGCCCATATCACAGTTTCTGCCTGAGGTGGTAATTTCTGGGATGCTACAGCAACCAACTTCCTTACTGCAGATTTACTCACATATCCAATATCAAGGGGTATTTCGACGTTTCGCCAGATCATTATTTGTTGCCCCATGCGCAGATCGACTCCATGCATGATCATAAAATCTGCGCCAATAATAACTTCGTCCACGATATCGGCAACAATGAACACATGGTCCACACTCATGTTGGCTATAGTTAATCTGACTTTGGCCTTACCATAGACAGTAGCAAATTCTCCGGTAGCGGTGCGCAGGCTTACATTATTCAATTGTTCCACTTTTCCCTTTACTAAATCAGGTCTTATTATAGACTGCGACGCTCCTGTGTCTATTGTCAGAATACGCTTTCCTCCGTTGATATACCCGCTTGCAGTAAGATTGCTGTTTTGCTGCTGCATCACAGATATGGAGATTGTGGGAGCTAGCTCACGCCCCGTAGTGCTAGCTCTCTTTAGTTTAACGACTCTTGAGATGTTCCATGAGTCGCACGTTTATTGTTTCTTGGCGGCGAAACAGATCTGGCTCGTTTTCTTGCTGCCTTACAGTTTCGTTGAAAATGGCCGACTTTACCGCAATTAAAGCACTTAGCGTTTGTCTTACCTTGTCTTTCATCTAAGACTTTCTTTACCGATTCAAGTACTTGCTTTATGTCGTCCATTGTTGTTTTTTCATTTTCAGCAGCAACTTCAACTTTTCGCACTTTGTATGACTGCGGCCTCGAAATGACTTTTGCTGTTTCTTGAGCCAGAGCGTAAGCAATGGTTTCAGCAAAGGATGTGTTTTGCTTAGCGCAAACTGCGTGCTTAATATCTGGGTCACGAATACCATTAACAAATGCCTCCACTTTGAACTGTTCTAGAAGTGGATGGTTTTCCCCAGGGTATATTAGCTGCACCAAGCGCTCTATCTCCATGGCGAAATCCTGAAGCGTCTCATTTCCTCTCTGCACCCTGCCACGTAGCTCCATTCTATACAGCTCCTTTTTATGATCGCCGCCATATTTGCGCTGTAACGCCACCATTATGTCCTCATAATTATTTCTGCAGCTTGTTGGTAGGCTTTCGAGGACTTCTGCTGCAGATCCTTTAAGTGCCAGAATCAGCTCCATCGCTTTTTCTTCATTGTTCCGTAGATATTTACTGGCCACTGTCTCGAATTGAAATTTGAAGACGTTGAAGGGTATGTTGCCGTCGAAACTGGGAGCTTTTATCCTATTTGTGTTTTCAGTCACTACTCGTACTGGACCTTCTCTTATTTCCAGGCTCATAATTTTGTTTTCAAGCTCCTGCAGCTTTACATCGACATCCTTTACCTTTACTTCGACGCCACTAGTTTCTAGAAGATTCACTTTTCTGTTTAAACCGGACAGTTGCACTTCTACGGCAGATATTTTTTCGTCGAACTTGACTTCTACGTAGTCTACTCGCTTATTAATGGTTTCAGAAATTTGTAGAAGGTTTTCGTTGACTTGTCCCAAAAGTTTCTCATTATTCGCTCTAGAAACTTCTTGAATCTCAGCTAGAAGTTGTTGATTTTTCTCCAGTTTCTCATTTACTGTTTCCAGTAGTTTCTCGCTGTTTGCTCTAGAAACTTCTTGTACTTCAGCTAACAGTTTTTCGCTGTTTGCTCTAGAAGCTTCCTGAACTTCTCCCATTTTCTCCATCATAGCGGCGAACATCGTATTGAAGTCCTTGCTACTTGCTGTTGTTGTTTCACGGCTACATACCTCTGCCACCTCTTTTTCATCGAACTCATATGCGCCAATGTCCATGCCACGACGTTTAAATTCATCTATAAGCCTCTTCTGCAGTTCTGTTTTGTTACCTGCTGTAGGCAAATCCAGCTTACTCAACTCCTTTTTCAGCTGCTCCACTTTAAGATCTTCAAATTTCATTTTTATTTTTTTAAGTTATTTTATTTTACAATTTCACTTCTGTCACCAATTGTTACGTTTTTACTTTACGTTGGGTTCTTTTTACTGTAAATTACTTTTACTGTTAATCACTTTATTTATTTAACACCACTGTTCAAAAATACAGCAGACTGTTAACACTCTTAAAATTCGACAACTTAACTCTTTGACTTTTAAATTAATACTGCCATACTACTCGCCAGCACGATTCACTTATATAGGTGATTTAAAAGCACCAGAATATTCCAGACAGGTCCGATTGTTATTTCTCTTGTTTTCTGTTTGTGTGGTAGTTTATTTCTTTATACCTGTATGTGTGGCTATTTATTTCTTTATACTTGTATGTGTGGCTATTTATTTCTTTATACCTGTATGTGTGGCTGTTTATTTGTTTATGCTTGTATTTATGTATGTGGCTGTGTATTTAACAGAAGAGTGTTTATTTAATCTGTGTGTGTGTATGCGTAAATGCGAATGTTTGTATGAGGCGTTTCTTTCTTTCATCATTGTAAGAAAATTAACCATTAATGTTGTTGTTGTTGTTGTTCGAGAGTATTGTTGTTCAGAGCTTATAATTAATAAATTCTTCTTTCGTAATATATATATATATATATATATATATATATATATATATATATATATATATATATATATATATATATATATATGAATCATTTCAAACATACTTATCTTGTTTTTAAATCATACATTAAACGCGACCACATTCTTGTTTCTTATATTTCTCGAGACAGGCTGTTTTTAGAGGATTTTTTCAAATAGTTTTACAATTTGTCTTGCACGATCTAAAACATATTTGTAAGTTTCTAAAAATATTACAATTTTAAAATGCTTGTATTTTGTTCAGTGCAATAATAATGCCAACATATAACAAACACATATCAGTATTTCTGGTATTATGAATTAAAAATATGTTAACTATCTGAGAGAAAAATGGATTAAAATTTAATCAGGTTGTGAAATAATTAATTATAAAGTGATAATTTGGTTTGTATACAGGTTATAACTATGATTAAATGTAATATTTTTCCAAAAATTCAAAATACATATATATATATATATATTATATTATATATATATGTATGTATTTTATATATATATATATATATGTATATATATATATATATATATGTATGTATTTTGAATTTTTGGAAAATATTACATTTAATCATAGTTATAACCTGTATACAAACAAATTATCACTTTATAATTAATTATTTCACAACCTGATTAAATTTAATCCATTTTTCTCTCAGATAGTTAACATATTTTTAATTCATAATACCAGAAATACTGATATGTGTTTGTTATATGTTGGCATTATTATTGCACTGAACAAAATACAAGCATTTTTAAAATTGTAATATTTTTAGAAACTTACAAATATGTTTTAGATCGTGCAAGACAAATTGTAAAACTATTTGAAAAAATCCTCTAAAAACAGCCTGTCTCGAGAAATATAAGAAACAAGAATGTGGTCGCGTTTAATGTATGATTTAAAAACAAGATAAGTATGTTTGAAATGATTCAATCGTTTCTTAAATCGAAAATCGTAATTATAAAAGTCTGATAGATTTCAATTGCGCAGAGTTGTGGATTAAAGAATATGTTCAGATTTTAGAAAATTTAGTGGCCGTTTTAAACCCCAAAAATATATAAATATTGAAATATTTTTTCATTATGTATAAATATTTGTTATATATTGTTATTTTTGTTACCTGAATTGTTTTTAAGTTTTACTTAAGTTTAACTGTTAATACTAATAAAACTATGAATTTTTTAATGCTGTTTCGGTAAAAAAATGTATTTTCTTTAAGAGCTGGTTTTCCCGGGAATCCCGGGAATGCAAATATTTTTTTCCGTTTCCTGGGAAAAAATCCGGGAAATCCTAAACGCCAAAAAAGGTAAGAAAATTTTGCCGGAACTTTAAAAAAAAATTAAATTTGTTTAATCCATTTTTCTGATTTCGGCTCGAATTGCAGTAATTTTTAAAAGGTTCTTAATGAAAAAAACTAAAAACGTTCCACAGCCGGAAAAATACTCGTTAAAATTATTTTTTTGCAACAAGAAGTAAAAATTGTGTTTGTATAGGTATAATAGCTTAATATATTTCCTATGAAATATATATAAATTTTAAAATATAAAGTTATATCGCATTTATTTTAATTGAAGCTTATAGCCCGTTCAGGCTGCCACGAAACTTCGTGATTTCGGCTGAAATCAACTTGAAATTACGTAATTTCGCATACATTTTACCATTGCCCAAATTAACTCATTCTACTTAATTTCGTCGAAATTAACTTGAAATTACGATAGACAACGCTGGTTTTGTAGAAAAAGCTACTTTTTTTGCAACCATGACCAGATTTACAACCTTGAAAGTCCGTTTTGTTTGAAAAATTAAAAGCCAAAAGAAATAATGGAAATATATACATAATTGTACATTAATTTTGTTGTAGTGTTGTTTTTAATATTCATGTATATTTTAAATCAATACGAAAGTGTTGTGCGAAAGCTTATTGCAAAATAATTAAATTATACAAATGTAACTAAACGTGATCAGCTGTTTGCGAAATTAACTCAAATGTCAAAAAGCCCAGTGTGAACACTTTAGATTTCGTTCGTAATTTCAGCTCGAAATTACTTAATTTCGTGTCAGCCTGAATGGGCTATTAAAAATTGCTAAATTTTGATTAAACATTTCCTTTTTTATGATTATTTGAATACTATTTTTAGTCAATTATAAAAATAATTTTCTGTTTATAAATACTTAAATAAAACAGAATGATTTAAAAATTTCATTGGGGTCAATATTAAATTAAAAATTAAATGCCCTTATTCATATAAAAATAAAGTTTACTTGAAGTAACTTTTTTAAAAAATTTGACATAAAGTAAACCTTAAGTAAGCTTTAATTTTTATGAATGTGGGCATACACACTTTATTCTGAGGTGGGTACAAGTGAGTGTGTGTAGTCTAGATAATCTAACGAGCATACAATTTTAATCCATGGAAGTCTAAAATAAAAAATCTGGAGTGGCCTACACTTAACTTTATCATACTCAATGGAAACAGATATTTGTATGGATATAAGTTCAAAGTATATTTGAATCGGAAAATTCATTATTTTCGGTTTGGGGTGTTAAGTAAACTACCAGTTGCCCCTTCCCGATTATGCCCAAAATTTATACATGTCGAAAGGTATTACCTGTACAAACTCCACAAAAATAGTGGCATGTTTTGCTATTTCTTCTTTGACTGCTATCATGTTTAGATCTTTGGATATGATCGAGTTTTTATATACCATACGTAATCATACGTAGAATCACTGTTGCCAATTTGGAGATTTTGGAGCGTTTTTGCAATGCCAGTCGTGGGGAAAATTGTTTCTTAGCGGTTATCGGGAAATCTGGTGATTTTCAAATAGATATTAATAGAAATGATAATAGAAATGATTCACTAGCATACTCAGTCGTACGATTTGTCAAAAATTGCATGTGTGCTCAAGAAGTATGATAGTGTGGATTAAAAGTGTATGTGTGTGACAGACTTTTAACAAATCTGTACGATTTTATAATCTTTCGTAAAATAGTATTTTTTCATACGATTAGAGTTGCAAAATCTTATTTTGTATGATAGTGTGACATCTACATCGCCATTTTTATTTTTCCATACGATCAGAGTTGCAAAATCTTATTTTGTATGATAGTGTGGCATCTACATCGCCATTTTGAAACGATTTTTTGAGTAGGACAGAATTCTGTAAGATTTTTTTGTGATTGAATCGTACGATTGTGTAGGATATTGAATCCTGGCCGTAAGAGATACAATTTTTATCAAATATCCAATGCATTTAAAAAAGTAAACTTGCTAGGATGACCAAAATTTATTTTACAGTGTCAGTTGAAAATTATTTTCATGACTTTGTAAAGGTCGACACTTTTACGAATGACAGAATAACCTAGGCACCATAGATAGGACTTTCTACCTTAAAAACGGCAGTTTTTTACACCTATACATATCTTGCATGTGTTTGTTGTTGTATTTCTTGGATTTATTGTTTTTCAAATAAAATTCTCAGTAAATTTAAGTTTTAAGGTAAATAGTGATTTTAATGAGCAATTAAGGATGCCTAGTCATTTTCAGATTGCATTAGTATGTTCACAAAAGTTGTTCAATCTTATAGTGGCTACCTTTTTTCTATATATGTATTGTTGGTGAAAATTTAGTAGGCGCTGTAAGTTATGCTGAAAAAATTAAAAATTTTTTTTTACTTTTGTTATTCAAAAAAGTTGAACGAATAAAAAATTTCTTGGCATTAAATGTTAATAGATTTTTTCAACGAATCTTGAGCTACATTATTACCAAACAAAATTAAGCGGTATCACCTAGTATGAATGCGAATTAAACAAAAACTGATGATACCTTTTTTGAAGTGCCCACAGATTTTCAGAGTCTTTCAAGGCCCATAAATAAAAATTAATCAATAAATCCTTCAAACCCAAGTAGAGTCGAACATAAAGTGAAGTCGATATGTATTTTTCACTGTTGCACTGTATTAGCAGGAAAGGCTATATCGCTATATCGAAAATTACTTTAAAATTTTCCTATAATACGACACACTGTCGATTAACTGAATAATTTAAATTTTATTTAATTTCCCTAGCCGTCATCCACACTGAACACAAATGGCTTTAAGAATTTCTTGGTACCGGCTACATTCATAAATTTAAATATACTGGAATTTTAATATCATTTTTATATTTTTAGTTTTTTTTCACGTTAATTCCCACTAAATAAAAATTTTAGTGGTTTCTTGCGTTTTTAAGTACAAATTTGGTGAGAAATCGTAAGAAAAATTTGGGAACAGTGCGTAGAATCTTATTTTGACGTCATAGAATTTGTCTACACTGCCAGCTGAGGCAGTGCCCCATAATTGTATCCTATAACCCAACTTGGTTTAAGGATCGACTTATACAGTAGAAGTTTGCAATCTAAGCTGAGGGTGGAGTTACTGCCAAAAAGCCACTTTAGTTGGACTGCTTTTTACTTCATTTGTGTTAATTTGGATTCAATGTGGCTTTTCAAAATAAAGTCGCCGGTCAAGATAGTAGGCTTTTGTGCCAAACCTTGTCAAATGCTTGAGAAACGTCAATAACAAGAACAGTATTTTCTTTCTTCAAAGATCTTTTTAATTAACTACATCCTTTGATGATTCGGAATACATCCTTTCGAACCCAAACCCAAAGCTTAGTTATTAATATTCTCTCAAACACCTTTGATATGTATGGTAAAAGACTTATGGGTCTGTATGATTTTACCTTTGTGTGGTATTATGAAAGAATTCTTCCACTCAGTGGGAAAGTACTCAAGACGTAAAATGGCATTAAAAACAAAAAGAATAACTTTTTTGTATACACGGGGCAATATGAATAACATCTTGTTAGTAATTTTATCAATGACAGGAGCTTTTAATATCTCTAAGCTCAAACCTTAGGGTATCTGCCGGACTAACATCGACAGGTGGGTTCTCAGCTATATCAGTCGAGACATTTGAATTAAAGCGTTTTTTAAATGACCAACACATAGATTGCCTTTTTCGGTATCATTTCTTGCCCAGCCTCCACAAGGTCTTTTAAGGTTTCTACATGTACGACATAATGAATAATCTGAGTGTGGAGTTGACTGCAGGTCTTCCAGGTTATTTTTCAGAGATGCTACTCTTCGAGATTCTAGTAGGGATCTTGGCCGCTTTGTGCAATCTTTAAGTCTGGTTTTCAGTTGAAGAGATCTATGTGATTGCCACTCTTTTCTTTTTTCAGTCAACAGCCGCTCGACCTCTACAGAATAAATGTGACTACATCTGCCTTGTTGAAGGGTTACTTTTGCAGCCGATTTGATGTTTTGGTCAAAATAAATAATATTATGCTCTACGTCTTCAGGTGTTCTTAGTGGGATGTTTTCCGAACAATTCGTAGTGAGAAATTTTCTATATTTCAACCAAGTTATGCTTTTGCTAGTTGGTAATACAATATTTTGTTGGTTCCAAATATAGACAATAGTGGGTGAATGATCCGAGAATAATTCAATAGGCCAATAGGTGGGTTGTCCACTCGAAATAACTTATTTACTATCATTAAATCCATTTAAGATTTTTTTACAAATTATATTTTACAAAAAGTATTGCAACAAATTAAAACTTAAGAATAGTAACATAAAACATAAAATATCTAGTCTAGCAAAACAACCTTTATTTTAAAGAAATATTGTTTCAACCTCTTCAGTATCCTCTTTGCAGAGGTAGTAAAGTGTAGAGGTTGTAAACTTCGGTCCATTAATTATAAACGCAATGAAGAAACTTTTCCTTGCCAAGTTTTTACTTCACGAAAAGAAATTATTTTGGAAGCTTCAACAACAATATCAGAAATATCCTGTAAAGTTTTATCAATAATAACTCTCGAAAAATCTACTGTTTCTAAAGAACTCTTGGAGTTCACCCATTCTGAAATTAAATTCCAGTTTGCTAAATTATACAATGGCACCAGAACTTTTCTGTTAATAACAGAGCCGTACATTTCGCAGGTAATTGGCACGTGAGCACAGTTGAGGAGACTGGGTGTGTTTCTATGGGGTTTGTAAGAATTATATCGATTGTAGAAGGTCGCGTAGGTTGGGCACCTTAACCAAAACAAGTAAATCCCATTGGATAACTGAGGTAAGAAATATTACGCATTTGGTGGTTGTAGAGACATGATCCTGCCGAGTTGTTTTTAAAACACTTCCATCTAGTGTGGTAGGCATTAAAAACGCCTAAAATAAATAAACTCCGATGAACTTGAAAGCTTCTTTAAGTCTTCTGAAAGACCTGTAGCATTTTTTGGATTGTAAGCTGATGTTAACCTAATTGGTTGTCTATTTATTTCTAATATAATGGATATGTTTTCTATTCTAGTTGTATGCAGTTTTGGAACCAGACGATGTGGAATTGAATTTTTAATGGCTATTAACACTCCTCCTCCATGGGAAAGTCTATCTTCCCTATAAACTTTATAAATAAAAATATTAAATTTATTGTGTGGCTTTAAATAAGTCTCATTAATAAAGATTGAATCTATTTGTTTTTCATCTAAGACTTGTTCTAGTTGTTTTGTAGATGAGTGATTTGTTAAGCCCTGGGCATAACAAATCATTATAAATACCCTTTGATTATATAACATAGTTAAGCATACATATTGCCATTTTGTCATACCTCTGCTTTGCCTCTGTGAAATTTTATTAAGGTATCTTCAGTGATTCATGAGATACCGAATTATGTCTAAAATTAATCGTTTTCAAACCACTGTGTCTCGGTCCATATGAAAAACATTGAAAACTGAATTTTGTATCTAAAAAAATCTTTGTACTATACGATATATAGTTAAAATAATCAAAAGGATTTTTTAACATTACATAGCAAAAGTAAAAATTTTTTTATTTTTATTGATAAATTAATTTTAAAATTTTCATCGCTAAAAAAAACAAAATTTTAGGCGGCTGAATTTATATAGGCCGCCAAAATCAGCGGCTGATTCAGAGTCGAACCAAGCCGATCAAAACGGCGGCGGTGCAATGTTGAAAAAACTGCCGGCGGCGGCGCGCCGTCGGCTCTGAGCCGATCGGCTTGTTTCTCTCACTGTATGTATTTTTTGAGAAGACTTCTTTACCATAGAGTAAACAGGACAACCTTTGTATTTAGCAGTGTAATTTCCATCGCAATTGCTAAATTTTTTAACTTTTGTGTCGTTCCTTGATTTATCGTATAGGGCTGTATCATGTAGCTCGCCACACACAACGTTAACTGGAGGTAGCTTATAATAAGCCAGAGTATGACGGAAATCTCGGCAGTTTAAACACTGGACGGTTCCTGATCGTTTATGTGGTTCCTCTACGGTGTGGTAGATATCTAAGGCTATAAATGGGGTGCGTTTCGTTCTTTTTCTGTCTGATATCTTCAAGTTCCAATTCAACACGAAAAAGTGGTTGTGGGATACGTTCTCGATTTCTAAGGTTGTCTACACTTCTAAATTTAAATTCAATTTTTTGAAGCCCATCTTTTATTTCCTCAGGGTCAACACATGAGTCCATACCTTTAAGAACGATCTGAAGACCTTTGCTACTCCTTAGTTGGTTTCAAGTTCGGTAACTAAATTACGAAAACATTGTTCATTAATTACATAAATGTTTGATTCGTTAATGTTGCCACGCTTAGTGGGAATCACATAAAATGAGTTTTCACCAATCAAATAAATCACAATTTTATCAGCTGATTTGAGTTTTGCTCTCTTAAATAAATTGGAGGCGGTTTGAATGACTTACGTAACATTTGTGGCTAATTTGTTTCACTGTCCTAGATTGCAAAACGGTTTTGTGAACGTATGCTTTTATTTTTCCATCTTCAGATACTTTTGGCATTGGTGCTTCTTGAGCAGATTTTGGGCTTCATCCGCGTTTTAACATAGTGAAGTATGTACCGATTCCCACCTTCGTCTTGGATTTTGGGCATTAGCTGAATTCGTTTTTGTCATACTGTTTTCAGCAGTCGACGTAAGTCAACGTCATTAAATTTATTGTCAATACTTGACAACAACAAGGGTGAGTATGAACGTGTTCTAAAAACTGGCGTACCAGTTAAACATAAATTGTCGTTAGTTTCTTTTTTATTTTTATTTTGTTCTCTATTTACATTTATTATATTTATATTAGAGAGACTCATAAGTTGAGCCCATCTACTCTTGTTTTCGTTATTATATTTCTAAAGCAATAATGCCGTTGTAAAAAGAAGAAAATTCAAACAACTTTGTTGTATTGTATTGAACAGGTTTTATTGTTTTTGCAGATTTGTTTTATTTTAATATTCACACACTAAATAAAGTGTTGTTTTGTTTATTGCGAGCTGAATAAACAACGACCGTTCACCTTTTTGAATTTTAAATAATAACACTGTGCTCTCGATGCTCGTCAGACTTAGCTGGTGATTGTTCAGTAAACTTTTTGGTATGAAAATGCAAAAAATGAATCTTTAAAGACATTTTAACATTAATACAATGAAAAGCGGTAAGCATTTTTTCTATATGATTGCGCCAGTTCTCAAACCGATTGATTCCTAAAACGTTGTCAATAACCGCTTTTACAGAGTTCCAGCCTCAAGCTCATCCATACTGAGGGCATCTTCAAATAACTTATCCTTCATCAAGCTACGGATATCGGGCCCATTAAGTATTCCTGTAAAAACGAAATATGAGTTTAAAATTTCAACATATTAGTATAAGATAAATTAATACAAACCTTCCTTTATTTTCATACTACTTAATCTTCAAAAAATACGACCTAATTCGTTAAACGAATTTCCATCCGGATTAAGTACTTTAATAAAGTTTTCACATTGCCTAGTTTTATATGTAATTTTTTTCGCAATTTAACTGTTTCACATTGAGGCCAGTCATGTTTGTTGTACTGATCACCACTATGGTAAAAACAGTATAAAAAAATCGTATTTATAGTACTTTAGCGTACAAATTTTAAATCGCGAATATCGCGAATACGAGCGCTAAAACGGCTAATGCCATTGAATTCTGCGTACTCGAATGAGCTTTACCAGCAGGGTGCCCAACTTGTTAAAATTTGCGACTAGCACAGTGTAATTAAATAAAAAACATTCGAGGCTGGGCTGGTTGTCGGAAGAAGTGCTAGAAGCAAATCATAAAAATGTGAGGAAAGTACGGTTGTCGCATACCCGCAAAACGTCTCGAATAGACACGCATAAGGATTTCATGACTCTTTTGTTAATATCCTTAGATCCAATTATGTTGTCAAGAGGGATTATTAAGGTTGAAAATAACATAGATTCTAAAGATATTTATAATATATAATATAATATATACAAAAAGAAAGTGTCGTTAATGATGAAGAGTGCGTTCCAACTAGTGGCGATGGGGTTTGAATGGATTTTTTTAAATTAGTTGTGCGTGATCGTGCGTGATTAATATTTTTCTCATCGCGAGTATGCGTGACCGTGAGTCAAAACAGTCAAGTTCTGTACTAATAGCCCTTCATAAGTTTCATGAAATTCGCATAATTTTTGTAAGACTCACCGCCTTTTTTCTATAAAGAATATTGGATAGATTATGATGGGTTTAACAAACCTGTTTTCACATTTTTTTTCTTGAATAACAAAGCAAATGGAAAGGCATTTGCTTTTTAGAACATGGGCTGTAGGCATGTCCTTGTTCCGATTTTTTCAAAACGCACTCTTCATCATTAACGGCCATTTCTTTTTGTATATATTGTCCTTCTATTTTTGTCCCATCATTGTATGGTCTGTTGAAATTACACTTCCAAGGTAGTGAAAAGAGTTAGCATCTTTAATTAAATCATCACCGAATTAGAATTAATGCCTGGTTCGAGCGAATTTATCTTCAGCGCTTTCGTGTTCTACGAGTTGATCTTCAGACAGCTACATTCGGTAATGATGTGATTGCTTTTCTTTGCATGTCGCTCTATTTTGAAGACAACAGACATAATTCGTCAGCATATGTGAGATCTTCCAGATGATGTTTAAAGGTCCATCAGATACCACGATTTTTACTATCAATAATTGTTAAAATATCTTCCAGAACTATGAGCATTAGTAAGGACAATATAATCCACAAATGCTGTTTAACTGATTGGATAGGTGGTTATTATAGAGAACTCTGCAACGAAAGTTATCATATTGCTTTGGGGCAATGTCCTCTGCCGTAATATATCCCAGATATATTCTGTTTAGGCTATCGAATTCCGATCTGTAGTCGATGAATACAAGCCACAGGACTGCATTCCATTCGACTGACTGCTCTCTTCAAATGACTAGTCGATGATAACTCCTATTCTGTTTCATTCTTTTGTGTCCCATATTTTGACGAAGAGCGGATTTATTAGGTGGGCAGTATTTTCACATCTCAGCCGATATGTTGTCCACTCCAGAGGATTTGCCGTTCTTCATAGCTTCAATAGCTTTCATAATTTTGCCTTGAAATCTTGAAAAAGGTGCTGGAGGAGGAAGGTCGAGCCTGAGAAATGCTTTTTGAATAACTGAAGTTGGTCGTCTATGGCTGTTATGGTATTGCCATTACTTTCCGTGAGAAGCCGAGATTGACGATGTTTTCTTGCATCAATTTCTCTAGTGATGTCATACAACAGTTTTTTGCCGTGTGGAGTAAATAGAATACGTTTTTATTCCTTTTATACGATTTTGAAAGGTTTGTAGAAATTTTTTTTTATGTTTTTATAATAAAAAATATTGTTCGAAATTAAAACAAAGGTTTTTATGTTGTTCACTTTTTTGTCAAAAAAAAAAGGTTTTTCAGAGTGAGGGCCATCGCGATCCTAAAAATGTTTTATATATCACTATAAAATTTACGAACTCAACTTTTATACTTTAGAAAAAAACGTTACGTGTTTCTGCTCCATTTTTTTTTGCATTTTTTTCAAAATTTCACCTCTTTTCTGTTTTTGCTCATCTTGCATAGGTAGATAGGAGTAGGAAACCTTTTTTGTCGGTCATAAAATGTTTTTGGTTTCTAAGTTGTTTTAAAAAAAATAATTGTTATTATTTTCAATAAAATTTATTGTTACTAATGTAAGTAAATTATTTATTATCTATACATATAATTAAACTGTGATTTTCTCTCTGCCTGTCTGTCTGTTTGTGTTCGCATCACGTAAAATCTACTGGATGAATAGTAATAAAGTTTTGTGGAGAGGTACCTCAATATCGTGGTTCAAATATAGGATAATTTTTTCCGAAAAAAAAAATTGAAAATTCACATGGACATTTCGGGGGTGTGATTGGAGGGATACCTCCCCCTGCCCATAAAAACATAAAAATTTTATTTTTATGGTACTAAGGCGTATGTAATCCATTTCTATTAATAATTACATTATTTTTGCAAATAATATTTTATGTCACCGCCCAAAAGGGGGCGGGCGAAAAATAGCATTTTAGAAACTTTAGGTTTTTGAACATTCGCTGACTATAAAAGTTATATTTTCTAAACAAAAGTATGGGAAAACTTAACAAAAAATGATTTTTTCAGAGGTAGGATTAGTTCTTCTAAGAGAAACTTTTTTTTCCTTGGTCCGATATTAGAGCTTTAGCAGCCTATGAGATTTTTCTGCCAAGTTTCATTAATCTAATGGCGCTAGATTAGGGGCCAATATAAGCTAAAAAAAAGTAATGACCGGATAGATTGGCAAAATACCCCTATACGCTCTGTGAAGGTCCCTTCAGCTCTTATGATTGCGCAGCACGTAGTTTTTTATTACTTGTTTTGGATTTGTCTCGTTGAGGTTATGCTTCACGTCGTTTTTCTATGATTTCCCATGTGGCGATACTCATCAAATCTTTCATTAATCGTAGCTGGAGCCAAGTACTTTCTTACTTTTGTGTACAAATAAAGTTTTACAAAATACCAGATCGATTAAAGGTTTTGTGATGAAATATGTTCCAGCGGCGTTGGTGTAAACTCGATAACACACAACGAATTAGTTCTGGCGATATAAGTTTAATTTGGTTCTTGTCTCTTCTGTCCGTACTGTACGCTGACAATGGTAAAACCACAGTCAGGTTAGGGCCAACACGGCTAGGTACTGACGTTAACCTTGATCACATCACGTACACTGACAAGTCCCCCGGGGCACTTATGGTGCATGTGAAACTTGTCTCAGCTTTGTCCAATGCTTTCGGAGAAAATGGTTACACCTTACGCTGGGGTTCGCGTAACCTGAATATGGAAGAAGAGGTCTGTGTAATATAGTGTCTTTCGAGGACCTACCAGTGTCCAAACGACTGGTAGCCCCACTGGTAGCCGACGGGAACCCGTAGCCCCACAGAGATCTGCTCATCACTGTGACCGGTTATTGGTGAGGCCCCTTTAGGGTACACGTGGTGGCTGTGGTTTGGATCAAGCTTTGCAGAGACGGTGCAAACTTATTCAAAATGGGCTGTTGCATTCTCCACAGGAAAGGCACCAATAAAGTGTCAGGTGTTTCCAAAAGACACCCTAAACAAGGTTAGAACATGGGTCGGTCCATGCTTTCCGAGTTATATATATGTTTTCCGAGTTATATATATATTGTTACTCATTGTGCGGTACTTTTATTCTACAATAGGGGTGCTGGTCTACATTATTGTTTCACCCGGTGGTAACACCACCGTCAGATAAGTTGCTAACGTTAAATCTTGACCACATTTGTAATATGCTGACAAGATTAGATTTGTTGCAAAAAATCGATCAGATGTTCTATATTACAGTCTATTACGCTTAGTCCATGCTTTCCAATTACGATATAAGTTGTTCGTAGTATGGCTTCTTTCCTTCTTTGATTGGTTTCCATTCGAGAAAAACTTATGCCATTGCGGCGATGGTCGTCAGTGTTTCTACCCTACCAGAGTTCAAGAACTATAATCCGTCGGGTAATTTAATTCTGACAGACCAATTATATATAGTTTAAGTCTGTTTAATTTTTGGAGGGAACGAACTCGATGGATATAGTTTTCAACGAAAAAGTGTCGGGAAGTAGTAAGGGATCACCCCATTTCGAGGTTCCCTACTTTTTTAAAGAAAAAAAAAAACAGAAAATTCAAATTTAATGGAGAATGTTTATTATCATTTGAAAGACCATTATTTGGCATTTATTTTTTAAAGATTATATTTATCAAATGTTGGCCGTTGCTACGTCGCAGATGGTCCATGCGTTGAGTCCAATTTTCGATGACTCGTTCGAGCGTTTCGACTGGTAACTGGCGAATGACACTCGTGAATCGAAGCGGGTTTGTCCGCATAAACTTTAGAATTTACATATCTAAAGTCTAACGGTGTGATAACACACGATCTTGGTGGCCAATCGACCGGCCCAAAACGTGAAATTATGTGCTCACCGAAATGTTCTCTCAATAAATCCATTGATTGATGCGATGCACAGTGACTTCATATAACGAGTGGCCATAAATAGAAAAAGTTATTGTAAAGAGCTGAAATTTGGCACATATATTTAGGTTGGCAAAACGTAACAAAATTTAACAAAATTCGAAGCAAGGATTCGTGTCCTTCCGGTATATCCTGAAATTTATTAGTGTCATAAAAGTTAGAAAAATTGCTAACTGTATGACATTTTTTTATAGTAATTGGATGTGATATTTTTAATGATTTGACCAAATTTGATTCAATTCAGATAAGGCCCACATTAGGCTACAAAAATATATTTTTACAAAAAATTAAAAAAAAAAAAAAAATAAAAGTTAAATAAAATTTTTTTAACTAATTTCCAAGACAAGGCACTTATATTTTTTCAAAAAGATGAATGGACGCCCTCACCTTCAATATATTCTTAAACTTAAGTATATACATATTTTTGCATATTTTTTCGGGTCCATCGAAACTGACTATTTTTTTTAAGTACATATTTTGGCTAAAAACTTCACAATTTTTTTTACAGTGTTGTTATAAATATTTGAATTTTAGGATTTTTACATTGTTTCTGCTACATTTCTGAATAAAACAAATATAATTGCATGCATTTTTATTGAAAAATGAATTCTTGATATTTATTTTTCCAAAAAATTAGTTTTTTTTTTTGTTACTTAAAAATTGTGAAAAAATTATCAAAATAATTCGACTTTAAAGCCGTGTAACTTTTTATAGCTAAAACGCATATGAAAAACCAAACCATCTCTGGAATCACACACAGCTTTCATCCCCTATATATTTTTTGATAAATTTGAGTTTTTTTTTTTTGATTTTTTTCCACTAGACGGTTTACTTTGCTACACTAAAAAAATAACAATAATTTAAATTGGCGCACTTAAGCATAGCTAAATTTTTATTTTTATAAATTAACAAACTTTTTGTTATAAAATGAAAGAAAAAATATCCCGGTAATACTTGAAAATTTTGTTTCTTCACTATTATATGTTTGCTTATCACAACAAGTTTTGTTTTATTTTATTAATATCATTCTTATAATGATGCATACACTGTTATCGACATATGTAATTAAAAATACCGTTTATATACTTAAAACATAATACAACAACTAATCTAGTACAAATTTGGTTTATTTGCCAACTAAATTCAATTATTTGACCCTACGAAGTACATGCTCATTTTTATTCCTTTTTTATACAAAATTGTAGTTATTTCAAACCACAATTTTGAAGAGCCATATCTTTAAGAAAAATTATTATTTTAATCTAATTTTTTTTTACGCTTATTAGTAAAAGTGTCTTTTATTAAATACCATTAGCCATTTTTTTAATTTCCATAATTGGATTTTTCTATATATGGCCACGCTCACAACACTGTGCGATGTGTGGAAAGTGGCGCCGTCTTGCTGAAACCATATGTCGCCGACATCACGAGATTCAATTTCAGGCAACCTTCGCACCTTCATAATTTTTAAAGAAATATGGAACGATGATTCCACCGGCCCACAAACCACAGCAAACCGTTGTTTTTTCTGGATGAAGTTTAAGCTCTTGAATCTCTTCAGGTTGGTCTTCGTCCAAATGCGGCGATTTGGTTTGTTTACATACCCATTGAGCCAGAAACGTCGGAATCTTCTTGGAACTTTTCAAGAGCCCATAGAGCAAAGCGATTCTTTCTTTCCATTATGAAATGCCAAACAATACTAAAAAAAAAATAACATGACAGCATGGCACGACTCGTACGTGATCTGTCAAAAAAATGCTATTGAAAAAAGTACCTCGAAATGGATCACCCTTTATTTGTAGATTTAAATTGTAAGACTTTAGTTAGTTTTAACATGTGTTTTGCACCTCCAAATCAGAATTAGATAGTTTTTCAAATTGTATATTTTTGATTATTAACACAATAGTATTGAAGTTAACAATGTCAAAGCCGTGCCCGCTCTGGGAAATTATGAATAGATACTTTTTTAAATGAATTAATTATATATTTAGGATTAAGTTCCTTATTATAAAATAATAAAGAAAAATGAGACACTAGCAGAATGTAATGGATTTTCTGGATCGCTTCATCCGTCTGCAGCATTTTTCGCAACTATTGTATTGTATTTAAACAACTTATACAAAGAAATTGGATATGAGAAATTTTATTAAATTTGTTTGTTCCGTGGAAAACCTTGCAATTGATGGAGCTAAAGTTAGAGTTCGACGGCGAAATATATAGGTGTTATTCTAGTCTTAAAACTATCATGGAGTCATAAAACTGGCTGGGATATCACAGGATATATGGGCGACTACACGACATCCAGATTGGTTCGCGAATGTCGGATATCTCTAGATGAGATAGCGAAACATTCCAACCTGGAACTCTTTTGGATACTGGGACACGAAGGCGTGCCCAAATATATAATTGCGGACGAATTCGCTAGATCTTACCTTAAGGAGCAGGTAATAAATCAACTAGTCCTCTAAGCTGCTGTAAAGACAACTTTCAGCAGGAACTACTGGGAGCCGCGCAGACCAGTTGGTCAAACGAGGTCTCCTGCACAATTTCGAGGCTTATGTGGCCTCAGGATGATTGAAGGAAGACTGCAAGCCTACTGAGAACCCCACGAGAACAGATGGTTACACTTGTGTCTGTGTCATGGGTGTCCATGCTGTACAAGTTGTCATGATGGGGAGGAGGAAAGGACGGTGAATCAATTCCTCTGAGTAGGTTTTTAAAAACAAAACCGGCTGCCTGTCCAACCTAACCTTACAAATAGAAATTCTTATTTTTTTTTTGTTTTTTGATTTCATATTTATTTATTGTATCTTCAATATGTTTGAACTAACAATAATTACTCATATCTTAAGTCTAAAATAAAATATACTTTTTAAGTCCAGCCAGTGCAAGACAAAAAAAATGTATGTTCCACGATTGTTGAAATTATTTACGGGTCATCCCTCTATTGTACGCCCAAGAAAAGCAGTATCTCTTCTTTTTAGTCTAATGTAACCAGGAGCATTAATTATGTTACGCGCCAGTGGATTTGGATGAGTTTCAAGCTTTTTCAAATACGTTACCGAATGTTTCGCTATTTCTGATTTAACTGTTGGCACGTTTAGATCTTTGTGAATATTAGAGGTTTTGATATACCAGGGAGCAACTGTGATCATTCGAAGAATCTTATTTTGGCACCTTTGAATTTTTTCAACATTGATAGCTGAGGCAGTGCCCCATAATTGAATCCCATAGCACCAAATTGGTTTAAGTATCGACTTGTAGAGTAGTAATTTGCAATCTAAGCTAAGGATAGAGTTTCTGAAAATAAGCCAGTTTAGTTCGACTGCTTTTAACTTCATTTGTGTCAACTTGGATTCTTTGTGGCTTTTCCAAGTAAGGCACCGGTCAGGATGTATACCGAGGTATTTGACGTCTGAAAGCTGGGGTATCATTTGATTATTTATGCGAATAGGGGGGCATGAGTCCCTACGCAGTGTGAAAGTTATATGAGTGCATTTTTGTTCATTCACCTTAATTCTTGTAACTAATTGCAAAATTTTTCATTTTTATTGTTTTTTTTTTTTTGAAACATAACATACCCTCCCCAATGATGAGCACAACCGTGTTCCAAAGTTAGTTTTTGGAGATAAAAAATCGTTACACTCTTTTCTTATAATTTCAGTTTCTTTCTGATCTATCTATCTCTTGCAGATAACACACTAGGATATTTCTTAGGCAGTAAACATATATATATATATATATATATATATATATATATATATATATATATATATATATATATATATTTCTATTTTGAAGTGACAAAGCATCAAAAGCAATAAAAGCGTGGCAAAAGCACTACGTTTGCATCTTTGCATCAGCTGTGGTTGGCAAAACAAAACTGTGTGGCTGAAAAATTATATATTATAGGTTATGTCAGATGTAATTACACATGTACGATTGAAAGCATATTTTGACAAACACATGAAATTACATATTACATACAAACTGACAAATCATATGACAAACACACGTCGCAACGCGTCGTGTAAAACCACATTACGATTAAATAAATGACTATTAAAAATATAACGTCAACACTGCATGAGTAAGCTTTTGCCACTATATTCTATATAATTAAAAAAAACAATAATTTAAACTTATAAAAACTTTTTAAACTAAGAATGATCGCAGATTATTGATAATACGTACCTGATGCAAATCGCGCTAATCCATTATGATACAAGAAAACCCGCAAAGGATTAATTGAAGTTACTAAGACATATAAACGCAAATCGAATTTACTTCCATTTATAAGCAATGGACGCTCAATGTACTTTTGAACAATAAGTGGCTTTCGTTTTGGTATTTGCATCCATCTATCGATTACACGAATTCCAGTACCTCGGGCACTCGCTGGTGGTTTTATGATCCATTTAACCTTTTTTCGAGCGTATTTTGGCCAATTTCTACGCAATTGTTTTAAATCATTTGGAATTATATAAGTTCTGTCAAAAAATACAAAATTTATACGAGTTGTTCATTTTATTTGTAATTGGTTGTACATTACACTCACTTGGGCATAAAGCCGAAATCTCTTTTTCCATGTTTGTCCATTAGTTTAACCAAGTTTTTCCAACAGGAATCCTTTCGGCCGATTTTAAAGGAACCAGGCAAATGATTTATTTTTTGATATGGCCTTATTGTTTTGAAACAAGGCGACTTCATATGCCTTCCCCATACGCCCATCCATTCATTTGTTTCTAAACAACAATAATCCAGTCTATTAGAATGCTTTATTTGGCCTGCCCTTTACCCTTCACCATAATAGAAAAATTACGTTTTTGTCATAAGTTGTTTTGCATGCTTTAAAAGAAACCCGTTAGCTGTAAACTTTTTTTTATTATTTGTGTTATGTTAGGGATTTTGAGTCTGTTGAATAACTAAAAGTTTTTACTAACCACCAAACCTAAAGTGGCGCATTTAGCGCTATCTGTGCAAAAATCTCATGTAAAAACAAAATGTATGAATCAAACCCAAATAACATGGAGACTTCGCTTTGCAACTGGAACATCTAAATGTGACAGCGATTTTATCTCTATTAGACTGCTTTTACAATAGACAGAAATAGGGCAGACATTTTTTTAATTCCCTTTTGCTCTATCTTAATGCTTTCACAATTGGACATAAACAAGAAAGACAGATTTATCCATATTAATTTTAGCATTTATTTACTTTACATGTGTGTATATTTGAAAATCTGTGGAACATGTAGTTTGTTAAGAAATTTTAAGCAAGTAGGCGCCGACTTGAGAAATATAATGTGAGGAAACACAGAAAAAAGCAAAAAGCAAAAAAGAGAAACGAATACGATCTCTACCTCTTCAACCCCTTGCCAGCAAATCTCGTCTGTCTGCCCTATTTCTGTCTATTGTGAAAGAGGACTTATGCATTTCTATTTGTTGGGTTTTATTATATACAGTAATTTTCGCTTAATTGAGTTTTAAAAAATTCACATTTTTTGTTGCAATTAACCGAAGAATCAAATAACCGACACTCGTTTAATTGAGTCTGTGAATCAATTAGCCGGAACTCGATTAATTGTGTCAGTGAATAAATTATCTGGATTAATTGATTCTCTGACACAATTAAAAAATCTCACTTAATTACTGGATGTTTTCAATAAAATAAAACACCTTGTATTGAACTTCAAAAACTTTATTCAAATATATGTACATATGTATGTACATATATTCTTTTATATAAAATAGATGCATGTTACTACCTATGTTAATGTTTATTAGGCAAATGTTAACTTAAATAATTGCGACTTATTTAAAAGGGAGTTTCCCTGTTATCGCAGGTAGTTATTAAAGGTATAGATTCATATGCTGATCCGAAAAAGATAATAGCTGGCCTTAAAAAAGCGGATTTTTAGGTAAAAATAAAAGCAGAAATAGAGAACGTGGTCCCCAACCACTTTTCCGAGTTAAACACGAACCTGGAGATATGAGTTTAAGAAAATGATATACAATCTGAAGTACCAACTGCACTGTAAAATTGCTGTAGAGGAACCACATTAACTGACTATTTGGAACTCATGCAAGAAGAATGGGTCTCCATTACAAGGACTTCTGCAGAAATTGTCAAGATGAGGAAGAGGAGGAAACTGTCGAACACCTACTTTGCCATTGTCCTGCGTTAGAACGCCTCCAGCACCTTGGACAACGGTGCTTCCTGAACGTCTCTTGTGTTTCACTGCAGGAACCGAGCAGAATCAACTCCTTTCTGAGGAGTGGTGGATAGTTTTCCAACCCGATAATCTGTCTCAGCCAACCTGCCCTCCATGGCATTACCTTATTTTTGTTCTCTCTAGCCTATATCTGTCTAATTCTGTTTTATATTTTATCAATGATTTCTTTCTTTCCGTTATACCTCTTTCCTTTTCCTTTCCTCTTCTTGCAGGTAACACAAAGGGACCAGCACCTGGACCCAAGTGAGCTACATTGAAGCTGTCTGCCTTAACCTAACCTAACCACACAAACGATCAGGTCCTGGTCAGTGTCTAAATTAGCAAGAATATGGCCATATTCTAAGTTGTCATCGGTTTGAGTTGAGTGTGGCGAACTAGATTGTTCCCCTCAATGCGACAAATCAAAGGATGGCTGGAAGGTTAAAAAATGTAACAATTGCAGTGGAAATCACACTGCTAACTACAGTGGCTGTCCAGGTTAAACTATGGTAAGGAAGTCTTCTCAAAAATTAAATACTCCGCCAAAACAGGCACAATAACGTCCGAATGCTCATTATCCTCAGTTAGCCCAACCAACAACCCAACATGTTTAAAAGGCGGGTATGTTAAACACCAACATAAATCTAGTACAAAAAGCCACACCGGGAACTAATTCTACTCTGAATTTGCACCCAGAACCTAAAGAACAAACACCATCTGGTAACTATAATCGTTAGTGCATTTCTTAAACAGTTTTATGAGCTCTATGAGCAACATGATGCAAGAAAATGTTGCATGTGGTAATTAACAAACCATGAACTGTTTCAAAATATATTTCTGGAACGAAAACGGCTTACGCCAACATAAAAATAAACTCGTCTACTTCCTTAAGAACCAAAAATTGATGTCATGCTGGTTTCAGAGACTCACTTAACAACAAATAGCTTTTTTAAAATCAGCTGGCAGAGCATGCATGGTTTAGCAATACTAATAAAGGCTCGAATTAAACATTATTTACTGCGCGATTTTTGTAAGGACTATCTTCAAGCAAGAAATATTTGCATTGAAGAATTACATCAAAACTTCGTTATTTCTTCGATTTATTCCTAGATTTCAGATATCAGGCAAACATCGATTTCTTTAAATCACTAGGTCCCTGTTTCATAGCATCAGGCGACTACAACGCTAAACATACGTTTTGAGGATCCGCTAAGAACACTAGAAGACGTAGAGCAGAGGCTTATTGATTTTGATTAAAAATTTAAATCAGCTGCCCAACTTGCAACAGTAACCCGAAAACTAATTAGACTCAATCTAATTAAACTAATTAGTCGAGAGGCTCTTGGCTGAAAAAAGAAAAAGTCGCAGAGTGGCAATCACACAGATCTCCTCAACTTAAAAGCAGACGTAAAGAATGCACGTAACAGCTAAAAGAGTTACTAGAATCCGGAAGAGCAGCATCCCTAAAAATTATTTAGAAGACCTTGATCCAACTCCTCAATCAGATTATTCACTATGACGTGCGTGTAGAAAACTGAAAAGACCCGTTGTATATAAGCCTCCCTTGCGAACTTCGTCTAGAGGTTAGGCAAGGAATGATACCGAAAAAGGCAATCTATTTGTTGGACATTTGAAAAAGGCTTTGAATCCAAATGCTTTGACTGATGCAGTTGAGTTGCCAGCTGTTGAAGCTAGTGCTGCAATACCTGTAAGATTTAAATTTAGTGATATTGAAAGGGAAATAATTAATTTAAACACCAAGAGAGCCCCTGGATTAGATAAAACCAGTAAAAAGATGTATAGCTCGCAAAATTATTTTTTATATTTAACGCTATTTTACGCCTTGAGTACTATCCTCCAGATTGGAACGTTTCGTTAATAACTAACCTAAACCAGGAAAAGACCACACAAAGGTAGATTCATACAGGCCTATAAGCCTCTTATCAAATATGTCAAAGCTGTTTGAAAGGATGTCAATAATTAATAACTAATCTGAACCCCATTTAAGCGACAAAGAATGTATTCCAAACCATCAATTCGGCTTCAGAAAAAACACAGTATAATCATAAACTCACAGGTTAGTCAATGGTATTGAGAAGACCTTTGAAGAAAGAAAATACCGCGCTTCGCTTTTTATCGACGTTTCTCAAGCATTCTATAAGGTATGGCACGTTGGGCCAATATACAAGTTAAAACTGAATTTGCCCGTAAACTTACATATATAAGCTGTTAGGTAGTTATTTAACCGATCGAAAATTCATTGTGAAAGAAGAAAAATTTGTAAGCTCACCTGAGCCAATTGAAGCCGGAGTTCCCCAAGGTATTATATTAGTGCCCATTTTATATTTGTTGTATACATCAGATATGCCAACTAGTGACCGAATCCACACATCGACCATTTGCTGACGACACAGCTTTTTTAAGCATTCACGAAAGTCCCGAAGTAGCATCACAATATTTACGCATTAAATTTAGAAAAATGGTTGAAGAAATGGAGTATAAAGGTGAATGAACAATAATGTACTCACATAACTTTTACACTGCGTAAGCACACGATATCTCAGCTTTCAGACGTGAAATATCGCGGCATACATCTTGACCGGCGTCTTAGGGTGCGTACAGAGTAGCCGCTTGTTGCCGAGCCGACTGAGCTTATTGCGAGAACCAATGCGAGAAAACTGGTACAATACAAATTAGAACAAATAAGCGCGAACAGGTTATAGGGGGCGCCGAGCTGGCCAGAGCGCAAAGCAGATTGAATGCGAGAAAACAGTTTCAAAGCGTATTTCAGCGCCGAACACATTGTTTACGTTATGATTTTAACTTGTTTGAAAAACATTAAAAAAAAATTAAAAACAAAAATTAAGAAAAAGTAAATAAAACATGCAAACAAAAAATTAAAAAGAAAATAAAAATTACAAAATAAAATAAAAATGAAACAAAAAAATTCAAATAAATAATAAAAATTAAATTATAACAATTATAAAAAAAAAAAAATTATAAACATAATTTAAAAAAAAATGTAATAAAAATTTCAAAAATAATTCAATTTCACAAACACGAATGAACAACAAACCCAAATGCATACAAACATATGTACATAAAACACAAATAATAGATAAAATATCAGCGCTGATTCTCGCATCCACTATGCACACTCAAATTTGTTTCTCGCATGAACAAGTTCTCGCAATAAGCGTGAGTCAGCTCGGCTCGGCAACAAGCGGCCACTCTGTACGCACCCTTACTTGAAAACGCTACATAGAATCAAAGTTATCACAAATAAAGTCAAAAGCAGTCCAACTAAACTGGCTTATTGGCAGAAATTCTTCTCTCGCTTTAGATTGCAAACTTTTATCATACAAATTAATTCTAAAACCAATTTGGTGTTATGACATTCATTGCCTCAGCTAGCAATATAGAAAAAATCCGAAGGCTCCAAAATAAGACTCTACGGATGATCACAGTTTCTCCCTAGTACATAAAAAACTCGAAAATCCACAAAGATCTTAACGTGCCATCAGTTAAAGCAGAAATCCGCTAGCCCGCAACATACATTGCTTATCAAGGGTATGACCCGCAATTGATAGCAGCAACCGTGAAACATACAATTTTTTTGTGTAGCACTTTAGATATGAGTAATTATTGTTAGTTCAAATATATTGAAGTGACAATAAAGAAATATGAAGGAAAAACTTTTTATCAGTACCGATTAGCTGGTACCATATTTTGCAATTCTCGTAGCTAAAGCTATCGCCAAAATTAGAAAAATGAACACAAAAATTATGTTCATTCAAAACTACTCTCTAACAGCTACCCTTCAATGCCAGGAATTTCGTTGTAATTTATTTTCCTGCAGCAGAAGCAAATGAACAAGGACCATAATGAAATCGACAGCAGTAACACTCTATTATTTCAATTAAATGTTCTTGTAATTTTGTTACACATATGTATATAGACAGACTTGCCTGTACTCTCAATTCCTCGTTGTTTTGTCATTCGTAGTTTAAAAACAAAATCACAGAACCATGTTCAATCGAACTTTCCATGAGTAAGAGAAAAAACAATTTCAATATACCTAGAATAAAACACTTTGTTAATTAAACTTGCCCTGATATCTTTAATAAAAAATAGTTAGTGTTCAAACAGAATACTTCGGCACTTGAGGCAATTTAAATCGACAGTAGCAGCTTCAAATACTCTCATTTATGAAATGTTTTATGGATTTTCCTTTGTGCATATTTTCATAGTTCATGTTTTTATACCAATGAAATTATATAAAAAACTATATATCCCAGTTCTGTTTCACCATGGTAGGTACTGTAAGTCCGGAAGTCACCACACAAATCTAGCTAGTCCGGGATCAGGGAATGGCGGAATGACAAACGTATTTATAACTTCTCCATAGGTGGTGAAGGGTATTCAAATTAATATATATATATATATATATATATATATATATATATATATATATATATATATTTATTATATAAAAATACTTTTAAGCAAACGCATCCCGCTATTCGCTAAAATTGCGCGCACTACGCGTGGCATAACATTTGAAACTCTCCATTTAAGTACACGATAAAGATCGCTCGGTACATCCGGGCCTTTTAAGGTATTTGAGGAAAACGATAAGTACGGTGGTACATTTGGAAATAAACTAGGTACTAGAAGAGAATCTGGATTTGTCAGCACGTCGGATTCAGAACTAATTGAAGATTCTAACGACAGTGAAGGATCTAAGGAATGAGTTAATTTATAGGCAAACGACCTATAACTCTCTTCGGAGTCAGAAGAAATATCTGAATCACTGCTGTTATCAGAATCTGAAACTATAAATTATAATTTACATACATACAAGTATAGAAATGATATGAATTTCAATAGCAACATTTTTCACATACCGTTATCAAAATCGTCGTAGTCGTCATCATCGTCGCTGATGTCGTCGTTATTATTATTTTTTTTATCTTCGTTTTTATGTTCTTCCTTGTTCTTGCTGCTATCACAGGTTATTTTTTCCAAGTCTTTACTATAGATAGCAGTGTCTTGCATTTGTGTACTATCGTCAATAGATTTCTTCTCACATGGTGGCGTTCCAACAGCCGTATCTTTCCTCTCGTCCTTAGCCTCATTATTAATCTTTAATTTTGATCTTTGCAATCGAATGTGGGATGTTGATAAACGAGACAATCGAGGACTTTGAATATTGTATATTAAAACGCGACGATTTTTAGGAGGGGGTGAATGTTTTTTTCCAGTAGCAGTACCTTAAAAAAATAAATTATGCAACAAACTGTTAAAATAACTAACTAATGTTAAAATAACTAATGTTTAATATAAATTAAAATTTTAAACATTATAAAATATTTATCACTAAATATTAATTAAACACTATAAAAAAATGTTTGATATTTTATTTTCAAACTGGCATTGCAAAAACTCTACGTTGAGTTTCAGTAAAACGAATCCTAATTTTTAACATTAAGAATAATGTAAGATATCTGTATGTGTTCTGAAAACGAGCGCTTTCATATTTGTTTGTTGTTTCATTACACACTTACGAAGAAATAACTTCGTATACTGTTCACTGAAAAATGGGTTAAAACATCCTTAAAGTACACATAATAAAAGTACAAACATATAAACTGTAGAATTTAATCTAATGGAATTTTACTTTATTTTTACAAAAGTTTTTTTAACATCACTAAATTTATGGTGCCTATTTTGTATGAAGCACAATAGTTCGAATATGTAAAAAGCAATTTGAAAAACGAAGCACAAAACGTTTCGGAAGTTAGAAGTCTTACGAAAAGTTCACAAAAGTAAAATAAATAGATATACTTTGACACAAGACCAAGTTGTGTTAACTCAAAATAGTCGTAAAGCAGCTCTGAGTTGACGTACAACTCGCGTCATTGTCATTATTTCTAAACAGCGGTCTTGTGTCTGTTTCTCTATCCTTGAGAGTTTCGCGGGTTCACTATCGCATTGGCTTATGATTTGCCACGATGGATTGTATTTAGCTACGTTTGCTTTTTGGGTTTCCCATTAATTATTTGCATTCATTTGTTGGTGTTAATAGTACATGTGATAGCAACTTATGTTAAATTTCAATAAATATGGATGCATAAAAGAATAAAGAAGTAGAAATCTGTGTAATTCAAAAAGTCACAAATTGCTGAATGAGTTAATAAAGAAAAATCTACAACTGGACGAAGGAACTAAAATTTGATAACAAAAATTAAGCAACTGGTTGAAATTAGTAGAAACCAAATAAAAATTCACAAGTTACTTGACAACTTTCACTTCCCGTTTGTGCGTTGATAAGTGCGGACACGATTTTTATAAGCTCGGAATTAACAAAAAAAAACAAAAACAAATTGTGTGTAATAAATTTAAACAAAAGCAAAAAACAAACTTGTTTTAATACAACAACAAAGTTGTCTGTAAAATTGTTTTCTCTTCCTTTTTTTTACAACGACATTATTGCTTTGCACCTTTGAAAATAAAAACAAAAACAATAGGGGTTAATGAGCCTCTTTAATTTAAGTTAAAAAAGGGGACAATATTGAAACAAATAAAAACAAAAAAAACTGAAAATAATTTGTGTATAAATGCCTCGCCAGTTTTACGTGCTCAATCTTGTTTTTGTTAAGTGAAGAAAACAAAATAAATAAAACTAAATCGCCTTTTGAACACAGTATTACCAAAACTAATATGGATAGTGTAGAAAAACCCAAGACGCAAATGGGAATGGACAGATACATTAAAAAGAGGTCGAAGCCCTAAATCTTCTCAGATTGCCCGGATGTCTAAAGTACTTAAGGATAAGGAGGCTAACGGAATAAGTTCTCAAAATCGTTTTGCTATCTTAGATAGCGAAACAAGCACCATGGTCGTTCAAACCACCTCCAATTTATTTAAGGGAGAAAAACTCGAGCGACTTAAAAATAAGTTAATTTCAGTTATTGGTAAGAACTCATTTTATGTAATTCCCATCAAGCGAGATATGAGATTGAAAAAGAACGAAATACACCCTATTTATAATTTGAAATATCTGTTACACCGCAAAATAAGCGTAGAGCAACCGCATAAGCGTTCAGACCCGTATAGTATCTAAATTGCCAAGAATATGGTCATACTAGGGCTTACTGCAAGTTGTCTCCGGTTTGCGTTATGTGTGGAGAGCTACATTGTTTCGCCCAATGCGACAAAGCAAGGGATAACTCGAAAGTTAAAAATGTACCAATTGCGGTGGAAATTACACTGCTAACTACAGAGGATGTCCAGTTTTTTCCATGGTAAGCAAAAACACTTAAAAAATTATATACTCCTGCTAAGCACCCGCAATATCGAGCAAATGCTCATTATCCTCAGTTAGCCCAACCAACAACACAACATGATTCATGCGCAGATATATTAAATACCAATCATACTTCAGTACACAAAGCACAACGACAACTAATTCTACTCCAAATTTTCACCCAGAACCTAAAGAACAACCACCATCTGGTAACTATAATCGTCTCGAAGAAGGCATCTAGACATTAGTTCACTCGTTAAACAGTTTTATGAGCTCTATGAGCAGCATGATGCAATAAATGGTACGCATGCAATCTATGACATTGCAAGCGGTACTAAACAAACCATGAACTGAACTCGAATACTTCCTCAAGAACCAACAAATTGATGCCAGGCTGATTTCTGAGACACACTTAAACACAAATAGCTTTTTTAAAATCAATGGCTATATTTTATATGATACTAAGGACCCCCGTGGAAGAGCATGTGGAGGCTCGGCGATACTTATTAAGGCCCGACTCGAACATTATTTACTGCGTGATTTTTGTGAGGATTACCTAAGCTTTGATGAAGAATTTCCTCAAAGCTTAGTTATTTCTTCGATTTATTCACCTCCTAGATTTCAAATATCGGAAAGTCAGTATAGCGACTTCTAAAAATCACAACGCTAAACATACGTTTTGGGGATTAAGCCTAATAACTCCAAAAGTTCGTGTTTTGTTTGACACAATTTCAAAAATGCGTCTGAATGTGATATCGAGTGGACAACCCAGCTATTGGCCTACTGATCGGCAAAAAATACCTGATGTTATTGATTTTGGCGTGATTAAGGGTATTCCGTCTATATATGGGACAAACAAAATATTGTATCACCAACAACTAGCACAAGCATTAATTGGTTGAAATATAGAAAGTATCTTAGTACTCATTGTTTGGAAAACATCCCGCTAAGAACCCAGAAGACGTAGAGCGGAGTCTTATTGATTTTGACCAAAACCTCAAATCAGCTACCCACCATTCAACAATAACCCGACAGCTGCTAGATACAATAAAATTTATTATGCAGATGTCGAACGGCTCTTGGCTGAAAAAAGAAAAATTCGTAGAGAATGGCAATCACACAGATCTCCTGAACTCAAAATCAGACTTAAAGAATGCACGAACCAACTAAGAGAGATGCTGGAATCTCGTAGCATCCCTGAAAAACTATTTGGGAGACCTAGACGGAATTCCTAAATCAGATAATTTATTATGGCGTGCTTATAGAAACCTTAAAAGGCTATTCTTACGTAAGCCTTTCTTGTGAACTACATCTGGAGGCTGGGCAAGGAGTGATACCGAAAAAGGCTATTTATTTGCTGGACATTTGAAACGGGTTTTTACCCCAATTATATCGACTGATATAGTTGAGTTGCCAATTACCGAGGCTAGTGCTGTAGTACCGCTATAATTTGAATTCGCTGATATTGAAAAGGCATTGATAAAACCAGTAAAAAGTTGTTATTTGAGTTGCCCCGTATAGCTCGAAAAATCAATCTTTTTAATTTTAATGCATTTTACGTCTTGAGTACTTTCCCACAGAGTGGAAGGTGTCCTTGATTACTATGGTTCCTAAACCAGGAGAAGACCACAAAAAATTTGAATCATACAGGCCTATAAGCCTTTTATCTAATATGTCAAAGCTGTTGGAGAGGATGTTAACAACTAAGCTGAACCCTATTCTAAGCGACAAAGGATGTATTCCAAACCATCAATTCGCCTTCAGGTAAAAACGTAGTACGATCGAACAAACTCACAGGTTAGTCAATGTTGTTAAGAAGACATTTGAAGAGAGAAAATACTGCTGTGCACTTTTTATCGACGTTTCACAAGCATTCGATAAGGTATGTCATGAAGGCCTAATATATAAGCTAAAACTGAATTTGCCCGTAAACCTATATAAGCTTCTAGTTAGTTATTTAACCGAACGAAAATTTATTGTGAAAGGAGATCACACTGCGTAAGGAATCGTGCCCCCCTATTCGCATAAATAACCAAACGATATCACAAGTTTCAGACGTGAAATATCTCATACATCTTTATCGGCGCCTTACTTGGAAACGCCACATAGAATCAAAGTTAACACAAATTAAGCGAAAAGCAGTCCAACTAAACTGGATTATTGGCAGAAATTCTACTCTCGCTTTAGATTGCAAACTTTTATTATACAAGTTAATTCTAAAACCAATTTGGTGTTATGGCATTCAATTATGGGGTACTGCCTCAGCTAGCAATGTAGAAGAAATACAAAGGCACCAAAATAATTTTTACTTTACGTTGGGTTCTTTTAATTGCAAAATAAATACACACTGTTATTACTTTTACTGTAAGTCACTTTATTTATTTAACACCACTGTTCAAAAATACAGCAAACTGTTAAACACTCTTAAAATTCGACAACTTAACTCTTTGACTTTTAAATTAATACTGCCATACTACTCGCCAGCACGATTCGCTTATATAGGTGATTTAAAAGCACCAGAATGTTCTATTCCAGACAGATCTGGCAGGTTCGATTGTTATTGCTCTTGTTTTCTGTTTGTGTGTTTGTTTATTTCTTTATACCTGTTGTGTGGCTGTTTATTTGTTTATGCTTGTATTTATGTATGTGCCTGTGTATTTAACAGAAGAGTGTTTATTTAATGTGCGTGTGTGTATATGCGTATATGCGAATGTTTGTATGAGGCGTTTCTTTCTTTCATCATCGTAAGAAAACAAACCATTAATGTTGTTGTTGTTCGAGAGTATTGTTGTTCAGAGCCTATAATGAATAAATTCTTCTTTCGTAACAATAAGATTCTTCCTATGATGCTCCTTGGTATATAAAAAACTCGAACATCCCTAAAGATCTAAACGTGCCATCAGTTAAAGCAGAAATAGCGAAATTTCCCATAAGGTAGAAGCTCAACCGAATCCACTGGCCTGTAACTTACTAAATGAACCTGGTTACATTGGACTAAGAAGAAGGGACACTGCTTCTCTCATCCGTAGAGGGATGACCCGCAAATAACAGTAACCGTGAAACATGTATATTTTTTTTTGTCCAGCACTGGTTGTACTTAACAAGTATATTTTTTTAGACTTAAGATACTTATGAGTAATTATTGATAGTTCAAGTATATTGAAGATACAATAAATAAAAATTGCGAAAAAACAAGTTATGTACTTGTAAATTATCTGTACTTGAAAACTATTTTATTGTTTAAATTTCTTTTAAAACAACTTTCTTAATTTTTATAATTATAATTTTATTTTTATTTTTAAAATACAAAATATTGAAACTAAAAAGCAAAGTTAACTTCTATATTTTTTTTCTTGTGGGAATAAATCAATAAATCTTTTATTTATTTAACTAACGTCTATAGATTAATATCTTAACAGACCTATAATAATAATTACAAAAACATTAGGATTAACATCATTAGTGAATAAGATTTGAAAACAAAATAATATCATGTTTTATAATATTAACATTTTCGGAGAAATCAATGAAATTGTAAAAGTCATTATAAGTTTTGTTTCGCTATCCAAGATTGCAAAACGAGTTATGGAATACAGTCCATTAGATCCTTTATCATTAGGCACTTTTGACATAGGTGAGAATTCCGAAGATATAGGCTCTTTCCTCCTTTTAATACATTCACGTATCTATCGATTTCCACTTGCGCCTTGGGATTTTGGGCACTATCTATATTTAGTTTGGACATGCTGTGTTCAGAAAGCGAGGATGACTTATATCAAAACGCAATAAATATTCTTATGTTGGTAAAGCTTAAATTTCGTTTATTTTTAATTGAAAATTTGTATTTGCGGTACTGATAGATGTTACGTTTTTCTTACAAAAAACAATGGCATTCGTATTTTAGAACCGCAAAAACAGAAGAAAAATTTAGATTTAGAAATTGCAACATAAATATATTCACATTGCCAGAGACCCTTGTTTGTTAAAGACTTGTGTTAAAGACTTGTGAAAAATTTCTCAGAGAACAAATTAAAAAAAAAAAAGAAATGTGGAAATGTGGAAATGCAAAAAGAAGTTATTGTATTGATGAAAAAGCACGTAATTCGACAAAATTAATTATGATTTATGCATTTGATGGAAGTAATGGCCAAGCCGAGCTGAAAATATTGATTCAAGTATTTTTGCAACCACTGTAATACCATAAAACCTAATCGACACTTTGGTCACCATTTATGATTCAATATTGCTCCCGATCCAACAAGATTTTTAAGTAAAACTCCGAATTAAATGAATAAATTGAAAGATTAGAACTTTGGAAGAATATAAAGCAATCGAAATACCCTTTAACAATGTCAATTAAGGATTTTACATATGTTCAGGATAGAAACCATTTTAAAACCTTCATATGTATTTGTTTAAAAGAGGATTTCGCTGCAAAAACAGTGCTGTAATTTGATAAACTTAAATTTTGTTTCAAATATTTGTTATTGAGTCGTTAGTAATACATCCTATTTTCCGAAATTAATGCTTTCTGTTTTATTTAATATGTTAAATATTTGGTAAATGTTTATAATTACCATTGGGTTTTGTTGGTGTGGCGGGCAGTTTAATGTTTTTCTGAAAACTCTCCTCATTCGCATTTAAATTTTGAAGGTTCTGCTGTCGTTTTGGGTTTTCGTAAATATTTAACGCATTTACATTTTCTCCTGTGTTGTCCACCGGAACAACTGATTGATTGTTGTAATAAAAATGTCCAGCACTTTCCTCAAAGTTAGCCCTTAATTTACGCTTATTTTTGTGTTTTTGCAGAAACAGCAAAGCAGCTTTGGAATCCTCTTCAACATGTTTTTGAGAGATTTTACTGTCATAAATTCCAAAATTTTTACAGTCTATATAATCTCCTTCAGCAAGTTTATCTTGAACCACGTCGTCAAGCTCAGCCGCTGCATCGTTATTGTTTGTAGATTTTTCCTTCAGCACATAATTATAATTCGGCCGATGGTTGTTCTCAATGTCGTTGCAATTATTT
Organism: Phasia obesa; assembly: GCA_949628195.1. Classification (NCBI taxonomy): domain Eukaryota; kingdom Metazoa; phylum Arthropoda; class Insecta; order Diptera; family Tachinidae; genus Phasia; species Phasia obesa. The sequence goes on from OX451216.1 coordinate 81,564,539, forward strand.
GTTTTGACCGACATTAAATCATTTTTGGCTTTTAATTGAACTTCGGTGGAATGAACGTTCTTCTTTGGAAATGGCATTTTGGATGTAGTTGGCAACTTCCTACCTCGCCCTGAACTACGCGCTGATTTAATATTACAAGTATTTTGATTATAGAAGTAAGAAAAATAGTGCTGATAATGTTGGTCACTAACTAAATTTGGACTTGTTTGATCCAAACTGCAAATAAATATAAAAAATAATAAATTAGAAAATCGGAAAAAAGGAAGTCAAAAACTTAAGATACTTGGAGAATAATTGTCTTCTTTTGTGGATTTGTAAGGAGTTAGGTATTATTGTACACAAAAGATAATCTAAAACTTAAATTAAATAAATATTTGTTCAATTCACAATCTATTGTAGGTGTGCTGAGTCGTTGGTTTTTTTTCTATATAAACTTTTGCTACAGCACATACAACAATGTCGTAGAATGATTCTTCAGAAATGGAAAAGTCGTTACGTTCATACTTTTTTATCTTTAAATGATATGTATTTGATATCTGTTCAACTTACAATAACCAATAGGTTGTGAATAGAGTAATTGCATGTTGTATTGAAAATTGTAAAAATTGTTTATGTTGTTTTGTTTAATGTTGTTTATTTATGTAGCATAACAAAAAAAACATAGGCAAATAATATAAAATATAAATAAATATCTATTTATCATATTGAAAAAAAATTAATTTTAAACATTACGATTTCAGTTGCAGACATTCTACGGCTGGCAGTGTTTGGTGATGATGATGATGATTATAATCTCCAACAAAGCGCTCCCCAGCTTTTTTGTAATGTTTCTTATCATTATTGTTATTACTACTAGAATTGTGTTTGTTTACAGAATTCTGATGAACACTGGGTGGTATAATATTGAGGTTACGGAAAATATCGTCGTAATCATTTTTTTTATAACAATGGTACTTATGAGCATGAGCGTTATGGTTGTGATGTTGTTCACTTGGATGAGCTTGGGGGTACTGATAGTCTTGTTGCGGGTGTTTATAAACATTCGGGTTATAATGATAATGGTCATGATGTTGATAATTATGATTATATCTCCAGTATGGTGAAAGTGGTATTTTTGGAATTAAATTAAAATCGTCATCTAACTCATCATTATTCTGGTAATCATATAATGGCATGCCTATTACTTCAAACTCTTGTTGAAAACTTTTTGGCATTTTTACATTAGTATCGTCTTGGAAGTTCAATTTAAGTGTTGGCGGAAATGAAGTATAATTTTTAATTTTTATGCCATCTGCAACAGAACAACAACATCTACTTTCGGCCACTTGTGGCCTACAACGTTGACGTTTTCCACATTCTGTATTATATTTTGAATACATATCAGCTTTCTATGTTGCTCATTTACTTGAAATATAATGGTACGTACACAAAATACGAATTCTTTTAAATTCAGCTTATTCTACATAAATAAATATAATAAATAATATACATTTGTGAATATTACTTGAATAATACATATACATATTTATTTTATTAGCTGCGTTTTGTTACTCGCATTGACTGAATTTTTATTAAACATTTTTTACACCATTATTTCTTTACATTGCACATTGGGTCCGATTGCAGAATAAATAAATAAGTATCCTATTTCTAAGCTACTGGTCAAATTGGGTTAAAACGTGTTATATCCATAGAATGAGGATTAATTAAAAATTTCAATTTGGTATACCGAGTAACAGGAAACAAGATTCTCCATCACTTTCTGTCAAACTTTTTGCTCTACATTATTTACTTTTATTTTTTCACTCGCTTAAGGTACAATTTTGTTTAAATTAGACAGTCCATAAAAATATAAGCTGTAACATTTGAGGTGTACTTTTTTTAGATTTTCTAAAATAAGTTTATTTTTAAATTTTAAAGTAGATAGATAGTAGTGGAGAGACATTGATTAATAATAAAAATGGGTTTTTTTATATATATTTTGGTTTTCAAAGAGTTATAGCGCGCCAACAGGTTGCTAAGCGTTACATATTTAATTTCTCTTTTCTATACAGTTCAAAATATTGCTAAAACACTCAATATAAAACATTTTTTTTGTCTTGTTTTTTGTCTTGTTTTCTGTTTTTTTTTTTTTTTTTCAAAAAAAAAAAAACCATAAAATTTTTAAATTATCATCATAAACTAGGTTGCTGGGAATAAAATTAAGATCTTATATTGTTCAACACAAAATCGTGAATGAAATCGAAAATTCAAAAACAAGCCCATTTTAATGAAAATGATGCAAGTGGAATGGGAGCAACTAAGTCCAGCTCGATATGTTGAATTGTTCCAAACTATACCAAAACGATGTGCTAAAATGCTAGGGCAAGAGGCTTTTCATTATAATATTATCCTAATATAAGGTAAAATTAATATAAAATTCTATATTCATGTGATAACTATATTTTTTTATATGACTTAATTACATACATATATAAGCACAAAATATGCAAAAAAAAAATTACAAAAATACAATATTTTGTATAGAGCAAAATCTAAAAGAAAAATAGGTTTATAGTTTTAAATGATTAAAATTTATTTAATATTGTGTTAAAATCTTTGGTACAACCACGTGAGTGACTTAATTATATGAGCATGTATGTATGAATGCTTTTAATGGCAATTTGCAAGAGCGAAAATGGTGAAAAGCTAATATTTTCCGAGAAACAAAAAAGCGCAAATAATCGTATATTTTCCATTGGAAATGGTTGCATTTTATCTGTTTACAATTACTCTTAAAAAAATATTATTTAAAGATTACAGCTTCTCTGAATTAATTCGTTTTGGATACTGTTCAACCCAATATGCTCTGGATGTTTTTTGTACAACGATAAGGAACTTCTTAGCTAGCGTTGTATAACTGGAGTACCGGCATCTTCAGTTTCTATCCAATGTTTTAATATTGGAATTGAGTAGGATCAGTTCCTTTATAATATGTGGTTGAGCCAGTGTTGGGATTTGTGGTAAAATTGTACCAAATTTGGTACAATCGACACATCAGTGGAACGCTGGTACACTTGATGCTTTTTTGGTACAATTGCATATAAAATTTATTTAATAAATTTTTTTATTTAATCAATATTATTTGTACTTTTTCTTACAATAATAAATATTTCTAATTTCTAAATTGCAACATTCTTGATTTTTGTTCAGGATTTTTATTATTTACTTTGATAAGTAATTTAGTTTGCAAGACGGTGAGTGTCCAGCAGGGGCTAGCATTAGTATTAAAACCACGGGGCAGATACATATTATATGTAGATGCGATCGGGGACGTTCGTCTTACATAAATATAAGCAATTACGAGAGACTGCAATAAGGATGAGTTGAAAGTAAAGGCTAGTGTATTCTGAAATTGCCACAATCCAAAGGTTAGTAAGAGCCAGACATTCAATGAATGTAGCGAATTTTACCAAAATTGATTGAAGAAAGAGAAGGGATAAAAAGGGAACAAAGTTAGTGATCTGCTTCTCTACTCTCTAGATCAGATGATGGAATCCACTTAAATTTTTTTAGTAGGCCAAATCTTTTTAAATCTTTTGTCGACAGCTAAAAGGAAAGGCTGTTTTCTTAACTTTTTTTTAAAGCTCCACTTTTTTTATTTTTCGTTCATATGATCAGAACCACTTTTAATTTTTAATTTTATGCACTGTCGCATTAGATTTATACAATTAACTATTAGTCAAAGAAAAGTGCGCTAGTCTATTGGCCTTAGTTAGGGTTTGAAAAGCTATACACAATTTCCCGGGAAAATTTTTGCTAATTTCCCGGGAAACGGGAAATTTAAAATCAAGAGCATTTTAAAGAAATCTCAGTGGTTCTTATTTTTAAATAAGCATTTCTTTTGCTATCGTTATTGTGCTGAATAAAAAACAAGCATTTTTAAAATTGTAATATTTCTAGAAACTTACAAATATGCTATAGATCGAGAAATACAAAGTGTAAGCGTTTCTTTTTATGTTTTATTAAAACTATGAATTTTCCCGGTAATTCCCGAATACCAATATTTTTTCCCGTTTCCCGGGAAATGAAAAAGTCCGGGAAATCCTAAACCCTAGTCTTAGTGTTGCGGGTTCGATTCCCGCCGAAGACTTTGGTTGTTTTCTGCAGACGCTTTAAAGGAAGACACGAGAGTTAAAAAATTTAGTAGCTAAGGAGGAAATCACACTGGTAACTACAAAATCTATGATGTTGCAGGCAGTATAAACCATAAACTGTTTAAAAAATATGTTTCTGGAACACAAACGGCTTACGCCAATATAAAAATTAACTCGAGTACTTCCCTAAGAACCAAAGGGAACCCAAGAGGTGAAACGGCGTATAAACAGGACGGCAAAAAATACTAATTAAACCCGTCTCTTTCACACGTTGATTAGTTTTCTTTTGTGTTATTTTGTAAACATTGGTTTTCTTTTGTACTATTTTCTTATTAATTATTTTTTTATTATTGTAAATGTGCGTAACTTTCATTAAATATATTTCTCAAGCTTATTTCACAACACCAAAGAGTTTTGATTGTTTGTTTTAATTATACTTTGTTGTTTAATTAATATTTTAATGCACAAATTAACTTTTAAAGTACAAAAGTTTACAAAGTTTTAAACAACCAACACGCTTTAAAGGAAAATTTTCAAAATTTTTAGTTTTTGTTTTGTTTATTTTTCCGATGTTCGTATAAATTTGTTACTATATTTGTCTCTTTCTTGACAAGCTTAGGAAAGTCTGATTATAGCAATTTTCATAAATCACTATTTACATCTCTGTGTACTTTGTGCTAAGAACCAACAAAATGATGTATGCTGGTTTCAGAGACCCACGAACAATAAATAGCTTTTTTAAAATCAATGGTTAAATATTATGTGATACTACACTCCCCCGTGGCAAAGCATGTGTTAGTTCATCAATACTAATACAGGCTCGAATTAAATAAACATTATTTACTATGAACAAATTCTAAGAATTTAAAAATATTTGAGATTTGCTAAAAAAGACGAAGATGATTATTTTCGGATTTCGAAACTGACTATTTCAACAATATACACATGAAAATGTTGTTTTTTTTATTAGAAAATAAATACAAGATAGACCTTTTGAAAAAAAAACCTCTAAAAACGAAAAAAAAATTAAGTCCAAAAGGTAAATTAAATTTTTTTAAATGTGTCGAAAAGCATAAGAAATATGTTATATACTGTGCGCGTCAAATGAAAGTAAACACCTTATGTTATTTGAAAAAAATATGTATTATATTTAAATAACCAATGATATATAAAAACCAATATTGGATAATTCTTTAGTAATAGCACGGAAATTTAAACTTACATGAAATAAAAACACACACACACATGCATACATAGATGATTATATGTCAAAATATGAGCATTTAAAAAAATACAAAAAGGAAAATTATTTTATAGAAAACGTAAAAAATGGATAAAACATTTTTTTTTTAATTTTTATCTTTAAAACTCTCTATAAATTATATTAAATACTAACAACTTTTTCTTCTTCTTCTCGAGACAACACATTTAAAACAAAATGTTATAAAAAATGTTTTTGTTATTCAGTGTGGTAACACAACACGGTTTAAACTACCACTTGAAACACATCAACGTCAGTTAATATTGGATTAAATTTGGTATAAGATTAGCTAATTAAAATAAAATCTTGAGATTAAACTAGAATTTGAAAACCCGCTCTAACTGTCTTTTAGTAAACATTTGAAGAAAAATATTATTATTGTTGGAGATTATTGACAGAAAATGAAAAACCATTAATATATTGTAACTGAACTAATTAAAAATCAATTGAATTAATTATTGACATAAATATTGCTATTAATAAATTTGCGTTGTTTTAGCGTTCGGTACCCAGAGGGTACAAACGTAACCCTATTGATTTCGCTACAATGTCTGTCCGTTCGTATGACACAGCCTTTTATCTCTGGAACCGTAATAGGTAAACCCTTGAAATTTTCACAGTAGATGTATAATTGTTGCTATAACAACAAATACTAAAAGTTATAGAGGGTTCCGATAGAGGGGTGTAATTTACGTATATGTGTTTATTTCTTGAACTGTATGAGGCATACACTTGAAATTTACAAATAGTAATTTGTATTTGTATTTGTATTTTATTGAGTGATTTTCTAATACAACAAGATGCAACATCTTTTAATTTACAGTATTAGAATCAGTTAAGTTATAATCAATTTAATTAAGACAAATAAACATATATATGCTTGTGTATAAAATAGATATAAATATATATACGAACAATTTTGACAAAATTAAAAGAAAAGAAAATTTTAGTGTTCAGTTTAATTGTTACCATTGTAATGTTGGAACAAAAGTTTTTTAAATTTATATGCGTTGCTGGTGAATTGTAGGTATGAGGGAAGACGGTTCCAGAGATGTATGGTGAAGATGAAGAATTGATGGTAGGATGCTGTATCACGATATTGGAAGGTCCTAATTGAATTATTCCTAAGTGATGTGGTAAAGGTCAATTTGTTATAAAGATGGTAAGGCTCCTTCGTTGTGATAATTTTATGTAGAAAAGTTAGATTTTTTAGTTCCAGGTAGTTATCGAGTGTAATTCCAAATATACGTTTTGAGAATGAAGAAACACTTTCAAATCGTGTTAGGCCGTAAACATAACGTGTAATATTGTTAAAAGTAGTGGTAATCTTTCTTTTTTCCTTTAAATTACAACTTGCAAAAATTTCTGATGAATACAGCAGTGTGGGTATAAGGAACGTCTTTGCTAACATCATCCTTATTTTCGGTGGTGTGTAGTTATGACTTGGCCATAGACTTCTGAGCATACCATATGTTCTTCCACAGGCTTGTGTAATATGATCGGACCAGTTAAGCGACCGATTGAATGTGACTCCAAGGTTTTTTATAGTGGTTACAATATCAATTTTGGTCTCTCCCAGGTATATATTGATGTCATCACTTAATGATACGGTTTTTTTGCAAATGATAATACATTTTGATTTCTTTGGATTTAATCGTAAACCATTGGCAGAGGCCCAGGTAATAACTCTATTAAGATCTTGATTGAGTTCGTTAACTTTATCATGAATAAGATCCTTGGGACTACTGAGGTAAATTTGAACATCGTCTGCATACATACGAATACGACAGTGTTGGATTTGCTCAGGTAAATCATTTGCGTATAATGAATACAATAATGGACCAAGTATAGACCCTTGAGGAACACCTCTAGGCAAGTGCAAAGGCCTTGATGTTCTGTCTTTATTTGTAACTGATTGAAATCTATCCGTCAGGTATGATTTAATTAACTTTGTCGCTGTGGACGAAAAGTTAAATATTTTTTTGAGTTTCATAATCAATGTATTGTGATCCACAGTGTCGAATGCTTTAGAGTGATCTAACAAAACTAAGAAGGTAATTTTGTTGTCATCAAGATTAACACGGATATTTTCAACCACTTCCGTTAAGGCTGTGATACAACTATGATGTGGCCTAAAGCCAGATTGCCGATCAGTCAAAAGCTCGTTTGAGTAGATATATTTGGAAATTTGTTTATGTAAAATCCGCTCGAAGACTTTAGAGAGATAGGGAAGAATAGATATAGGTCTATATTCTTTATCTGATTTTAGCACTGGTATTACTTTGGCATACTTCCATTCAGTTGGATATGTGCTGGTGGTGACTATGGTATTAAAAATATGATATACATAACTTATGATCCAAGGGAGTATAATTTTTATGAATCTAGGATGAATATCATCTGGCCCAATGGCATTGGACTTAATTGACCAGAAACCTTCAAATACTTCATTTATGTGAAAGCACATAACGTTAAACGGATTTTCAGGCGACGTAACAGCAAGATTATCTGTATTATAAAAGCTATGTTGTACTGGAGGTTGAGGTATATTCACAAATTTCTCATTTAGGGAACTGACGTCTATTTCATTAGTATGAACTTTCTTTCCAATAATGCCAATATCACGGATTTGCTTCCAAGTTTGTTTTGTGTCGATCGCATTGTTGAATTTACTCCTATAATATGAAGACTTTTCTTGCTTTATTTTGGAGGCAGCTGCCTTTTTTGCAGCTCGAAAATTGATAAACAATTCATTTGTGCGGAAGCGTTTCCATCTGTAATATAAATTATCGCGATTTTCAATAAGTAGCTTTATCTCCGCTGTGAACCATGGTGTAATTTTTTGTTTTGTATATTTTGTTTTTAATGGGACGTGTTTATTAAATATCGATAAAATGATGCTGTTGAGTAACTTTACTTGATCATTGGCAGATTGGATATAGTAAATATCATTCCACGGAGCATTACTAAGATCTGCCACAAGAGATGCCATATATAATTAAAACTTAGTTCGCATTATAAACAAGTATACAAAATTAAACCTAAAAATTAAAGGGTGTTCCAATAGTGACGTGATTTGCATGAATATGGCCTAAATTTTAAACCATAATAGGTAGACTGTTGAAATTTTTAACAGGAGGTGTATTACTACGGCCTCTATAATAGTAAAAAGTAAAGGGTGTTCCGACAGTGACGTGATTTGCATGTATCACGCCTTATTTTTTAAACCGTGATAGGTAGACTCTTGAAATTTGTACAGAAGATGTGTTGCCACGGCTGCTATGGAAATTACTAAAAATTAAAGAGTGTTCTGACAGTGACATGATTTGTACATAAATATCCTTTTTTGAACCGTAATAGATGTGTTGTTGTTGTTGTTGTAGCAGCTAATAGATGTGTTGCTTCGGCCGCTATAACAATTACTACAAAGAATAAAGGGTGTTCCATCGGTGAAATGTTTTTCACTTATATAAAATTGTTTTTTAAACCTCAATAGGTATGCTCCTGATATTTTTAAAGAAAGGGTACTACCATGACCGCTATAACAACAATTACTAAAATTTAAAGGGTGTTCCGATAGTAAATATGTCTTTAATTTTTTAGCGTAAATTTCTACAGAGTGTGTAAATTTATGTCCGCTATAGCAAAAAATAAAAGAAATAGAAATTAAACGGTTTTGCGAAAGTGACAAATATTTACATATGTACGTATGTAACCTAATTTTTAGACTCAGCTAGACACTTTAAACCTACGTAGATTAAGTATAAATGTTTCCCCTATAACAAGAATAAATAATAAAACCAAAACTGAAAGGGGTGTTTCGATAATGACACGATTTTGCATATATAACCTTATATTTCAATAGTGATAGGCCCACACTCAAAATTTAGACTAATTATATTTTAACATATCTACTACAACAACAAGTAACGAAAATAAATTTGATAAAAATAAAAGGGAGATCCCTAAATATCGCTAATTTGAGGAATTGGGCCCTCTATTCTAAACGTATAGGCAGACACTTAATATTTACACTGGGTATTTAGTACTATGCTCTAGTATAACAAATAAAAAATTACAGGCACGAAAAAATTAACAACTTCAATTTTTGAAGTTGTACTGAACGTAGTACGGAACCCTTCGTGTGTGAATCTAACTCGCACTTGGCTGATTTATATAAATATATTGTTCCCACGTCATTTAAAGAATTCTACTAAGCCTTTTGTTTGTTCATAACACTTTCGCTGAATTTGCTCAAACTGTTTACTTCCAAAATATTTTATTTTGCTCTTTGTAATTACAGTTTTAGTTCATAAGTATGTAATCCTGTGTGTGTCTGTCTGTGTTCACGTAAAAACTACTGAATGGATTTTAATAAAATTGTGAGGAGGTACCTTGGTATCCTGAGGAGGTACCTTAGTATCCTGACTCCAATATAGGATACTTTTTTCCGCGAAAATATTTTATTTCCAAGAGAAAGTGGAGAAAAAGCCGTGAGAGTCGAATTTTTTAAGCACGGTTGCGAAACATGGCGCTGTTTTAAAATAATTGACAAAATGTGAATTACTTACTGCCAAATAGCTAATTGAATAAAATTTGTATTTAATTTGTATTATCACTTTGTGGAATTACATTGTTATTAAAATATATTAAACACCTTTTACAGAGCTTTACAATAATTTTAATTGAGAATTGATGATTAAAGATTTTTATATAAATTATATGAAACTACCTAGTAGATAGATACGAAGAGTGCTGATGTCGGACGTAGCTGTCTCGAAAATGCATTCCACTCTGCTGGTGTCTAATTTTTCTTTATCTCTTATCCCTTTATAAGCCTAAATAACTAATTAATTCTTTTATGTATATAAAGTTTAGAATTTTATCCAGGGGTGGGTACCTTTATATAAAGTAAATACGTATGTATACGTGAAGCACTATTAAAGTAAGTTTCTTAAAATTAAAGATGTGCCCAAACACAACATGTTTGGGCACATCTAGTAACAAATAAATTTGTGTTTCTGTTTTATAACGTTATATAAATCATCTTGCTTCTTTTAATTGTTGTTGCCCAGCAACCCTGATAAAATTTTAATTTTTTTTTAAATCGAGCAATTATTATTATTTTTAAATGCGCAAAAAGTTAAAAATATAAATATTTTTTATTTATCCAGTTAATTATGCTTTTTTAAATAAAACTTTTGTGACAAATCTCTTTATCTGCTTGACACTTAACTTGCTAGAATTGTCAAGAAATCACTTGTAGCAAAAAGGTCTTGCTAATTTAGCTACAATTTCGAAAAATGTGAGTATGTTAGTAAAAAGCTGCAAATGTATTGTTCCACTTGCATGTGTAAACCATAGGTTACGTAAACGACAGCTAGTCTCTTAAGACGTTTAAAACAATACTGTCATATCACTAAGCATGAATCCAACACACATCAGGGACACTAAGTATATTGAAGATGCTGTAAATAAACTCACAAACGCATTCAAAGATGCAACTGATAGGTATTGTAAACCAGCGGTTCAGCATACAAATCGTAATCCATCATGGTAGTCCAAAGAAATAGCCGAATCTCGTAAGTCTTGCCGCAAACTTTTCAACGAAGCTAAGAGGTTACCCTATAAATCTTCGGTGATTAAATTTAAAAATCGAGCCAGGAACGCAATACCTAAATATTGAAAAGACTTTGCAGCGGCATTGAAAGTTTTTCTGACACAAATAGACTGCGCAAAATAATGGCCAAACAAGTGTCTATTCCTGGATATATTCAGAGGACAGGCGGCACCAGGATGTCAATTTACTACAGAACCATTATAATTCTATTCAAATGAACCGGCGTTATTCTGGATAAGGAACTTACCTGCAACAAACATATTGAAATGAAGATACGGAAAGCAAAAACGATCTTGCATTAGAATAAACGAGTTTGTGGTCTTAAGTGGGGAATCTCGCCAAAGGCTGCATACTGGATTTACACAATGATGGTGGGTGGGCGAATCATAATAACTTATACATCTGTGGTTTGGTGGCCAAAAGCCTTTAAGATTACAATTAAGAGTAAGTTAGATGCGGTTCATATGCTACAATGGCAACTTTGCGTATGAACAGCGATGCCATTTAGCATAGCTTTGGGCCGAACATCGGGCATAAGGGTATCCTCGACCTAGTTAGTAAGGATATTAGGGAAGCTGAAATGCCGATGGAACGCATGAGTAGAAGATAGTCGAAAGTTGCATCGGTCAGTCATTGCAGAAGGCATTAGAACGACATCAGCATTTTTACTGATGGTTCTCTTATGGACGGTAGAGCAGGAGCAGGTGTATACTAAACGTTAGCGCAAGATGTTAAAAAGTGTACAGTACTGCATGTTTTTGAAACGCAATTATTGATTGTATGTGTAGTGGAATATTACTAAACAGTAAATACAGAGAACAAGAGAGCAAAAAGTGCAAAAATCAGTGCACCTGATTTGACCGGACAGTTTTATCAAGTGCAATAAATATGCTGAGCATTTCATATTGTTCACTAGTTCATTTTACTTTTCTTGAGAGTAAAATCTCTGATTTTTGAGAGAAAAAATTAAATTAGATTTTTTATTCATCAATAGAATTTAAAAAATTTCAAGCTACTACAGTTTTCTATTTTCAACCACTCAACGCGCAAATTAATATAAAATAACTAAAATACAAAGTACAAACCCTTGCTTTTAACATCATACATTTACATACATGTTGTCTGCTATAACAGTATTTCATATCAAGAGACACTAATGAAACAAAATATTCACTACTGAAATTTTATTTCAAACAACAACAAATATTACATTCGTTGGAAGAAGAGCAAATGTTATTGTATGTTTTTATTTAAGAGCATAACAATATTTGTATACACATGAAATCAAGTGCAAGAAAAAATAGGCCAATTCATTATTGAACATTATGAAGTTAGTCTAACAAGACGTTTTATGCTCACGTTTAGTGTATACTCAGCTGAGCTGAACTTGTCCTGTAGTCTCCCTTTGGGGGAGTACGTCTCCGTTCATTGTTTGGGGTGCTGCATGCGTTGGATCACCTGTTGGAATGTCGGGTGCAGGGAAGAAAGGTTCTCATTGCACTCGACAATCAGTCGGTAATAAAACAAATGCGGCAGGTGAACGTTTACTCCAAACTAGTGCTGGAATCTGTTTTAAAACTTAACATATGTGCCTCGGTTAATAAGATAACATTAATGTTGGTTAAGGGACACACAGGCACGGCTGGGAATGAAGCAGCGGTCCAACTTGTCAAAGGAGGATCTGCTGTGAATTTCTGTGAACCAGAACCCTGAGTACCGCTGTGTAATGGTATAATGCAGGCTAAAGTTCTACAATGGGGGAGCTCACTAAACCTGAAAAGGTGGAGGCAGGCTCGAATGGTGCTCAAAGAGTCCACGGGCAGGAAAGCCAATAAGGTGCTCAGATATAATAGATGTACCTCAAGCCGGATAACTGCGTTGGTGACAGGTCATGGAAACTTTAAGTATCATCTAGCCAAGATGAAAATCGAAGAAGATGATACTTGCAGACTGTGCCTGGAAGGGACTGAGACGATAGAACACATTGTGTGTGAATGTCCACACTGGCTGGCATAAGACTGAGGACCACTGGTAGAAGCTTGTTAAATGTGGATGCCATGGGGGACCTGAGCCTTAAACAAATGCTAGCAATTACTAGAGACTGCGTGATGAGAAAGAAGGCCGAAAGTTACCAGTCGAGAGTCTGAAACCACTAAAGCCAAGATTAAAGGCTGAATGTAGCACGTAGCACTCAATAAAAGTAGGTTGCCGTAAATTATATTTTGGTTTCCTGTAATCATAGAAACTCTACCCTCAGCTTAGATTGCAAACTTCTACTGTGCAAGTATATTTTGGTATATCAAAAACTCTAATATCCCTCTAATAAATAGAGGGATGACCCGCAAATGTTTTCAACAATCGTGCAACATACATTTTTTTCTAGCACTGGCTGGACTTATTAAGTATGTATATTTATTTTATTTTAGATTAAAGATATGAGTAATTATTGTTAGTTGAAACATATTAGAGATATAATAAAAAAAATATGAAAAAAAAATTAATCATAGAGGAAGGAAGGGGGTCGAAAAAGTAACGCATACAAAAGCAAAGGATTTCAGACGAATCAGTCTAACATCCTTTTTACTCAAAATATTCGCGAGACATATTGCAATTCAGCTGAGGATGACGCTATCATGTCTCTCAAAGGTGTGTCTAGGACATCGAATCTTACCCTCGAATGCGGGCATCGTTGAATACGATGACGGAAAATTCAGCAGTCACCCTTAAATGGGCGCGGGGACATGGGACTAACTTTGGCAACTGTATAGCGGATGAACTGGCAAAAAGGGGACAGTACTCCATGATAGCGCTATAGACCTCTACAGCATAAGCTGTGCTCTCTACGGTTTGGCTAAGATCAAATGGTCCAACGAGTCGACTTGTTTAACAGCGAGGACGATCTGGCCCTCACTAGATTAGAAAAAACGGCTTTGTTTTTCGGATGTCGAAAATGCGGCTACGTGTCTTTATAGCAACAGTCACTGGTCACTGCCTATTTGGAGCCCATTCGAGAAGGATGGACCTCCCTTGCAGAAACTTTTGCAGAAGCTGCCAAAATGATCTACAGGTGAGGTCATGAATTAATAAAACGCAGCAGTTTCTGTATCGGAAAAAAATCTTGCAGTGTTTCCATCGTTTGAGTTTCCTCCTCCTTATTTTGGTTGATCAATTATAGGGCCTATCTGATTGATTTTTTTTCTTTTTTTGCTTTATTTTCTTTACTTTTTCTCACAGTTTTGCCTAACGAAATAAATTCCCAATCCGAACTTATGGCGTTTTCTTTTCTGACAAAAATGTTGCATATATTTTACACTTATTAAATTTTCGTGTTCTTTTCTACAAAAAATATCAGAGTGTGAATAAACATCATGTTCTTTTCTAAATATGTCGCACCAAAACCAGGTAAATATGCAAAATTTTTTCACTCAATTTATTCACGGTGAGATATTGCCCTTTTTTGTAAATATTTTTTTTTATTGAAAGCAAGAATTTTTTTTGAATTAAAATTTTTGTGTGAATAAATATTTTATTTTTACGTCACATGGGCGTAAATGTTAAATGTAAAATCATATTGATTTTGTGTTCTTTTAAATTCATAAAAAAGGTCACATTTTTCAAGGGCTGGGTGATCCATAAAAAGTATTACTTATTAATAAGGCAAAATATTTTGTCAGAAAAGAAAACGCCATTAATTTAAGGTACCCATACACGACATATTTTTTACATCTGACATGTCAAATTTCTAACTGTAAAATATAAACGTGTCGTTTGGGGCTTTTAACATATTGCTTCTACTAAATACATGTGAAAAGTCATCTGACAAAATTTCATTTAGAGCATGTTCTATTTTGATCTGACAAACCATCTGACATCAACAGTTTTTCAGTGTTGCCGAAAACCTTAGCCGTTTGAAAGCAATCAACGGCGGTTAACCATTGGCGGAAGCATTAGTCGGCTAAAGGTAATATTTTACAAGAGCAATATCTGAAACTGCTTTTAACTAATTTTGTATATTTGACAACAATTATTTAAATCGTGTATCATCATTTAATGCAAACTTAACTTCTTTACACTAGAGTAAAAAAAACTTAAAAATGGATAAGTCGCCAGTATTTCTGTGGCGTACACGAAAATAATTCAGGGCGGCAACAAGTTATTTTGCAACCGAACGTCTTGGGTGTCTGTATAGTGAAAAGTCAGACGTATGTAATTGCACATGTGACCAAATATAAATGGTGTTCTGACATCTGACTCACACATTAAAAAGTCATATGTAAAAAACATGTTGCTTAAAGAATATGCCCCATAAAACGTATTCTGGCATAGAGAGGGGACAAGCCGAATTCGTACGCTTCCTTAAAACTATCGTCTTGTGGTGGAGGTTGACTTAATTGGCTTCATGTTTTTTGACATATAATGCAGCTTGACGATGACTTTGTTTGAGTTAAATCTTGTGCAACTTTGCCATCAATCATTGAGACACATTTTAAAATTTACTTCGATGTCTCGGCCATCACGTTTAAATACAACTGCTGGAAGTTCTCTAATTTAATCTTTTATTTTTTGAACTTCTTCATTTTGTAAATTTTATTCGTCTGCAATACTTTGTGTAGAGGAAATTTCATTTATCCATACATTAATTTCAGTTGCCTTACTAGTTGATGGCTGTAATCCGGTTTAACTTATTGTCAAGCGTAATGGAACAAAAGATACCATAAATAAATTGACATCTGATGAATTTTCAGAATTGCATTGCTTGAACATAGTTCCTTATATTGATTTTTAGTCAATTTTAAATCCAAAACTAGAGCGAAAGCTTCTTCTGGAGTAAATTTCTTATCTTGAATTGATGTAGGATCGCTTTTAAAATCCTCCTTATGCGTCTTGAGCTCGCTTCTACTGTTTTCTCGATTATTTCAATTTTATTTTATATTTTATAACCAATTTATAACAAACTTATTTTGTGATGGTTGAATTTGATGCAAAAATGAATCCTTAATAACTTTTTTCTTCGAGATCTTTCACTACATT
>OX451216.1:81580786-81639215 GCA_949628195.1 Phasia obesa
TTTCTGGTTCACAGCTTCTGGCATAACCGCCGATAAACAGAAGACCGCAACAATATTAGCAGCGATGGATCCGAATGTTATTTCCCAGTTGGCTGATGTAATTGCAACGCTGCCACAAACAGACCGCTTCTACTACGTAAAACAAAAAATTATTGATCACTTTGCTGATAGTAAGCAGCGTCGCCTCAACCGTCTTTTATCAGATCTGCCGTTGGGGGACAAAAAGCCATCGGAATTGTATTTCGAAATGAAGCGCGTTGCTGGTAACACGCTTGGAGACGCAGCGCTAAAAGGTCTTTGGGCAAAACGTTTGCCTGAATTTGCCCAGCCGGTGGTCGCTGCCTCGTCTGGCCCCCCAACTGAATTCACAAGAATTGCCGATTCAATTGTCGATGCCATGGCACCGAACCAAATTCAACGTGTTCAGTCGCAAGCACTAAACGAAATCAGCGAACTTCGTGCAGCTGTAATTGAGTTAAGCAAAAAATTTGAAAGATTTTCGACACGATCACGCTCACTTGTACCAAGTACACAACGCAACCGTTCTAAAAGTTGTCAAGCATATCAAAGCGACAAATCTAATAATGAATGCTAGTACCATAAGAAGTATGGCCGCAACGCTCAAAAGTGCCGAAGCCCATGTAGACATAAGCGTCGGCAGAGTTTATTTTTTTTTTTCGAAAAATCAAAATTTTAAAATATATATATCTCCGACACTGGACACAATCTGGAAGTAGAAATTATACTGCTGGAATCTACTGGTATTAGGCTAATTTCAGTATTCCGGTGGCCCGATTCATGTCTTCTCTAAATACCCATTGGATCCACTTAAAAATTTCATATTTTTTTTCGAAAAATCAAAATTTTAAAATATATATATCTCCGATACTGGGCACAATCTGGACGTAGAAATTATACTGCTGGAATCTACTAGTCTTAGGCTAATTTCAATATTCCGGTGACCCGATTCATGTCGTCTCTAAATACCCATTGGATCCACTTAAAAATTTCATATTTTTTTTCGAAAAATCAAAATTTTAAAATATATATATCTCCGATACTGGGCACAATCTGGACGTAGAAATTATACTGCTGGAATCTACTGGTATTAGGCTAATTTCAATATTCCGGTGACCCGATTCATGTCTTCTCTAAATACCCATTGGATCCACTTAAAAATTTCATATTTTTTCATATTTTTTTTTTTTTCTAAAAATCAAAATTTTAAAATATATATATCTCCGATACTGGGCACAATCTGGACGTAGAAATTATACTGCTGGAATCTACTAGTCTTAGGCTAATTTCAATATTCCGGTGACCCGATTCATGTCTTCTCTAA
The DNA here is from genome assembly GCA_949628195.1 of Phasia obesa. Lineage (NCBI taxonomy): Eukaryota > Metazoa > Arthropoda > Insecta > Diptera > Tachinidae > Phasia > Phasia obesa. Next base: position 81,582,129 of record OX451216.1, read on the forward strand.
ATACCCATTGGATCCACTTAAAAATTTCATATTTTTTTCATATTTTTTTTCGAAAAATCAAAATTTTAAAATATATATATCTCCGATACTGGGCACAATCTGAACGTAGAAATTATACTGCTGGAATCTACTGGTATTAGGCTAATTTAAATATTCCGGTGACCCGATTCATGTCTTCTCTAAATACCCATTGGATCCACTTAAAAATTTCATATTTTTTCATATTTTTTTTCTAAAAATCAAAATTTTAAAATATATATATCTCCGATACTGGGCACAATCTGGACGTAGAAATTATACTGCTGGAATCTACTAGTCTTAGGCTAATTTCAATATTCCGGTGACCCGATTCATGTCTTCTCTAAATACCCATTGGATCCACTTAAAAATTTCATATTTTTTTTCCAAAAATCAAAATTTTAAAATATATATATCTCCGATACTGGGCACAATCTGGACGTAGAAATTATACTGCTGGAATCTACTGGTATTAGGCTAATTTCAATATTCCGGTGACCCGATTCATGTCTTCTCTAAATACCCATTGGATCCACTTAAAAATTTCATATTTTTTCATAATTTTTTTTTTCTAAAAATCAAAATTTTAAAATATATATATCTCCGATACTGGGCACAATCTGGACGTAGAAATTATACTGCTGGAATCTACTAGTCTTAGGCTAATTTCAATACCCATTCAATACCCATTGGATCCACTTAAAAATTTCATATTTTTTCATATTTTTTTCTAAAAATCAAAATTTTAAAATATATATATCTCCGATACTGGGCACAATCTGGACGTAGAAATTATACTGCTGGAATCTACTGGTATTAGGCTAATTTCAATATTCCGGTGACCCGATTCATGTCTTCTCTAAATACCCATTGGATCCACTTAAAAATTTCATATTTTTTCATATTTTTTTTTTCTAAAAATCAAAATTTTAAAATATATATATCTCCGATACTGGGCACAATCTGGACGTAGAAATTATACTGCTGGAATCTACTAGTCTTAGGCTAATTTCAATATTCCGGTGTCCCGATTCATGTCTTCTCTAAATACCCATTGGATCCACTTAAAAATTTCATATTATTTCATATTTTTTTTTTCTAAAAATCAGAATTTTACAATACATATATCTCCGATACTGGGCACAATCTGGACGTAGAAATTATACTGCTGGAATCTACTAGTCTTAGGCTAATTTCAATATTCCGGTGACCCGATTCATGTCTTCTCTAAATACCTATTGGATCCACTTAAAAATTTCATATTTTTTCATATTTTTTTTTTTTTCTAAAAATCAAAATTTTAAAATATATATATCTTCGATACTGGGCACAATCTGGACGTAGAAATTATACTGCTGGAATCTATTAGTCTTAGGCTAATTTCAATATTCCGGTGACCCGATTCATGTCTTCTCTAAATACCCATTGGATCCACTTAAAAATTTCATATTTTTTCATATATTTTTCGAAAAATCAAAATTTTAAAATATATATATCTCCGATACTGGGCACAATCTGGACGTAGAAATTATACTGCTGGAATCTACTAGTCTTAGGCTAATTTCAATATTCCGGTGACCCGATTCATGTCTTCTCTAAATACCCATTGGATCCACTTAAAAATTTCATATTTTTTCATATATTTTTCGAAAAATCAAAATTTTAAAATATATATATCTCCGATACTGGGCACAATCTGGACGTAGAAATTATACTGCTGGAATCTACTAGTCTTAGGCTAATTTCAATATTCCCGTGACCCGATTCATGTCTTCTCTAAATACCCATTGGATCCACTTAAAAATTTCATATTTTTTCATATATTTTTCGAAAAATCAAAATTTTAAAATATATATATCTCCGATACTGGGCACAATCTGGACGTAGAAATTATACTGCTGGAATCTATTAGTCTTAGGCTAATTTCAATATTCCGGTGACCCGATTCATGTCTTCTCTAAATACCCATTGGATCCACTTAAAAATTTCATATTTTTTCATATATTTTTCGAAAAATCAAAATTTTAAAATATATATATCTCCGATACTGGGCACAATCTGGACGTAGAAATTATACTGCTGGAATCTACTAGTCTTAGGCTAATTTCAATATTCCGGTGACCCGATTCATGTCTTCTCTAAATACCCATTGGATCCACTTAAAAATTTCATATTTTTTCATATATTTTTCGAAAAATCAAAATTTTAAAATATATATATCTCCGATACTGGGCACAATCTGGACGTAGAAATTATACTGCTGGAATCTACTAGTCTTAGGCTAATTTCAATATTCCCGTGACCCGATTCATGTCTTCTCTAAATACCCATTGGATCCACTTAAAAATTTCATATTTTTTCATATATTTTTCGAAAAATCAAAATTTTAAAATATATATATCTCCGATATTGGGCACAATCTGGACGTAGAAATTATACTGCTGGAATCTACTAGTTTTACGCTTCAATTTGTAAAAGTTTTTTTTTACAGTTTGTGGAACGTAGTTAACAGAGGTGTGGGACGTATTTAACTGAAGAATTTATCTTCACACCCTTGTATATATTTATATGTTCATTTTAAATATGATTATTTCACTTTTGCATTGCAGATTCGAAAAATGTTACAGGGTAAATAAGTCAGCCTTTAAATATCCGCTGGACGATTTAATGTTGCACAGAGGGGTATTTTGCCAATCTAGCTGGACATTTGGCCAAAAATTAATTTTGAGAAATGTAAAAATTTAAATACGTAGCTCGACAGACAACAAAATTCTGTATCGTATAGTGAATTTTTAAGGCTTTTGCTTGAGATTTGTCGTTTTGGGATACTGTTAAAATCAGGAAAGTTGAGTAAATCGCTACGTTTTTATTGACTTTAAACGATTTTGAGAGATTTGCAATATATTTTTTGGTGGCTAAGCGAATAAAGATTTTGTATTGTTTTTTTTTTCTGTGAAAGGGTTTAGTAGTAGCTACTTATGTTAGAATTTTTTTTTAATTTTTAATGATAAAAAATTTCGTTGAAAATTAAAAAAAGGGTTTTTTTGTAAAATTTTTTGTCAAAAAAAACTGAAAAGCTTTTTAAGAGTGATCTCCTTCGCGATCCTAAAAATGTTATATATTACTACAAAAATTACGATCTCTACTTTTATACTGTAAAAAAACGTTGCGCGTCTTTGCGCCATTTTTTTGCAAATTTTTTAAAATTTTACCTTTTTATGTTTTTTCTTATCTTGGATAGGTAAATACGAGTAAGAAACCCTTGTATATTCATAAAATGTTTTGGTTTTTAATAACTGAAGGTAGATGTTTTTTATTGTAATCATTATATCTACCACTGTTATTACCTGTACAAAAACACTTTTAATATAAAAAGGGATATAGAGGTAGATGCCCTTTCTTTCGGACTATTTACTTTACACGCCAGAATTCGCCTATTTGAGAGCATATTACACCTGTCATATAAACTGACAGTGAAAAAATGGCAAATAAAATCTGAAGCGGACAAAACCATTGTTAACGCGAGGAAAAAAAATATCCAAAAAAAATTTAGAAGTGAATTAGAGCTAATTGTGGGAATTAGGACTAAAAGTGGGTGTACCGAAAGCTGGATTTGGAAACACCAACGATGGTAACACTAGCAGAAGATTTTTTTCCAATCCTGAATTAGCTGCAGCAATAACTGGAATTGAGTTTGATTTCATATACCGAATCAAGGTTATTATTGAAGTAATATAAAGTGGTCACAAAATCCAAATGCACGAGTTGCCGATTATTGCTTAGATACTGCAAAACTTTACTTTTCTCTATATGAGTGGCATCCTATGACACCTACAATGCACAAGATTTTAATACATGGTGCAACTGTTATAAATGAGGCATTGTTGCCTATTGGGCTGTTATCAGAAGAAGCGGCTGAGGCACGAAACAAACATTTCTGGCTTTACAGGCAGAATTTTGCTAGAGAGTTTTCAAGGGTTCAGTGTAACATAGATATTATTCATAGGCTTTTGCTAAGTTCTGACCCTTTCTTTACTAAAAAGGGTCCAAAAAAAGGTCATTACCTTTTACGAAAGAAGCAATTTCTTTCATGCTTCCACCTGTACTTAACGCTGAAAAGGATTTAGATTCGGAAAAGGTCTTTGAAGAATCAGACGAAGAAGAACCATGGCACTCATCATCATCTTAGTGCAAAGGAGAAGTTGTTTTAAATAAATAAATTGTTATAATTTTAAATAAAATTTACCGTTACAATCATAAATAAGTTATTACTATGAATAAATTAATTATTTTCCGATAAATAAAATTCTATTAAGTAACAAATTACAAAAATATTTTTTTTAATAATATTCTTAGGGGTTAGGCATTGAAAAGCTTAAAAATGAATATTTTTAGGAAATTGGCAAAAATTTAAAAAAAAAAAAATTTCACAGAGACGTTTTGGGGGTGGGATTGGAGGAATACCTCCGCCTGCCCATAAAAATAAATTTGTATGGTTTTAAGAAGTATGTAATCTATTTCTTTTAATAATTGCATTATTTTTTCAAATAATTTTTTATTTCACCGCCCACAAAAGGGGGCGGAGCTAAGAATGGCATTTAAGAATCTCTTGAGTCTAACTTTAAGTTTTTGAACATTCTTTGACCTTAAAAGTTGTAATTGCTAAACAAAATGACGGGAAAATAAAAAAAAAACTTGCATTTTTCAGAGGTAGGATTAATTCTTCCAAGGGGAACTTTTTTCTCCTTGATCCGATTTTTCCTATTTTATAGCTTTGGCAGCCTATGACCATAACAGATTTTTCTGCAAAGCTTCATTAACCTAGTGGCACTCAGTACATTTTTGAAGCCAATATAAGCTAAAAAAAAAATAATGTCCGGCTAGATTGGCAAAATACCCCTATGTGCGTCGCACAGTCAGCCACGTATAAAGTCGTTCGCAACATCCCCACTTATGAAACTAAGTGCAGCTTTTCATTTCTTTGCCGAAGGTGGGTACCAAACAGGTATATATATAGGGAAAGATTGCGACCTATCCCTGGCCCCTGCATTCTTGTTGCTTGATTGCCGCACTTCTTTCCAGAAAAGACAGCCAAAATAAAAATGTTTGCTGTGTGTTCTCTAATATCAAGATTAATTTTAAATGCAAAGATGGTATAGACAATTTGAATAGTTCAAACGTCCAAGATAGTGATGTGGAGTCCTTAGCATCACCGCAATATTTGTCCTTTGTCCAAAATATTAGGAATATTATCGGAAATAATCTCTAATAAAATTCTGTCCTAATAATTAAAATAAAAAAGTTCATCACTTTATCACATGTTGTTAAAAGAAAACAAAAAAAATTTTAATTAAAAGGAGAGTTAAAAAAACTTGTATTTTAAAACTGTTTATTGTATTTGACCTAAAAGTATGAATAAATTACGATATTTATCACATTTTTTCTTAAAAAATATCAAGTACATAAATTTTTTTTACAACTCCCTTTGAATTTTATGGCGGAATTATTCCCAAAATTTGTTATCATATTCTCCCTTAAATTGCTATTCGTAATACCTACTTTTTTCCCAGGGAGAAATTTCCCATTTTCGAAGTTCATTTAGAATAAGGGAAAAGGGAATGGGAAAAATTTCCCCGGGAGATTTTATTTAGAATAGGGGAACAGGGAATAGGGAGAAAATTCTCGGGCAATTTCTATTCAGAATTGGGCTGATTGTGAATAAAACTTTAACCCAAAGCTAGTTATTTATTTTAACTTTAAAAAACGGCACTAAACGTGCAAGTACTGAGAAGTCGTGGTTCTCGCACGAAAGATGTAAGAACCACAAAGTCACGAAATAATTGTGAACTGTCACTCTGTACAAAAAAAGTTTTTGCTCCCCCCAGCAAGTTTACTTTGTTCAAATGCTTTGGATATTTGACAAAAATTGTATCTCTTAAATCAATTTAAAAATCGCTAGATTTCCCGCTAACCTAGGCTTAGCGATGTTCTTTGTTGTTTCTTTCATGCATTATTGTAGCAAAATAGACCATTGATGTTGATACAAAATTATAGCGTATTTCTTTTCAGAGCTTATGAAGAAAAAATTCTTCTTTATTCACAATATAATAAAACTGCAACAAGACGCGTCTGTTCACGAAATATAAAGTTTTAGAATTTTTGTCTCTCTATGTCCGCAACACGTAAAAACTACAACAATAACACCCTTCAAAAGAGGTTCACTCCTAAATGAACCTTGAGCACTCATTAGTTACACTTCCTTACATATCCTTTAATGCAGATTTAAAAAAAAAAAAACATAAAAACGTAATGATGCGAATCCAAAATTACTCCTTTCCCGCCCGTAAAAGAGGACCTCTTTTCAACCAGGTAAACTATGTCTACCTCACCCTGGGTGCATTGCTCTGATCTGTCATAAATTGTTCTACAAAAGTCAAACCCAAGCAAGAAAAGCAGTAAAAGCTCCTCCCTGGGGTCCATTGTCCCGACCTGTAATCATTAGTCTTAGAATGATCAGACCATTAATTAAAACATTTATATTTCAAACTTGAAATAACTAACTTTTATGAGTTATTTTATGAAGCAACTTACAACATTTACAACTTCTAAGCTACTGAAAAGAAATACTTTCTAAACAAAAACTGAAATTGCTGACATTCCTATTTACCTATTTAGATAGATTATGATTTATTTTGCGACCAGCCCCACTATGCATGTTTTGTTTAAAACAATACTAAAAAATGCCCGTTCTGTAATCCGATTCCGAACAATTTTATTCTTGAATTTAATTTTCTAATTTTTTTCGTGTTATTTCGAAAAAAAAATGTTTATTGAACGAAAAAGAAAAAGATGTTTTATCATATAAATGAATTGAAAAGTAAGGCTCCAAATGTAATTAAATATGTAACAATTAATAACATTAATAAAAATTCAACTAAAAATAAAAATTCAACTACCGAAAGTAGAAAGTAGATCCAGAAAATGTAATCTGCGTTGTAAAATGCGTTCTTTCAATTATCTCTTATCTCCATATACTGTCTCGATCAAATTATTAGCAACACTTAGGAAATGCACTTCCGATAATACTTTCGACAAAAACTTTAAATCATCTAATGTATGTATATGTACATTAAGTATCATTTCTATCAACTTTTTTGTGGACAAAGAAACATTTTTAAAAATTATTTTAATTATAAGCAATAAAACGCAGCTAAAGTTTAATATAAATAACATAAGTTAAAAAAATATACACTCACCGATAGACTAACTACCAGCAACGCAGTCTAACTGAAGTTCGTTCAAAGAGGCTATAAAAAATAGAATAGATTATAAAATTATGTTAGAAAAGGTGTAAATAAATAGCAAAATCAAAACGATATTCTTATAAAATTTTTTTCGTTTTAAATATTTTATCACTTTTTGAAATACAAAAATTATTTATTTTAGCATAGAAAATATTTTCTTTATCACAACTTCCTGAATATCTTCTGGACAGATTATAAAATAATAATTTACGAAATTAACCTCCTGGCATGTATTCCGATAATATAGAGCCCTATCAGCTCCGAAAAGGTCTTATTTACTATTAATTGCCATAAATTCAAATAATTTTTATATATTACAGTAAACTCTCGATTATCCGTGGGTAGCTTATCCGCTTTGCGGGTTATCCGCGGAGCCAACAGTAAATCCTTTTTTTATAACAGAAAAAAAACACTAAAACAAGTTTTAAAACTTAAAAATTCGTAATTACGGAAATAAGTTTTCTAATTACTCGTATGTACTTTAATATCATAAAAGTCATCATAAATAATAGTTTTTTATTTACAATAATTTGATTAAAAGCGCTTGTTTGTTGGTGTTTGTTATAAATGTTCTTAAAACATTTTAAAATTGGTTTTATTTAAAAAAAAAAAATATAATTAAAAATCGATATGGAAGAAAATTAAAAAAAGATTGTATGAACATTTTGCATTTGTACAGGCACAAATGTATGTTCATATCGCACACAATACCACAAACATTAACAACTCAAAATTCACAAATGTTTAGGAGAGTCAAAAACAGTTTTTAAAAACATGGTTGTAATGGTTTTAAGCAACATTACATTAGTAATAACGGTATTCGAAATATATCGAAATTTCCGTGATTTCCGTCTCAGCCTCTTTCAGGCACAGTCTGCAAGTATCATCTATTTCGATTTTCATCTTAGCTACATGACATTTGAAGTTTACATGACCTGTCACCAAAGCAGTTATACAGCTTAAGGTACTTCTATTGTATCTGAGTACCTTACTGAGTTGCGGTCCTACAACGAGTTCTCCCATTGTAGGACCGCAGTTGCCATTACCCAGCGCTACCCCCCTTGGTCCGATGTTCGGACCGGAACACTCTTTAATTTTAAATTAAAATTTATGATATAAATCATCCAAGAGCCGATGAAGTTGAACACAATCCATGGGGATTGGCTTACAAACTGGTGACGAGGCGGCTAAAATATTTAAATCCATCACCACCCAACCAAGTGCGTGGAAAGCAGACACTGACACAGAAATTTTAGGCGTTGGAACATTCCCATCTATGTGGAAAAGACAAAAACTTGTGCTACTACCAAAGGAAGGAAAGCCCTTAGAAGATCCCTCCTCTTACCGCCCACTTTGTATGATAGATACATTTGGTAAAATGTTGGAAAGTCTAGTTTGCAAGAGGCTATTAGAGAGCATTGAAGCTGCCAGAGGGCTATCAGATAATCAATTTGGGTTCAGGAATGCAAGATCAACTGTTAATGCTATAAGTGTGGTTGTTAATACGGCCTTGGAAGCGGTCAAAGGGAAAAGATGGAAAAACAGAGCTAAGCACTATTGCGCGGTAGTAACACTTGATGTTAAAAATGCGTTCAATTCAGCAAATTGGGAGATTATAGTGAATTTTCTCGAATTTTTAGCTATCCCCCAATACTTATTGGCCATAGTAAAATATTACTTCCGTAACCGAATTTTACTATACACACTGATGAAGGTCTCAAGCATTATAATGTAACAGGTGAAATACCACAGAGCACAGTTCTTGGTCCGCTACTGTGGAATGTGATGTATGATAGAGTACTACGTCTCGCTCTCCCCGATGGAGTTAAAATTGTTGGTTTTGCTGATGACATAGCCGTAATATAGCAAAGCACTTAACGGAAATTACGACTATTACAAACACGAGCATACATATTATTCGTTCTTGGTTGGGATCCGTTGGTTTGGCGCTCGCTGATCACAAAACTGAAGCAGTCTTGATATCCAGTCGCCGAGCAGTGGAGACTATACGAATAAATGTTGGATTATGCACTATTGAGACGAAACCTTTGCGGAAATACCTTGGAGTAGATCATCGTTTATCGTATAAAGATCACCTTCAAGAATATGTACTGCCTTATCTCGGATAATGCCAAATACCAGAGGTCCTAAGTACCCACGACGCAGGCTTTTGACTGAAGTGGTAAAATGCGTTATCCTGTACGCGTCACCAATATGGTCTGAAGGTTTAAAACTTAAGACCTACAGGAATATTATAAATCCAGTGTATAGACTCGATAAAATTACTGTTTGGCAGAGAAGGTGGTCTTCATCAAGAAAAGGTAGGTGGACACACTTGCATATCCCAGACTTGGCGGCGTGGTATAAGCGCTCTCATGGAGACCTAGATTACTACATTACGCAAATGCTAAGGGGACATGGTTGCTTTAGGTCTTACCTAAACAGATTCGGACATTCGGATACTAGTCCTCTCTGTCCTACTTGTGATGGTAACATGGAAGAAAATACAAATCATGTTTTTTTATTTTGTACTAGTTTTAGTAGAGATGAGATCATATGATTCAGGTTTAATCCAAATAATATAGTTCCAGCTATGTTGTCTTCTAGGCTGAAATGGAACTACGCAGATTGGAGAAGATCCGAAATCGGAATCGTTTAGTATAGTGCCGGTCTAGTACCTTTCCAACCCCGAAACGGAGAGCTTTATGACAGTTCCACGAGGGCGTGTGGGTCAGCGTACCGATGTGTTTTAGCGTGTTAGAGTTTTGCATTCGTACCTGCGCATATACATATATCGCACACAAAATCATAAACAGTCACAACTCAAAATTCACAAATGTTCAGGAGAGTCAAACCATTTTTAAAAACATGGTTGCAAAGGTTTTAAGCAACATAAAAATAGTCATAACGGTATTTTCCCTGTTGAAGAAGACAATGATGCAAACGAACCTGTCCAACGCTGTCATCCAGCTTAAGGTACTTCTATTATATATACAAATATTTAAACTCCTTCAAGTGTTTCCTATAACGCTTTAGAAAATCTATATACTTTAAAATCTTATTTCGATGGGGACACACTTTACCTTTAGTTTACTCTATATAATTTAAAGTCCCTTCATATAAAGATTATGCGCTATATGTGATAAATATTCTAAATTCACTCTTTAATTTTTATTTAAAATTTATATATTTGTTATAACGGTTAAGAAATTAGGACCATACATGAGAAAATCTCTCCTCTATTTGGTCGCTCTTTAATTTTTAACCCTGTCGCGTAAAAAAATTAACTTTATTAATAATTAAAACGCGAGGACAAGATTTTAATTTTAAAACGTTTATTAAGCAGGTTCAATTACAACTAAACTTAAAATTAACAAATATTAATTTGGACCACAAAAGAAAAAGGAATGAACAAAAGTGCTCCGTTATAGAACGACAAAATACATGACAATTTTTAATATTAATATAAGAACTAACATACAATAATTTACATTAACAAAACTACAATATTAATACACGTACATTAAAACAACAACATAAGAATTTCGTAACGAGTAAACAAACAAAGGGATGAATAAGTAACAGTGACGACACTTCAATAGTGAAGAGACGGTGACTACAGGTGATCACCTCCAACATTCTCCCCCCGTTGAAAGGTCTGCGTTTCAATAATCATTTAGAGTAAGTAGGCGGGCCACTTTGTGTTATAGGTAATCGCACACCTGTATAGAAGGGTTTACTTTTCGTCTACAAGAAATACGAAAAAATATAAATATGAGAATTCGAACAATTTTAAAGTATGAATGCTTATCAATAATCTTTTTTATGATGGGCCTGTCAGTTAGATATATGGTGCATTTGAAGACTACGTTTTTCCTCTTCTCAAAAATTTCTATAGGTTCGGCAATGGTATTTTCGGGCCAATTTGTGGTTTAGTGTTAAGAAATTCGGGACCAGTAAACCAAATCTTGATCGATAGATCAGCAACACTGCAGCCACGAGGTACAATGTCAGCTGGAAGGCATATGTCTCCAAGTTACTTCTCTTGTCATCTGCTGCAACTCAGAAATACGATCTGCCACGAAACAATTTATTGTCGAGGAATGTATTTTTAGCCACTGCAAAACCATTTTGGAATATGTCCAAAAAACTACTGAAGAAACCCATTTATAAATTTTAAATCGTATTTTGGACCAAGTTCGATTAATAAATACTGCAGCACATTGCTCAAGATGGGTTAAGAAGCTCTGAGCATTGATGGGAGCTGCCTTCGATTTGGTAATCAACAAAGTTGATTTCTAGCTACCATTAACAACAACGCGATAGTACAAACAGCAGCCAAATGTGAGTTGAGAGGCATCTGCGAAGCCGTGTATTTCGCCACTAATATTTTCCGATGAAAAAACGTAACGAGGTATTTTGATGTAATGAATGTGTTCAAAATCTTTAATTTGGAGCCACATATTTTCCAAGGTAGAGGTTAGGGGTCATCCCAGCCGATGTTTTGAATCCATAATTCTTGAAGAAGAATTTGGCAACGAACGATGATAGGGCTTAAGAGACCAGGCAAGTCAAATATTTTGGCTACTATTGACAACATGGAGCGTTTTATTGGTTTCCTTACTTCTGATAAATTGTAGCGAAACAAAAATGTATCCTGGCTAGGATTCCAGGCCATCCCAAGTGTTTTAGTGATGTCGTCTTCAGTGCTTTTGATAGTAACTTCTTTGTTGTTATTGTTGACGATGTGTGGACAATTGCTATTCCACTTTGCAAGCTGCAGACCATGAGCACTTAAAATTTGTTATTTCAGCTTTCTTAACTACTAACATTTCAAGACTATTGGAGCCAGTGAGAACATCGTCGACATATAAATCCTCACCAAGTACCCTTGAACCAATGGGATATGTAGAACTGTGTTGATATGCGATAAAAAAACAAACTTCTAATTGCCAAAAACGGTGCTGCTGAGAGCCCATACGTTACGGTGTTAAGTTGAAACACGGTAAGTTTGTCTTTTGGACTAGATCTCCATAAAATAAGCTGAAATTCACGTCACGTTCATCAACAAGAAATTGGCGGTACATTTTAGATATGTCTGCAGTAAGAGCAAATTTGTTCAGACGAAACGAAAAAAGTGAGGTAATCAAATCTTGCTGTATTGTTGGGCCAACCATGAGAATATTATTCAAAGAATAATTCAACGATGAACGAGCTGACCCATCAAAAACTACACGAATCTTTGTTGTTGTACTATGAGGATTAGGTACACAATGGTGAGGTATGATATAATGCGGATGAGATAAAGAATGATTGTAAGGTGACATATGACCAAGTGCCATATATTTATCCATAAATTCGACATACTTAGATTTTAATGTTGAATGACGTTCCAATCTACGTTCGAGCGACAAAAATCTACGTTTACAATTTTAAAAAGACTCACCTAAGCAATCTGGGCTTTGTTTAAATGGTAGTCGAACTTGAATGCGTGCATTTGAAACAAGTTTAGTATTTTCGATGAAATGTTTTTCGCACGCTTCTTCTTCTTATTAAAAACTAGAAGGGCCACTGGTGTATTCTTCAACTTCCCAAAACTTCTTTAATGTATGTTCTATATTTTCAGTTGAATAATCGACAGCCAAGTTGCATGTAACCAGCGACGAACTTTGTTGACTGCTATATTTACCACCAACTATCCATCCAAAAACTGTATTAACGAGGTAAGGGTTACCTTGTCCTAACGAAATGCGTCCATTGAGCAACATATCGAAAAATATTTCCGTACTAATTAACAAATCGATTCGTTGTGGCTTGTAGAAAAATGGATCTGCTAACTCTATTGTTTCAGGAATTTTCAGCTTCGATGTGTCTATAAATTCACCTGGATGACTGGCAGAAATTGATTTTGTCACAGCGAAGGTTGATGACCACTGATAAGACGAAACTCGAGATTTTATTGTAGAAGCGACAGAATATTTAATTTTTGTGTGCACTTCACCAATTCCAGAAACATCTTGAACTCTTGGTTGAAAACGAAGTTTAAGTCTTTTCGCAACTTCTTCGGTAATAAAATTAATTTCCGAACATGAATCAAGAAGTACTCTTACCGGTTGAAAATAACCAAAATTATCCTTAATGAGAACCACGGCAGTTGGTATTATAGCTCTTTTAAATGAACGAGGAACTAATGACACGGCATTATTTTTATTAAATGATGATGGGGTATCACTACTAGATGATAATTCTGCAGGCACGAAAATATGAAACGTGGTATGATGAGCAGACTGGCAAATTCGACAACGACTCTTAGAGGGACATTTCGATACTAAATGACCCTTTTGAAAACAATTATGCAGTGTTGCAATACGAACAACTCATATTTGATTTTGATTTTATATCACTTGAACTATTTTTAACTTCACTTTTCTTACCATGACTTTCTAGAAGTTGACAACGATGGCTTAAATTTTCATAGCAGGAATCCCAAGACGGCAACGATTTAAAATCCATTTTTCATCGTAATTTTGTTTTGATGCATCATCCAGCTTGGATAGAACCATGTGAATAATGATCGCATACATTACATCCATTTCTGAGCCCAGGGATAAAAGTGAACCACGAATTGCAGAAACGGTATCAATTATATTGCGCAACGAAACACTATCACCTTTAGACATTTCTTTAATATCAAAGAGAGCAGTAATATTTTCCAGGAAAATTAGAACTTTGTTGTCATATCGCTCCCTTAACCACTTTAGTGCCTTCGGATTTTCTTGCGTTACTTGGTACGGTTGAACGACTGCAAGAGCTTGACCAGAAAGGCAATTTAATAAATAATTAAGTTTATAGACCAATGTTAAAGATGAATTTTCATGAACCATGTTGTTGAAAGTTGTTATAAATCGCTTATATTCTGTATACCTCCCATCAAAACGAGGCAATTTTAATAAGGGCAAACGAGTTTGGCTTGAAAGACCAATCGAAGAATTGAAATCACTTTGGTCCATTGAAGTTGAACAACGCCCTTTGTTTATGATGGACAACAGTTTTGCTTTGGCCGCAATGTAGACTTCCTCCAGGTCACCCCTTATAGTATCAGAAGGATAAAGTTTTTCAATTTATCCTTGGATGTGACAAATCTGCTTGAAATACGACTCTAAAATTTCCACCCGGCATTGTAAAATTGTTGCATCAGCTTTGTCGCCATATTTTTTTATTTTCTTCTGAATATTAGAGATTTTTCGTTTGTTGCTTTAATGACGCCAATTCTTTACCGCCAGAATTATTTTGTTCAGGGACCACTTCATCGTTGTTAGCCATTTTTTAAAATTTCAAAAGTATTTTTTCACAACAAAAAATTATTATTTAATTGTGCCACAAATGATTTTAATTTTATTTAAATTTTTATTTTTGAACCAATCTACAAAATTTGCACAAATTTAAATATATTTATTTTTATTTGAAACACTAAACAAACAAAAACAGCAGTGTGAAAAGTGGGCTATAAGAATTTTTCGAACGAGAAATGCAGCTGTACCACGAACGGTTTTGTTGCACCAAAAGAAAGTTTAATTGTGTTATTTTTCACAAAATCACCAAAGTTTTTGTTACGGCTATACGGGCCTTAAAATTCTTATTGCCGAATTAATTAAGTTATTTTTTATTTAAATCACTTTAACACGACTGTCCTGTCACGGTCGCCAAAAATGTCGCATAAAAAAATTAACTTTATTAAACTTTATTAATAATTAAAACGCGAGGACAAGATATTTATTTTAAAACGTTTATTAAGCAGGTTCAATTACAACTAAACTTAAAATTAACAAATATTAATTTGGACCACAAAAGAAAAAGGAATGAAAAAAGTGATCCGTTATAGAACGACAAAATACATGACAATTTTTAATATTAATATAAGAACTAACATACAATAATTTACATTCACAAAAATACAATATTAATAGACATACATTAAAACAACAACATAAGGATTTAGTAACGAGTAAACAAACAAAGGGATGAATAAGTAACTGTGACGACACTTCAATAGTGAAGAGACGGTTACTACAGGTGATCTCCTCCAACAAACTCCATTTTATTATTTGTTGTAGCGGCCTAACAATACACCTTCTATAAAAAATTCAAGCGTGTAACTATTACTGTTCAAGAGAAAAAGAGGTCTGTAACAGACAAAAACTGTGTAAGAACAAATAATTATTTGCCCAAAAAATAAAAAAAAAACATTTGCGAATGACTAGTCACATTGGGAACATTTTTGTTTGCCGGCAAATAATTTTGTTTGCAAAGAAACAGCTGTTTTGCTGTTGTTGTTGCCTATCAATTTTATTCGGTGGTCAAGCTATGGTAAACAAATATTTAACGATTTCAGGCAAATGTTTGCCTAATGTGACCGTACCTTAATACTGTTCAAGAGAAGAGAGAGGTTTATAACAGACAGATAGACAGAAATTGGAGCGATATTAAAGGTTACGTTGTTAGCCTTTAGGAAGGAACCCTAAAAACAGTGTATTATCATGTGTAATTTTATTTTATTTGCTAATAAAGTTTTAATAGCAAAGAGTTCTGTTGGAATCGACTATTGTTTGTATCTGCGGTATCCCGGGATTTTACTATATTAACAAAATAATTAAATGTTAATATTAAAAGAGCAAATTACAGCTTGTTATTATATAGATATGTATGTATGTAAAATTATATTTAATTCAGTATTATATTAAATTTCGGACATTCAACCCTATCGAATTTCACTGCAATTGGCTGATTTCATTTCAAGCAAGGAAAACATATAATATTAGGCCATATATGTATTTTCTACTGGTGTTGAGGGATTAAGTGATAATGTAAAACTTATTAAGGATTTTCTTTTTGAAATTTTAATTTCCCTTTTATAAAGAGCATTTGGACTCTTGTATTATTATTATTATTATTTAAACTTGCTTTATTGATTAATAACTATCACAACAAGAAATAAATCTTATAAATTACAGTGATAGTAAATTATATGGCAATTGCTACATAAACATTTTTGTTTCTATATCTTAAATAGTGTTCATATTATATATGTAGGTTTTTGCTGCTCTTGTAAACTTATGAAATGTGATGTTACGTTATTTTGAATTTTAGGTGAAGATATATATGTTAAAGAAAAAGAAATATGTATGTATATAAACACATGTGCTGTTAAAATTAAAAAAATAAAAAATAAGTTTATATTTTTTGCATAATTTTATTAATTGTATCTTCAATGTACTTAAATTAACAATAATTACTCATATTTTAAGTCTAAAAGCAAAAACAGAAATAAGTCCAGCCAGTGCTAGACAAAAAATTTTATGTTTCGCGGTTGATGCTATCATTTCCGGGTCATCCCTCTGATCACAGTTTCAGTTTCTGCGTTGATGACTTTCAGAGAAAAAACTCGCATCGAACTTTTTAAACGCAAATTAATTTTTTAAATGCAAATTAATTTTTTCATATTTTTTTAATTTACTCATTCACATATTTTGGAAATCAGCCTGATTGTGTAAGCCGTTGTCGTAATACGACAGCTGGCAAAGTCGATATAGTTTTTTAAAAGCTTCCGTACTGCGTAAAAAAATGACTTCTATATTTTTTGTAATAGAACAAATTGTGCTTCATATCTTTTAAAACTTGTTATTATAACTAATTTCTTTTTTTTTCTAATCCTAGTTTATTCTTCAATTCCCCATATTCTTAACTGATATAGTTTCACTTTTCTTTTCTTATTTTTTCTTGCATCTTATTTTATGTTTATGCATTTTATGTATTTCTAACGATCCTTCTTCTAGTTTGAAATTTTCTATTTTACCTTTCTACTTTTAACAAGAGCTTAACCTTACTAATAACTCAGTTTGGACCATGAACAAACATGTTGGTTACAGATTTCTAAAATTATAGAAAATGTTACATTTAGCTATTCACTGAAAAAATCAAATTTGCATTGATCGTTAAATTTTATAGGTTTTTAGCGATCGATTAACCCGAATTTATTTAAGAACTGAATTGTAATAAAGCAAATTACGAAGAAATCTAATTGGCAAAGTATCTCTAAAAAACCAAAAAAATTGCCTAGAAGATTTTAAAAAATAAAAAAAAATACAAAAAATTATTTATATATATTTTTTTTTTTTTTGTAAAAAATTTTCCTTTATGTTACTTTCTTACAGACACCTCTCTACCTCTTTTAGAATAAAGCTTTTAGAATTAAGCTTTTCTTATGTTAAGCAATTATTTACTTTTTATTTGAATATAATAAAAGTTAATTATTGAGTGAACTCCACCGAAAGCGTTTCAATACACTACATTGGCGACGAGGTCAAAACAAAAAAGTGATTCGTATATACGATCAAGTGTAATTACACAATAAAAAGAATATAAAAACTGAAAAATTGTTTTTCCATAAAGAAATTGGTGTATTATACCACGAAACGTTTTGCGTTTCAATTTCAAATCTTTTATGAGTCCAATTTACTTACTTTGTTTTTTCTTCTTTTTTACAATTTCTATCACATTGTGTGTTCTGTTTATTGAGGCTACTTTACTTCGCATTTTAGCCGAAAATACTTTTGAAGACTTATGTACTTCTTGTTTTTAATTTTTTTAATTGCTGGTTTTTTTAAGTCTTATCATATAACATATAGTCATTGATTTTAAAAAAGCTATTTGTTCTTAAGAGAGTCTTTGAAACCAGTATGACATCAATTTGTTGATTCTGAAGGAAGTATTCGAGTTCCGCAGGGCACAGTTTTAGATCGCTATTTTTACTTTACATTTACTGTTTTTCTTGCTGATGACATCCTCGTTTTTTTCAACATTATTAATGTTCTTTTTATTTTTATAGCGGATATATTTATGTATAAGATAAAATAATTATAGAGGATATATTAGATATGATATTACTGCTTTGTTAAAATTGATGTTTGGTCACAATCCCTATGTGACTTTATATTACATTCAAAACAAAAACAAAATTGTTGCAGTTGTTTTTATTTTAAATGTAATTGTGCAATTGTGTAATTACATTTAAAACAAAAACAAAATTGTTTAAGTTAATTATTTAATATTTTGCTAATTACCCATAACGTTTTATAATAAAAATGCAATTTATTTGTTGGCGGTAAGTTGTTTTTGTTTTAAATGTAATTGTGCGAATGAACGATCGCTTTCGATATTGTGGGACAGGTAGTATGTTTTTAGGGTTCCGTACCCAAAGGGTAAAAATGTAACCCTATTGTTTTCGCTGCAATGTCTGTCCGTCTGTCAGCGCCTTTTATCTCTGGAACGGTAATAGGTAGACTCTTAAAATTTTTACAGATATATAGCTGTTGCCGCTATAGCAACAAATACTAAAACTTATAGGGTGTTCCGATAGAGAGGTGTTCTTCACGAATATTTACAACAGTAATTAAAACTTAGTTCGCTATATAAACAAGTATAAAAAAATAAAACTAAAACATAAACGTTGTTCTGATAGTGGTGTGATTTGCATGTATAAGGCCTAAGTTTTGAACCATAATAGGTAGACGCTTAGAATTTTCACAGAAGGTGTATAACTGTGGCCGCTATAGCAACAAATATTTAAACTTATAGGGTGTTCCGATAGAGAGGTGTTATTCACGAATATGTGTTTATTTCTCGAACTGTAGGTGGCATACACTAAAAATTTACAAACAGTAATTAAAACTTAGTTCGCTTTATAAAAAAGTCTTAAAAAATAAACCTAAAAATTAAAGGGTGTTCCGATAGTTGTGTGATTAGCATGTATAAGGCCTAATTTTTTAACCATCATAGACTCTTGAAATTTTCACAAATTGTGTATTACTGTGACCCCTATAAAAACAGTAAAAATTAAAGGATTTTCCGACAGTGACGCGATTTGCATGTATCACGTGTTCCGAGAGTGACATGTTTTTCACGTGACTTATTTTTTGAATCGTAAAAGATAAGATTCTTGATATGTTTATAGAAAGAGAAATACCATGCCCGCTATAAAAAATAACAAAATTAAAGGGTGTTCCGACAGAAAAATTAATTGTACGTAAATAGCCTTATTTTGTAAAACGTTATAGATAGATTCTTGAAATGTTTACAGTAGATGTTGTTCTTCAGCCGCAACAACAATTACTAATGACTAAAGGGTGGTCCATCAGTGACATGTTTTTCACGTATATTACTTTATTTTTTTAACCGCAATAGTTAGGTGCTTGATATTTTTATAGAAAGTGTAATACCATGGCCCCTATAACAACAATTAATTCCAATAGTGATGCAATTTTCGTGAATATGACATTCATTTTAAAATTAACATGAACAAATTAACAACTTAAATTTTTAAAGATTTACTAAACAGATTACTGAAATCTGTACTCGTTTACCCATATTTCACACCTGTTTTATCGGGACGCACACAACGTGTGTAGGCAATGCTAGTATTAAAAATAGCGTTCACATGTGTTTTTACTTATCCCAAAATTAGCCCAAATGAATTAACCCAAACGCACACATTTTGTTCATTTTTGCAAGAACCTGTTGCAAACGGTTTGATTTTGGACAATGCGAAAATACACAATACGAAAAAAATAGACCTACGATAGGAAATATCGACCGACCTACATACATCTAAGTTATTTTCTCCATTAATCATTAACGATAATCTTATAAAGAAATGCTTTTCAAATATTGAAACACATGTTAGGTGAAGAAAACCATTACCATAATCTTGTCATTACTCTGAAAGAACCGTTTTTTAACAACGTTAGGTTAGGTTTCTTTAAGGTGCCAATGCTATAATATGAAAAATATACTTGATTATATTTAATTATTCATGTTATACAATACCCTATCCCTAAGAGCATAAGCGCTCTTATTATACTATTTTATAATTAAGTATAAAAAATAGTATTATCGTCTACAATTTAAACATTAAGAACTTATTAATCTATTATTTTATTAATTAAAACGAAGTTTACCTTTATAAAGTTAACAAAAAGTAATGAAGTTAGTCTACTTTTTTTTACCCTTTTTAGCCTTTTGTAAAAGAGTATTTAGCTTGGACAAAATTTGATTAGTTTTTTAGTATAATCAATCTATTGTCTTCCTTGGTCACCAGGTTTGATTCCCTGAGATAAACGGTTTGGACACAGTTTCCCTCAGAGTCAACATTTTTAAAATGTAAAAATTTTCATAAATTCAATTTGGACAAAATGTGATCGCAGTTTGTTAGCATAATCTGTTGTCTTCCTTATCCACCAGATATGATTCCTGAGATAGAGGATTTCAAAAACGGTAACCATATTTCTCGATCACATGATTACAACCATTTAAATTTATGTTTTTAGTAAGCCATATCCTTTAATTACCACGAGAACGAGCACCTTCCCAAGACTACAAAAATATCAACACCAAAGAATAAAGTCTGTTTCAACAGTATTTTAAATTCCCTTTTCAAAAAAAGACAACAGATTTACAGTTCTTTTCGTTCATAAGAATAGAAACATCTTAACTTATTTTAATTAAAAATGCATTGTTATTTTATAAATAAATAACAAGAATCATTAGGCTGATGTCAGAGTGCGCGCTAGAAGCGAAGTGAGGCTAGAAGCGATTATAGTTCGTGCTATACTAATGCTACAAGATTTCAGAGTGTTTTAATTAATTTTTTGTTTTGTAATAACTTCAGACAAAGAGTTTTTCTTGTCGATTAATACTTTGCATTTTTTTTTTTTTTTTTGTAAAGAGGAAAAGAGTACATCGACTAAATAGAAGACGATCAGAAAGTAGCGAGTTCCCCAATTTCAACAGTGAACTGAGGAATTATCCTGAAACATTTTTTAAATATGCAAGAATGTCAATAAACACTTTCGATTATATTTTAAATTTCTTTTTCGCAAACAAAATGCCAAAAACTGTATTAAAAATGCAGTGCCGAATTACATTATGCAGCTTTTGTCTCTGCAACCTTTCTCGTTTCTTTTTTAATATTGCATTTGTGTTTATATCATGCAATTTTTATTGCATGATGTATACATTTATTTACATTTTAAACTTTAAAATTAAAACCACGAATGAGAGGAGAAAACGAATTTCAAGAGTAAATGCATATGCGTACCCTTTTTAATTCCTCTCTCTCCTATAGCCTACTAATGAAGAATTACAGCGACAAAAGTTGCATAATGTAACTCTGTAACTCGGCACATACATACATATGAAAAAAGTTCTGGGAAAACCAACCCGAAATATTCTCATTTATGTATAGGTCAACAGAATTTGGTGTTCAATTAGGAAGACGAATATTTGTTGCAGAATCCATCGAAACCAAACATATCGTTTACTTTTGAGGAAGCTAATTGTAACGGAGTCTTGTACGTTGTTCCTTCAGATATTTTTGCACTTTGAAATTCAAAAACGATTGTTTTATAATACGATCCAGATCACTCCACCCTCTCGTCTATTGTGTCGATTTAAAAACAGCCTATTGGTCATCTAAATTAATTTATTTTCGCCTCTAAAAACTACAATACCACAATCTACAACATGATCTCTAACTTGAGTGTCTTGTTCCATAGGCTCTCTAGCAAATTGTAATTATTATTCATTGCTTATATTTTTTAGCGGCAGATTTTTTTAGTTTTTGTTTTTTATTTCAGATATTCACGCTTGCAAAGGCTATTTTTACCGTTGATATATTTTCTTGAATACTACCACTCATTCAGCACTAAAACTAGGTCTAAAGATTTTGGTGCTGAAAGGGAAGAGTTGCCGCAATTTTTTTGTTATAAAGCGGTTTGAATGCTTCCTTTGTAATTTTTTTATTAGCTTTCAATATTTAAAATACTTTTCTTGTCCATTTTATTTATTTTCACTAATGTTTATTAGAAAGTAATCATCCCTATTCTGCAATCTAAAATTATTTGAGATATCCCACTATTATAGGTCCATTAAGAACTCCCTGGACCACTATTTGTATATGGTGTGTTATACAGCCCATCTCCATTTTGCCATATTGCCCACTAATCTTCAAATTTAAGGTGCTGTTGCTCTAGTGGTTAACACGTTGAATACTAAAGCATGCTCACAAGTTCAATAATCAACCGTGGAAACATGAATTTGTCTGATATTTATTAATTCTCTTTATAATAATGCATATCCACAGCGCCTTTCTTCGCCGGTATTGCCACATAGCACTAAATTGCCGGCGAAGTAAAATAATTATAATTTAGCTATGCAAGCCAGAGACACTGCAACAATGTTATAAAAATAATCATAACGTGCAATTGCAGTGTTACCATAAGTGAAGCTTTACTATCACACTAACCATCTGTCTTAACTACTCCAATATGTTTCCAATGGAAGTAACAACACAGGCATAATTGCCTGAGTGTTACTTCTTTTAAAAAAATAAACTCTTTTTATTGCTTTTCTTAAGGTATTTTGGAAATTCCAATATTTTAATTATCCTTCGTAGCAACATTCCCAAGTGTTTTTTTAGGTGGAACTTTTCCCGATCCAAGTTGTAGTCCTAAAATAATTGGATTCATAATGTTATACTAATAACAGTGCTCTGTTGACTGCAAAAAATGTGGGTTTTGTCTCTGGTATTAAATTGAGGGCAGTATATTGCCCCAATTGTGTTAAAGTTCCCTATAAACTATTGGGGAAATTCCAATAGTCATTATGGTCAACCGATAAAAGAAAGAATAAGGTATCACTGATAGCAAAGGAGATCGTATCGGTTGTGTCGAGGTGGTGATCTTAGCGTGTCATAGAGCAGTCACTATGGACAACCGATAAAATAAAAACATCCCGGATATCACTGATAACAAAGAAGATCGTATCGGATGTGTCGAGGAGGTGATCATGGGAAACCACCCGATTGGAAGGCGTATCATCCCGTCAAGAACTTCCTTTTCAGCAGCTCACTATATTGCCTGGCCGGCATATTCTTGGTCTTCCCATGTAGGTGAACCACATTAGTCTTCTTAACAAATCCGGTTGCCATTCGGAGTGCATTGTTTTGAATCGTTTGTAGATCTCGCCATCGGACGACGTTCAAAAAAAAGAGGTCAATACCGCGACAGAATAATTAAAAAGGATGCAACCAATTGCTCTATTCTATTGTTAATTAATTGATAAATGATTGTTTATATGATAACCATCTTTTTAAAGTACCACAAAAATATCTTTTATAAAAAACACTGAATATCAAATGGTTCCAATGACAATTGTTTTAAATGACGCTACAATAACACTTATCACTCAAACAAAGGAACTAATCTAGTTTACGGGGGCGACCCCCAACCGGATTCGGAACAAATATAATTTACAGACACATTAATGTATGTATGTATGTATGTATGTATGTATGTATGTATGTATGTATGTATGTATATATTTATTAGTATTCATAATACTTTCAAATTTCACATTAGTTATAATTTAATATTAAATAAATAAAAATATATTAAAACATTTATAACATTAGAAAAAGTTAAACATTTGAATTATTTTTAACAAAATTTACACATTCCCTTTTAAAAATATTAATATTGGTTTCTATTTTCGTTTTGTTTGGAAGAGAATTGAATAATTTGAGTCCTTTATGAAATAGCGATCTTTGCATAGATGATGTAATAGCCTTCCTTAGCCTAAAGTTATCAGCATTTCTTAATCCATATGGTTGTATTTCGCCGACATATTTTATTTGGTCACATAGGTATTGAGGTGCATTACCATGTTTAATTTTGTGAATAAAGCGCAGTGTATTTAGTTGCAGTCTTTGTTTTATGTTTAGCCATTTAAGTATATCAATCATTACTCGTATGTGTGTGTATCTGTTACATTTTAAAATTGTTCGCATTGCCTTGTTTTGTAATTTTTGAAGTCTTTCTAATTGTGATTCGTTGCAGCATGTATATATTATTGTAGAATCGAATTCAAAATGAGGTTTTATTATGGTATTATATACATTTATGGAGGTTATTATGGATATTTTGTTTCTTATTCTTTTAAAAAAGCCAATTTTTTTTACTAATTTTTTTACAAATATATTCTATATGATCTTTGAATTTCATTTCCTTGTCTATTATAAAACCAAGATATTTGATATTATTTACTTTCTCTATAACTTCGTTATTTATTTTAAATACTGTTTCACTGTCGAAATTTATTTCCATAATTTTTGTTTTATTTTCATTAAGTTTAAGTTTATTCTTTTTTAACCATATATTTATATTATTTATATCGATTATCATGTTATCACGACATTTCTCACTATTATCTCCTTCTGTATATATAAGAGTATCATCAGCATATAATATAATTTCACATTTTTCTAATACATTTGGCATATCATTTATATATATTATAAATAACAAAGCGCCCAAAATCGAACCTTGTGGAACACCGAAATCATTATTAATTGGATTTGATTTTATATCGTTAACTTTTGTTATTTGTTTTTTGTTTACCAAGTAAGACTTAAACCATTCTAGTTCTTTTTCCCGTATACCATACATATATAGTTTCTTTATTAAAATTTCTCTATCGATTGTTTCAAACGCTCGTTTAAAGTCTAAGAATACTGCCATTATTTTTCGATTTTTTTCGATATTTTTTCCACCGATTTATTACATAGTTCACAGTTGTTTCACATGAAAATTTTCTTCTTAACCTCGATTGATATTTTGATAATAAATTATTTTTCTCGAAATTATTTCAAGCTGGTCTTTTACAACTTTTTCTATTATTTTTTCGCATGTTTTTAAAGTATTAACAGGACGGAACTCCTCACATTTTCTAGTTTTTGCAACTTTTTCAATTGGTGTAACCATTGATTCCTTCCAATTCTCAGGGAAAACTCCAGATGTTAGTGATTTGTTAATAATTTTTAGCAGTTTTGCTCCAAGTAAATGCCAGTTATCAAGTAAAATTTTTGTTGATATTTTGCAGTAGTCTGGTTTGTTTTTTAATTCTCTCATTATTTTCTTAAGCTCTAAAGTTGTTATTGCATTGAATTTGAATTGTGAGGTAACCATACGTATTTTATTTGTATATTGCACATTTTCTATTGAATCTCTTATTATTTTAACACTATCTATAAAGTATTTGTTAAAATGACTAGCTATTTGGTAATTGTTTTTATATTCTACATTATTAAATATCACAGATTTAATCACATTTATATTTTTCTTTATAACCATGTCTTTAATAACGAGTGATTTTTTAAGAGCTTGAGAACTTTTTTTTTAAAAAAACGCATAAAATTTGCAAAATCTCATCGGTTCTTTATTTGAAACGTTAGATTGGTCCATCACATTTACTTTTTGAAGATAATTTCATTTAAATGTTGACCGCGGCTGCGTCTTAGGTGGTCCATTCGGAAAGTCCAATTTTGGGCAACTTTTTCGAGCATTTCGGCCGGAATAGCCCGAATTTTTTCGGAAATGTTGTCTTCCAAAGCTGGAATAGTTGCTGGCTTATTTCTGTAGACTTTAGACTTGACGTAGCCCCACAAAAAATAGTCTAAAGGCGTCAAATCGCATGATCTTGGTGGCCAACTTACCGGTCCATTTCTTGAGATGAATTGTTCTCCGAAGTTTTCCCTCAAAATGGCCATAGAATCGCGAGCTGTGTGGCATGTAGCGCCATCTTGTTGAAACCACATGTCAGCCAAGTTCAGTTGTTCCATTTTTGGCAACAAAAAGTTTGTTAGCATCGAACGATAGCGATCGCCATTCACCGTAACGTTGCGTCCAACAGCATCTTTGAAAAAATACGGTCCAATGATTCCACCAGCGTACAAACCACACCAAACAGTGCATTTTTCGGGATGCATGGGCAGTTCTTGAACGGCTTCTGGTTGCTCTTCACTCCAAATGCGGCAATTTTGCTTATTTACGTAGCCATTTAACCAGAAATGAGCCTCATCGCTGAACAAAATTTGTCGATAAAACACATTTCGAACCGAACACTGATTTTGGTAATAAAATTCAATGATTTGCAAGCGTTGCTCGTTAGTAAGTCTATTCATGATGAAATGTCAAAGCATACTGAGCATCTTTCTCTTTGGCACCATGTCTGAAATCTCACGTGATCTGTCAAATACTAATGCATGAAAATCCTAACCTCAAAAAAATCACCCATTATCTCTCCACATTTGTTTCTGGTCTCTTGCATTATTTATTTTGTTATTAATGTACTTATATTTTTCGTTTTCTATTTTTACTTTATACAATTTCTAATTGATTTGTAATTCAACCATGCTTCAGTTGTGTTTTGATGCTTTGCGATTTGGTATTTAACTATTTTGTCTTGTTTTAATAGATGTAGTTCACTATTAAACCATTTTTTAACATAATTTTGTGTATTTGTTGATGTATTTCTAGTAAACTTCCGAATGGTGTCTTCCAGGCATTTATCAAAAACCAAAACATTTTGACTAACATCTACATCTTCTTCATAAATTATTACTGCCCTAAGTTGTTCCGTAAACATTACTTTATTATATCTGAATTTATCCTCATTTTTTTTTTATTATTATTCTTTTCACCTTTTAGAAAAATTTGTATTATTTCATGATCTGATATTTTGTTTTTATTACAGTTTTGTGCTGATATTTTGTACTTGTTATTTGTTATTACATAGTCTATTATAGTTCTAGTTGTGTTCGTTACCCGTGTAAATTCCTTAACAATTTCTTCAAGTCCATTATCATTCAATAAGCTATCGATTTTTAAAGTTTCCTGAAAAATTTCACAGAATTCAGATTCATAACTACTAGGCGATCTATATACTGTGACAATTATAAGTTGAGTGCGCTCACGTTGTGCTTTACATGCCATAATCCAATATTTTGAGTTTGCCACTTTTTCAAACACCTTGTCGACTTTCCATTCAATTTT
This sequence comes from Phasia obesa, assembly GCA_949628195.1. Lineage (NCBI taxonomy): Eukaryota > Metazoa > Arthropoda > Insecta > Diptera > Tachinidae > Phasia > Phasia obesa. The sequence goes on from OX451216.1 coordinate 81,609,394, forward strand.
ATAATATATATTTACACCTCCCGTTCTTTTTGAATTAGATAATGATGTTAATTGGTTATATCGCTGTAAGCTTATTTCGTTTTCGTTAATTTCATCCGTCATGTGTGTTTCGGGAAGGATAAAAAATTCGGGTTTTTCTGTTGAAGCTATTATTTCCACTTGATTGAAATTATTTGTTAGACCTTGTACATTTGTATATAAAATATATGTGCTATTTAATTGTTAGGCTGATAATCCCATTCTTCTCTTTTTCATATTTAATTTATTTTGGTAAACAGGACACTCTCTGCTGTAAGTCATGTGATTATCATCTAAATCCATATTGAGCTTTTGATTCATTTTTATACAATTAATACACTTTATTATTGGTTCTTTATTACAATCTTGTGATCTTGTAGCCTATTGTGTGTAAAATTTAATTTTAAGCCAAAAATATGAAGTGAAAAAATTGGGGCGACCCTTAGTTTCGGAGTTATGGACTCCCAAAGTTTGGATGTAATGTATGGTATATCTCGAAAATTTTACGTCGGAGTAAGGTATCATTGGAAAGGTAATTATAAGTACATACATACAACATAACTAAATTAAAATTAATGAAAAAAAATTTACAACAATTTCGATTGAGCACAAAAAAACATTTTTGTTTACATTTTTTTCGTTTGCTAAAGATTTTCTGCATAACCGGCCTTCGACCGGGCGCAAGGATTTTTGTAATAACCAACACCGGCTTCGCTTACTAAAGAGTTTATGAATAGCCGGCCTTCGGCCGGACGTAAGAATTTTCTACCCTATGGTATAACAATCACCGGCACTAAAGATTTCCTACGTAACTGGTCGCAGAATAAAAATAAAAAATATTTTCCCCTTACTTACTTTTAATTTTTCTCACTTTTGATCAAATTTACTTTAGTTGGATAGTACTTTTAATTAAAATTAAACTTTTCACACAATGGGTTCCTTTTTTAATTTTTGTAATGTGTGTCCGTAAACTAGATTTAAGCCCCGGATTCTCTAACTAAAGATAACCTGCATAGCCGGGCGCAGATTCAAAATTAAAAAAAAAATTATTTTTTTCCTTCATTTAAAATGTTTGCATTTTTTTCATTAATTTCACTTTAGTTGGATAATACTTTTAATTACCATTCCAATGATACCTACATAACCTCATTCCGTCATAAAATAGTGGAGATATGCGATACTTTACCCAGTGTACCTATCACCAAAATCGATGTGAAAAAGCACCAAAATCGCCAAAATAGTTTTTCGTTAATATAATATAAACAATGTTTTTTAGTTTTAAAAATATTTTCAATAAATAGCTAAAAAAAATCGCCATATAGGTATTTTGTTTTTTATTTTGTGAACACGAGAAAGGTAAAATTTTTAATTAAAATAGTTAAAAAGAGTATTATAATAAAAATTTGCGAACGTGTTCCTATATAGAACTAGCTGACAATATTTTGTTGAATATATTTGAATATATTTTTGAAAGTAATCCATACCAAATTTTAAGACTCTTACTTTTATAGTGCTTCGCCTATACGTATTTTATATAAAGGTACCCATTCCTGAATAAAATTCTAAAAATTATTGTAAGGCTCTGTTAAAGGTGTTTAGAAAATTTTAATAACAATGTAATTCCACAAAGTAAAAATACAAATCAAATACAAATTTTATTCAATTGGCTATTTGGCAGTAAGTAATTCATTTGTAATTCATTTTAAAATATTCGGCTTTGAAAAATATAAGGTGTCTTAAAGTATGCAGTACCTTTAAATCGGTAAAATTGCGTACTTTTACTGCTTTTTCTCCACTTTCTCGTGGAAATAATATATTTTTGCTCAAAAAATTATATATTTGAATCAGTATACGAGTACTAAAGTACCTCCTTACAAAATTTTGTTTTTTTAGTTTTTACGTGATGTGAACGTAGACAGACATGAAATGAGTTACTGTTTTATTATATGTACAGATCACTTCGTAAAACCTATAGCATTAAAAAAATAATGTTTTCTATTTCGCAGTGGTGGAATTCATTATTTAAAGCGATCTTTCTGTAAAGCAATTAGCAGCATTTAAAAAAAATCACCTAATTTGTTAAAATATTTTTCCAACTTAGAGAGAATAAAACTTCAAAAGTCCCTTTGTATGTAGAAAGTAAAAAATAGATTGGAATTACCAGCAAATCAAGTACAAAACGAATCTAACTGAACATAAAAGGATAGAACATCATCATTTTATAATCCTTCTAAAACAAAAGTTAAATTGTGGTTGATAAGCATCCAAAAGTGTGTTAGGATATATAAAAATCTTAAAAACAATTTTAGATAAGAAATTGCAACATTTTAAAATGGAAAGATTTTCGTAAACTTTAAATAAAGTTTCAAGTCTCCAAAAGTAAAATTGTATGCTGGATACTTTGATGTACATGCTGGATGACTCGTCAAGCATTAACTTTTAATTTGTCGATTTTAGTAAAAAAAATTGCGAAATTCCGATTTGAAAATTTACGATTTACAATGCAAAATTTATGAATGTTTTAAAATGCAAAGTTTTGTATTTTTAGTTTAAACGATTTAAAAAATTGTGGTAATTAAAGTCAAAAAAGAGCCATTTTAAAGGGGATTGTTGTTCGCTTTCTAATATTATGGGTACAATTCTTTAAAGATGTTTTTTGTTAACTTCCAGTTTTTTTTTTTCATAAATTATTTATTGTATCTTCAATATTTTTGAACTAACAATAATTACTCATATCTTAAGTCTAAAATAAAGATATACTTTTAAAGTCCAGCCAGTGCTAGACAAAAATAATGTTTGTTTCACGGACTTTGCAATCATTTGCGGATCATCCCTCTAATGTACGGCCAAGAAAAGCAGTATCTCTTCTTTTTAGTCGAATGTAACCAGGTTCATTCAGCATGTTACGCGCCAAAGGGTTTGGATGAGATTCAAGCCTCTTTAGATATGTGACTGCATGTTTCGCTATTTCTGCTTTAACTGATGGCATGTTTAGGTCTTTGTGGATGTTCGAATTTTTTATATACCAGGGAGCAGATGTAATCATACGTAGTATCTTATTTTGGCGCCTTTGAATTTTTTCTACATTGCTAGCTGAGGCAGTGCCCCATAACTGAATCCCATAACACCAAATTGGTTTGAGGATCGACTTGTACAGTAGAAGTTTACAATCTAAGCTCAGGGTAGAATTTCTGCCAATAAGGCAATTTAGTTGTACTGCTTTTAGTTTCATTTGTGTTAACTTGAATTCAATGTGGCTTTTCCAAGTAAGGCGACGGTCAAGATGTATACCCAGATATTTAACGTCTGAAAGCTGTGGTATCATTTGATTATTTATGCGTGTCGCTTAATGGCTCATAAAACTGGAAACATTTATTATTTTGTTATAGTTTATTTATTTTGATTTGTCAGTCTGTGAGTTGCCTAAATGTCTTGTTATTTTGTCTCTTGATCATTTATGTATATTCATATTATGTATTTTTATTCCCGTTTTTCCTATTTGTTTATACATATGTATGATTGTAAATGATCAGTTAGTTTTATATGTAACAATATTATTCTGCAGTGCTTTTGTTTCGTTAAGTTGGCCCGTTATTTTTTGATGTATTTAATACATAAAGAATTTTTGGCTCAACTTTAAATTATTTAACAAGTAAAATTAGTTCGTTAAAGGAAAGCACTGCGGTAAGTACATTTGTTCTTATATGTATATTTCCATTTGTTAATTGTAATATTTTTTAAATAGAAATAAACACCTAAACCAATTAATTAGAAACTTGGCTCTTTTTATTTGGTTGTTAAATTCGCCCTTTTTCGAACGACCGTCGCCGCCAGTGACAAATTTTATTTCGCAACTTATTTGGCGAAAAATGTGGTTCCATGCCCGCCGGAACAATTGATAATAAAAATTTTATTTCGCAACTTATTTGGCGAAAAATGTGGTTCCATGCCCGCCGGAACAATTAATAAAAATTTTATTTCGCATTTTATTTGGCGAAAAATGTGGTTCCATGCCCGCCGGAACAATTAATAAAAAAATTTTTATTGACGACAAAAGTGGTTCCATGCCCGCCGGAACAATTAATAAAAATTAAATTCGCAATACTTTGGCGAAAGATTTGGTTCCTTTCCTGCCGGAACAATTAAAAATAAATTGGTTTGAAGTTCCTTGACTGCCGGAACATTTTTTGACGAATAAATTTATATGTTTGTGGTTCCTTGGCTGCCGGAACATTTGTGTGAAGAATAAATTTATTTCTGTGTGGTTCCTTGACTGCCGGAACATTTATTGGAGAATATATTATTTGTTTTGTGGTTCCTTAATTGCCGGAACATTTTATTTTGATTCCTTGCCTGCCGGAACAATTGGTTCTCTGTTTAAGAGAAAATAAATTTTTGCTGAAGTGGTTCCTTGTCAGCCGGAATAAATAACTTTTATTGAACATTGCCTGCCGTTAAATAAAAATTTTACTTCTCAGCTTTTGAGAGGAAATTCTTGTGGTTCCTAGCTGACCATTGTGGTCTTTGGAAAAATTTATTGTGGTTCCTTGCCTGCCGGAACAATTGGTTCTCTGTCTAAGAGAAAATAAATTTTTGCTGAAGTGGTTCCTTGTCAGCCGGAATAAATAATTTTTATTGGACATTGCCTGCCGTTAAATAAAAATATATTTTAAAATTTTTAAAGTGGTTCCTCGTCTGCCGGGACAACAATTGTTTAAAAAATATTTGTGGTTCATAATGCAACGATCGCCAGTGAGAAAAAGCGCTCGATTGCAGACAACTTCAAGCCAAAATAATAGTGGTTCTCCATCTGCCGGAACATATCTGCCGTCACAGCAATTGGCTCCCACTGCCGCTGGAGCTCCTTTGCTGTCTACCAGTTCCTCTGCCGCCGGAACAGCAATGCCTATACCAGTAGTTCCATCTACCTCAGGAGTAACCAAGACAATAGTAAGTACTGCCCAAATAAGTGATAAAATATTATCTGCCCCTGCCGCTGTCGCAATGTCTACGAGTTCCACCTGTGCGTCCAACATGCCCTCAGCCACGGTTCAACCTAGCCAACAGCTTCCGATACCCCAGCCCAATTCCGGTATCAATTTGGAAGACTTGCAAAGCCAAATTAATACACTCCAGGTCCAGTTGCTGACTGCTCAGAAAGTTTTGTCCATTGCCCTTAATGCCAATTCGACGCCATCCTCAGCCGTGCCCCAACCATCCAATATGGCGCCAGCTGTGACGGGTACTAGTGAAGCTAACGTCGAAAATTCTGTCTCAGCCAACGTTGACTGCACTGATCGCCGTACGCCATTTTCGTGTTTTAGCTGCAATGCAAATAGTACCGGTTTTTGTGCAAACCAATCGCTTTTAACACAAATGTTACCGCCAAATAATTTTGTGTCTCAAAATGGCGGTTCGATGGCAGTGCACAGAAAAATATATGACCTGCCGGAATTTAGTGGTACACCTGAGGATTGGCCCATTTTTTCAACAACCTTTAGTAATTCGACTGCTGTTTATAATTACAATAATTTTGAAAATTGTGTTCGGCTCCAAAAGGCATTAAAGGGTGATGCAAGGGAGAGTGTTAAATCGTTGCTCATACATCCGGATAACGTCAATGTGGTGATGGAGCAGTTGCGTTTTCGATATGGTCGTCCAGAAATGCTTATCCGATGTCAGCTCCAACAAGTGAAAGAAATTCAGCCCATTAGTGAGAGTGCTATTGATCGACTTGTGCCATTTGCTGTTAAGGTGCAGAATCTTGCCGCCTTTTTGGAATCTGCCAATGGGCAACAGCATTTAGCGAATCCTACATTAATGGATGAATTGGTTGGTAAGCTTCCCTTGAGTAAACGAATGGAGTGGGCCCGCTATTCCTCAACAATTAAGCCATATCCAACGGTTTTGGATTTTAACAGGTGGCTCAAAGATATTGCTGATTTGGTGCAAACTATTCAAGGGGTGAGTAGTAATCGAAATTATAGTGAACCTAAAAGAAAAGTTGTCCTCCACGCCGTTGATAGTCAACATAAACAAGAATGCCCTATGTGCCAGGCTAATCATAAATTATTTGAATGTAAAAAATTTAGTTCATTGAGTGTGCCTGACAGATGGTCTAATGTGAAGAAATTGAGGTTATGTTTTTCGTGTCTTGGGTCGGGTCATCCTAGTAGGAGTTGCCGTAAACGAAAAGAGTGTCCCATCGATGGTTGCCTGCGAAAACATAACAAATTACTACATGATGTAAAAATTAATAATAATCGCGAAAAATATTCTGGGCCAAGTGAGTCAGAAGCCCCAAGTGGTTCATCAAATGGAAGTGCGTCTGTCTTGAGCTGTGTGTCCCGTCCTGCAGATAAGAGCGTACTCCTGTTCCGAGTTGTGCCTATTGTACTTTATGGTCCTAGTAACAAGGTTGAAACTTACTCGTTGTTGGATGAAGGTTCTTCGGTTACTATGGTGGACAGCTCCTTGGTGAGGCAACTGGGCCTCCGGGGGCATCAAAGTAAATTGAACTTGCACTGGTACGCTGGAAAGGAATCTGAAGAAATGGCATCTGTGGTTGATCTATAAGTAAGTGGGATTAGTAAGCAAAGAAAATATGCTTTAAAAAATGTTTATGGTGTCTCGAATTTGAAATTGCCGGCTCAGAGTTTCAATATGGATTTAAGCGCTCATCCTGGTTTACCAATTAAATTATACAATGGTGTGGCCCCTAAAGTCCTGATAGGATTAGATCACTGCCATCTTGGTCTTCCTGATGAAATTGTGCCTTTGGAAGAAAGTGGTCCCTATGCTGCCAACACACCATTGGGTTGGGTCGTTTTTGGTCCGATGAGGGGTAAGCCATCAAACTCTAATTTATGTTTGTTGACAGTTCAGCCTGAGCAGACACTTTACGACTTGGTGGCAAATTATTTTGAAATCGAAAATTTTGGAGTCAAGGTCTTACCGGTCATAGAATCGAAGGAGGTTGCTCGAGCTCGTCAAATAATGATGAATACTACTGTGAAAGTTGAAGGAAGATTTCAAACCCGGCTCTTGTGGCGCTCTGATGATGTAGTCCTGCCAGACAGTTATTCCATGGCTCTAAATAGACTCAATGGTATTGAGAGGAAAATGAGAAGAATTCCGGAATTTGGTGTGGCCTACAAGTCCATCATGAACGATTACGTGTCAAAGGGGTATGTAAGGAAATTATTGCCTAATGAAGCTTCTGGTGTGTACCCTAGAACTTGGTATCTTCCTCACTTTGGTGTGGTCAACCCCAACAAGCCTGGAAAGCTTCGGCTAGTTTTTGATGCTGCTGCAACTGTTGAAGGCGTTTCGTTGAATTCCATGCTCTTAAAGGGTCCTCAGCAATATAAGCCTCTGCCATCTATTTTATTCAACTTTCCAGTTGGAGCTGTTGCAGTTTGCGGCGACATTAAAGAGATGTTTCACCAGGTCCTTGTGGCTCCTGAAGACAGATGTTCCCAACGCTTCCTTTGGCGCGATGATGACAGAAAGCCTCCAGATACTTATGAGATGGTCGTGATGACATTTGGCGCTGCTTGTTCGCCCTGCGTAGCCCATTATGTCAAAGAAACCAACGCCCTAAGCTATCGGGAAAAATACCCTCGTGCGGTGAAGTCTATCATGGATCATCATTATGTGGATGATTTCGTCGACAGTTTTCCAACAACTGAAAGAGCTATTGAAGTTGCCCAACAAGTTCGTGACATCCATAAGTCAGCTGGATTCGAGCTAAGAAATTTTTCATCCAATTCGTCTGAGGTAATTGTGGCTCTTAAAGGTGCTATGGAGAAGCCGGTGAACTTTTCCAGCGATATCAACGAGCTGCAGTCAGAAAAAGTCCTAGGTATGTACTGGCAACCAAAAGATGATACTTTCAGGTTTGAGTTGAGGTTCCACAACGTGAATGCTGATGTCATAAATGGTTTGAAGGCTCCTACAAAACGAGAGTTGCTTAGTGTGGTAATGTCTATTTTCGATCCACTTGGTCTATTGAGCAACTTTATGATTACGGCTAAACTGTTGATGCGTGAGGTATGGAGGTACGATGTCCGATGGGATGACCCTTTGCCCAATGACTTATATGACATGTGGAATATTTGGCGCCAAGAGCTAACAAATGTTGTTAATGTGAAAGTGCCTCGATGTTATTTTGGAAATGGTATTCCTATCCGTCTGGAGCTACACGTTTTTGTCGACGCTAGTGAGGATGCATTTGGTGCCGCGTCATACTTGAGGTCCATATATCCTGATGGAAAAGTTGAAGTATCCTTCGTAGCTGCAAAAACGAGATGTGCCCCTCTAAAAACGATGAGTATTCCAAGGCTCGAACTTCAGGCTGCTGTTTTGGGTACTCGATTATTGGATACGATTTTGAAGGAGCATTCCATGTAGTTTTCTCGGTTTATTTGTTGGAGCGATTCCTCTACTGTGATTAATTGGATAGGCTCAGAAAGTCGTAGATACAAGCTTTTTGTTGCCCATCGAATCATAGAAATTCTAGATTCCACTAGCCCAGCAGATTGGAGATGGCTGCCCACCAATATCAATGTTGCTGATGAAACCACTAGGATGAAGTCTCAGGTCTACTTTTCGAATGAATCCAGCTGGTTCAGTGGCCCTAATTTTCTTTATGGTGGTGAAGATGAATGGCCCAAAGCTGTGAATATAAGCCCTGCTAGCCTTGATACTGAGGAGCTACGTCCAAAATTTGCTCTATTAATTAATATTCCTCCTATTATTGATTTTAGTAGATTTTCTTCTTATTTGAAGCTAAAACGAACGGTTGCCTGGATGTTACGTTTCATAAGTCGATGCCAAAGGAAAGTAAGCCAAGATGAAAGAAATAGTTTGACTGCTGCTGAACTAAAAACTGCGGAAATTTATCTTTGTCGCCAAGCCCAGAAAGAAAAATTTAATGCCGAAATTAAAATTATAAAATCTGAAGAATATTTGCCCACGTTGACCAGACGCTCCAAATGGTGTCAACGCACAAAGCCCATTGCCGTTGGTGACTTGGTTATCATTTGTGATCCTGCAGTGTCCCGAAAAGATTGGAGACGAGGTCGAGTGGAAGAGGTATACAAGGGTAAAGATGATATTATACGTCGTGCTGATGTCCGTACTAGCACTGGTGTCCTGACGCGACCTGTTTCCAAACTTGCAGTCCTTGATTTGGAGAAGTGAATCGTGGTCGATCCACGGGGGTGGGGATGTCGCTTAATGGCTCATAAAACTGGAAACATTTATTATTTTGTTTGAGTTTATTTATTTTGATTTGTCAGTCTGTGAGTTGCCTAAATGTCTTGTTATTTTGTCTCTTGATCATTTATGTATATTCATATTATGTATTTTTATTCCCGTTTTTCCTATTTGTTTATACATATGTATGATTGTAAATGATCAGTTAGTTTTATATGTAACAATATTATTCTGCAGTGCTTTTGTTTCGTTAAGTTGGCCCGTTATTTTTTGATGTATTTAATACATAAGGAATTTTTGGCTCAACTTTAAATTATTTAACAAGTAAAATTAGTTCGTTAAAGGAAAGCACTGCGGTAAGTACATTTGTTCTTATATGTATATTTCCATTTGTTAATTGTAATATTTTTTAAATAGAAATAAACACCTAAACCAATTAATTAGAAACTTGGCTCTTTTTATTTGGTTGTTAAATTTGCCCTTTTTCGAACGACCGTCGCCGCCAGTGACAATGCGAATAGGAGGGCATGAGTCCCTACGCAGTGTGAAAGTTATGTGAGTACATTTTTGCTCATTCACTTTTGTTGTCCATTTTCCTAGCCATTTTTTCCAAATTGAGTATGTGGTCTTGTAAAAGTTGTGATGCTTCTAGGGCACTTTCATGAATACTTAAAAAAGCTGCGTCATCTGCAAAAGTTGATGTGTGCACTAGGGTGCTAATTGGCATATCTGATGTGTACAGTAAATATAAAGTTGGTCCCAAAATACTACCTTTGGGAACTCCGGCTTCAATGAGCTGTGGCGAGCTTAAGAAGTCACCTTCTTTTAGTAAAAACTTGCAATACTTTAAATAATCTTTTAAGAGCTTATACAAGTTTTCAGGCAAGTTCAGCTTTAGCTTAAATATATAAAAAGCGCAGAACAGTTTTTTTTGGTTATTAATTGTGGTAATTAAAGTAAAAAAAGAGCCATTTTAAATGGGATTGTTGTTCGCTTTCTAATATTATGGGTACAATTCTTTAAAGATGTTTTTTGTTAACTTCCAGTGTTGAGAGTATTGTTAACTCCCAAACATTTTATAAATTGAATTTATGGTATGCTTCAAAATCAAGAGCAATTTTAAAAATTTCAAATTTCATTTAATGCAGCAAACACATAGACAATATCAGACCATAGATAACACATAGATAGTCAACTGAAACGTCAAAAACCTAAGTCTCTTGTCAAAAAACATAAGTCTTGGTAGGCAAAATTGTATAAGTGTTGGTTTAAAAAAAAATTCCCCACCTAAACTGCACACAGTTGTATAAAATATTTTGTAATAACAGAATATTTTTTTACATTAAAAAAAAAAATTAAATAATTATTTTGCCTTTTGATAAAAATATGAATTTTTTATTTTTCTAATATATTTACGTGCGAAAGTTAGATTGAATGCTAATATTACATATTTATTATATTGATTTGAAAGTGTTCATTCCCTAAAAGACAAAAAATACAATACTGTGTAGAAAAGAAATAAATTTCACCAAACAAATGTCAACAAAGTTAAATTTATTTTGTATTAAAAAATTTAGAATACAATAAATTGTTAAATAATTTTTAGTGCAAAAATTCAAAATTGTTTAAATATTTGGAAAGTGCAATGGAATATCGCGTAATAGTGCCTAAATGTGAATAAAAACTTTACTCCCCTAAGTGTGTTGAATTCACACCATACCCGTCTATGTGAAGACATTTGTAGCCACGTTTTTGACATTTGGAGAGATGGCCATCTATGTGTTATTTATGTATCAGACTACCTTGTACAGATTGTCGAAAATACACACATTTATAGTAAAACGATTATTTTGAAGTCATCAAAGCTACACGACTATAGATTACATAGATAGCTAACTCTCAAAATTTCAAAAACGTGGATATAAATGTCTTCACACATTGCGGGTACGGTGTGAATTCAACAACATAGGGGAGTACAATTGGTCACTTACATTAAGACACTATTGCGCTATATATCGTTGCACTTTCCAAATAAGTAAATAATATAAAAATTTTTCTCTTAAAATTCATTCAAAAGTTATTGTATTTTCAAGTTTTTAATAGTAAATAAATTTAATTTTGTTGACATTTGTTAGGTGAAATTTATTTTTTCACAGTATTGTATTTTTTTTTTTTTTTTTTTTTTTTTTTTTTTTTTTTGTTTTGTCTTTTAGGGGATGCAAATAGCAATACAATATAACGCTTTTCACACATAAATATATTAGCAAAAATTCAAAATTATAATTTTATTTAAAAACAAAAGAAATATTTAATTTTAACATCTAAAGCCCAGTACGCAGCTCTACGGAATTTCAGGTTTGATTTTTTTTGCCTTTATTTCTACAAAACTAAAATTCATCATGTGGTCACGTTTTTAAAATGTTATTGTATATTGTACACAATAACATTATATCAACACAGAAATGAAAAAAATAATATTTTAAAACAATTGCCTGGACATTAATTTTTGTTTCAGTTGCAGGAAAAGAGTCTTCACTTTTTGTTCAAACATCCCTGTAGTAGTCAAAAATTCCGTTTAGTTTTCTTTTTAGCTGCGTACTACCAAACTGAAAGTCGCCTGAAAATATTCAAACCTGAATTTCAGGCTGGTTTTTTCACACACACTTCTTATGGCAAACTGAAATTCGGTCGAGCTGCGTACCGGCCTTAAAACTGAATGTAAAAATATATATATTTTTTTACAAAACATTTTGTACAACTAAGTGCAGTTTAGAGACTTAGGTTTTTGACGTTTCAGTTGACTAAACAAGTAGAAAAAAATAAACCTAAAAATATAAGGGTGTTCCGATAGTGGCGTGATTTACATGTATAAGGCCTAAGTTTTTAACCAAAATAGGTGGAATATTTAAATTTTCACAGAAGGTGTATAACTGTTTTCGCTATAGCAACAAATATTTAAACTTATAAGGTATTCCGATAGAGAGGTGTTATTCACGAATATGTGTCGTGTCGTGTGATTTGCATGTAAAGGCCTGATTTTTTAACCATAATAGACTCTTGAAATTTTCACAAATTGTGTATTACTATGACGCCTATAAAAACAGTAAAAATTAAAGCATTTTCCGGCAGTGACTTAATTTGAATGTATCACGCCTTATTTTTTGAACCTTAATAGGTAGAATCTTATAATTTGCACAGAAGATGCGATGTGTTGCCACGGCTGCTATGACGATTACTAAAAATTAAAGGGTGTTTCGACAATGACATGTTTTTCACGTATAGTAACTTATTTTTTTAATAGTAATAGGTAGACTCTTGATATATTCATAGAAAGAGAATTGCCATGGCCGCTATAACAAATACAACAAAAACAAAATTAAAAGGTGTTCCGACAGGGACATGATTTGTTCGTAAATAGCCTTATTTTTTGAACCGTAATAGGTAGACTCTTGAAATGTTTACAGTAGATGTTGTACTTCTGCCGCTGTAAAAATTACTAATATCTAAAGGGTATTCCATTAGTGACATGTACGGATTCAGCAGAAGGTTCTTATCTTCCTCTTCTCAATGTTCAACATCAAATTTGTATTTTTGTCAATTATAGAAGCTGCCTCAAAATTTGTGTTTCCAGAAAAATTACAGCAAAAAGTTCCAGTCCTTTCTTTATTTGGCTGCCTGAAGTATTTCCGAAACGTGTGGAGCTCTTGCAAGAGAAAGACAAGAAAATAATTCTACAGCTATACATTTTTCAAGTTTGGCAACAAATAAGAAGAATCGACGTAAATATAAAACTAAGTGGTAGTTATATGGTCTCATTTGCGAGATGCCTCATTTTATTTAAAAAAAAATAACTTATATTATTTTAGTTTTTATTACTATAAATGAATTCATTGTAAAACAATATTTAATTTTTTTACATTAATGTTTTTGTTCTTTTTTAATATCCTTTATTTCCTTATGTTTGTAACTGATCTATAGTATAAAATTATATTGTGATATTTTGATATTTGTAATAAACAGTTTTTTATTAAAAATATGTAGGTATGTACATACATATCGTTACCTTAATATAGAAAGGCCCTAACTCGTTTTTTTAAATGGACTTTTTGTTTTGCATATTTGGATAGATGATCGTATTTGTGGAACAAGATTAACGTGAGTACCTGCCATACTCGGCCTAACCTCACGGTGGTCTTACCACCGAGTGAAACTTAGGCGTAGACTAGCGCCTCCATTGTGTAATATAACAACACTTTACGATTGCCACCAATCGCTTTTTGTGTGTGATACAGTCACAATGAGTAGCAATTTATATAATATGGCAAGCCCCTCCAAGGCAAGCCTAGATCCATATTATAACCTCTTGCTTAGGGGTTTGGAGACTATCCAAACTCCGTCTGTTGAGAGTGCAACAGCACACTTGATCGACCTTGTACCTTACCTACTTAATCGATCTTAAACCACAACCACCACGTGTACCCCCGAAGGGGACCTCACCAATAACCGGTCACAGAGAGGATAGGCTCTCTGTGGGTCCACCGATTCCCGTGGTACCGGTCCTTTGGGCACTGGTCGGGCCTCGAAGAGAACCCGTGATTTTACTCATAGACCTTTTCTTCCAGATTTAGGCTCTAGGAACCCTAGCGTCTGGTGCCCCTATTTTCCCCGAGTGGACCGCGTCAAAGCATTTGCCATATTCCTGCAGTGACATTTGGAACCCCCAGGGGTAATAGATGATCGTATAATTCATTTGTATGAATAAAAAAAATGTTTACAGCATTAAAACGCGAAAAGAATTTAATAAAAAAATTGCGTTTAATAATAATTCGCGACTACAAAACTATAAATTTTATTAAGTTTTTTATTCTCTTGTAAAGTATGAAAAACGTTAGTTAGGGCCTTTCTATATTAAGGTATCGATATGTATATATTAAACAGGAAAAATTATTTTAACATATCTCGTAGCTGAAATGCTGTTTTGGAAGACCGGTTATCTTATCTAGGTTGGTATGATGGCAGAAAATTTATTTGTTCCCTCTACTGACCCTGAATTTTCTCGGTTGCCAATTGAGCGGTCAACAAGCTCAATAGAAAGGAGTTTCTGTCTTTTTGTAGCATTCAAAAGTTATTAAGCACTACAGTGGCTAAAACAATTTTATCTGTATTTTTTGGACACATATGCATCTTTTTATGTAATACTCTTCATCTGTTAGCTAAAATGGCAAAAGCATTTTCAACATCAACTCGAGCTTTAAATAACATTTGTGTTAAATTTGTCTTTTTCTTGTAGTAAGTTATGTCTGGGAAACCGATAAATAATAGGGAAAATTTGTAGAAGTTCCTGGTAAGCTTACATAGCTAGGAACCTCCAAAGTGCCGTTCAATAATTTTATTCTAAAGTCACTTTGAGCAAGAATGACACCATCACTCTGGTTACCTAAAGCTCCGACATCTACATATGTGAAAACGTAGTTAGCATCACATGCTGCCATTAATATAATGCTAAATGTTTTTTGTAATTGTAATACAAGGAGCAGCTTTTCTTTGGACAAATTATAAGTAAGTTTCCAATCAATAGCACCTAAGCAATTTGGTTTTCCAGTTTTTACATAAAACTTGTACGATATGGTTTTAAAATCGGTCACGTTTGGAGATGACAAATATACAGCATGCAGATCATCCCAAACTGCATCACATGTTTCATACACGATTTTACGAACAGTCAAATTCCCAGCTTGCAAGCCCAAGCAAAAATCTGGATATTACATCCTTGCACCAATTAACTGAATTTTTTTCTCCTTGAGTATAAGATACTGACAACTCTTTTGTTTGATTACATAATAGTTACGTCCAAGCGGGTTTCAGAATCTATGGCCTTTATGTTTCAGTTTTTCCTTTAACAATTCCAACAATACATTAAACTTCTTCACACTCAACCGAATTGTCTTAAAAAAATGTTCTTCATTCTTTTCCTTTAGCTGCTGTACACACTTTTTTTAAAATCCTTCGTAATCGCGAGTTGTATTTACTGGGCGAACCCACCATCGTCGGTTACTTATTTTGTAAAGTTTATGGACTTCGTATACGGAAGCTGTAATGCATGCGATTTTAGCAGTAGCTATTATAAAAATCATTAAATATTCCTCAGGAATAGTTTTAGCAACAAAAATATTTATAATTTATATCGAAAAGTCAAATTTCCATATCAGCTGTTAAATTTTGTCGTTTGCAATATAATTAAGTAGCCGACTATACAGCGCGATTCTAGCTGTGCTGATATGACATTACTCAATCTACTCTTTCCAACTATCTCAAACGCTGGGTTGCTAATTACCTTTGTAGCAGACAAGCGTTTGTTGAGTTTAGGCGCCAAAAATCAAGCTGCCGCAAGATAAAAATGGGCGTGCCACAAGGAGGAGTGTAGCCACCATCACTCTTTAATATTAATCTTGGCCAGCTTCCTGCACCACTCAAGATGTCATGATGGTTTCTTATGCAGATGACTGCACAATCTACTCAGCTGGTGTTCAAAATGAAGAAATATGGCTACCATCATGGAATTTCTGCAGGAACGTAAACTCCAGCTATCACCTTCAAAGTAGTCGGTGTACCTTTTTACTTCTTGGACGAAGTAAGTCAGGACGGAATTAAACATCTCAGTTGAAGGCAGACTTATCCCTACGGTTAACAACCCAAAAATTCTTGGGGTGGTCTTCGACAACCTCCTTCACTTTTCCTCGCACGCCAAAAAGTAAAATCCCGAAATAAGATTCTAAAAGTTCTCGCTGGCACCTCTTGGGGCATGAAAAAAGAAAAACTTACTTCGACTAAAATATAGTGATTTGCCGCTCCGTTTTAAATTAAGCTGCTCCGATATGGAACTCTTTTCTAAGCGACACCCAATGGCGAGTCTTACAAACAACACAAAATAATGCACTCCGAATTGCAACTGGATGGTCAAGATGACTACTGTGGATCACCTTCATGAGGAGACCAAAATACTGCCGGTCAGACATTTTGAGTTTTTGACCAGGCAATTCTTGCTAGCATGTCACCTGCCAAGTCGTCCTAATGATCGGATACTCTCACAACATCCCCCTCCTACGCACATCCGACAGGACTTTTTTCACTATCTCGATGACATCCGTGATGTTATTCCAACATACGTTGACCGGATGTCCATAGTGACGGCACAGAAACTTTTGCTTCAACAGACGGTCACTTCTACCATGAACGGGTATAGATGCATTAAAGTCCTCAATGAACATCCCCCTGCAACCTCGATCATGAACAAGTCTTACCTAGAAAAACAAGATCAACCCTGGCACAATTAAGAGCAGAATGCTGCAGTATACTTACCTGCTACCAGGAGCGAATAGTTCCTGGCACTTTGAACAGTGGTCCATCCTGTTCGCAGAGCCCTTATGATACTGTGCATTTATTTAATTGTCCCAACAGGCCAACGGATTTGCGCCCCATTGACCTATGGCCTAGACCGAGTGAGGTGGCACAATTTCTCCGCTACAAGTTCCACCCATGTGATCTGTTACAACAATGGCGCGGTTATAGGCAACGACAGTTTTAGTCTTGTAGCCGCTATCGTCTATGTGTTTAAAGCATTAACACGTTTTTAAATCCCTCATATGATTTTACCCTGTTGTGTAAATCACTTAATACAGTGGGTCATACATGGGTGAATTAATTACATTTCAATTACAGGTAATGTGTAATTAAAATGGGTTAACATTTTTTTTTTTAAATTTAGCACTATTAAATAGATATTTGTGAAAGCTTTAAAATTATACTCATATTAAACAATTTGTTCAAAAATATATTGTACAATCACAGTTTTATATGAAAAGTTCAGAGGCCCATAACTCGGAAAATAAGGGCGACCGTCAATTTTTTACGGTATTTTTTATTATTTTTTAATTCTATATCACCCTGTATAATTTTATTGGTCAAGCTAAACTAGGGTTAGTAACTCCAAGACTAAGGGTCGCCCCCAATTTGTTCACTTAACATTTTTTGCTTAAAATTAAATTTTACACACAGACTACTTTTTTTAATTTTTATGATGTCCCCGTAAAATAGATTAAAGCCTCTAGATGTTATAACCAGGTCAATATTGTTGCACTAAGACAAAATATACAGGAAAAAACCTGCGTGCGAACATGTGCCGCGGCAATGACATTGAAATTCATATACACATATCCGACAATCAGGTATTTTTTTAAAGAGATTCTGTTCCAATTTTGAGCTCTAATTTATTAAAAAATTATTGAATATTATGTATCTGTATGTAACTGACCTCATTAAAAAATACACAGTAAAAATATGTATTTATAGACGATAAAACCATTTCGGAATTCAAGTAAAATTTAACTAGTAATAAACATATGATTAAATATTTTTAACTAAAGAAAGAAACACTAGACTCATTCAAGCGGGATAAAGCACACATTGATTTATTAATACATTGGGAGTTCTTTGTCCTATTTGTATATTAACGTAATATATATTAATTATATTTAATTTATTATATTTACATACACAAAACTTTTAAAAAATATATTTTCACTAATAAAAAAAATAACAAATTGATGTTTTAAGCAATGAAAGAGAAAAACGTGCAAGAAAATGTTTTTTCTCAACTAATACCAGCTCTGTCTTATTTTTGACGTGAAGAGATCAGTGTTGCTAAAACGATTTTTGGTTTAAACGTTTAACCCATTAAAATCCTTATTTTCATTTGAATCAAAATCCGTCTACTTTAGTATGTCCCCTTTTACAATACACAGAAACAGGGCAGACATTTATTGAATTCTATTTTGCTCTGTCTTAAACCTTTCACAATTGGACATAAACAAGACGGACAGATTTTCCCAAATGCTACTTTCGGTTTATTTACTTTACATGTGTGTGTTTGAATATCTGTGTTATATATATATAATTTTTGAGAAATTTTGAGCAATTAGACGCCGGCTTGAGAAATATAATTTAAAGCAACAAAGAGAAAAGCAGAAAAGAGAATCGAAATAATGTCCAGTACAATAGTCATGAAATACAAATTACCTCTTCAAACCCTTTTCGACAAATCTCGTCTGTCTGCTCTGTTTCATTCGATTGTAAAAAGGGAGTAATAAATTTTTCTTGAGCCGTATGACACTCACTTTTTTTCGTGTTTTCTTAATATAAGATTGAAAGATTTAATTAGCTAATGTCAGAAGAAGAAAAATATATAAAATGGAAACAAAAACGTTTTTATTATTGTTTACATTTTTTTTATTTTCTTTCAATGGTGTATAATTTCATTCGACAAAAAAAAACGCCAAAACCAACAATTTAAAATCTCTAAATTCTGAAATAAAACTAATGAGATAGCATCACTGTATTATTTTAAGCTTGAAATCACCAGATTACCCACTTGTGACGTTTAAAAAAGTACATTATCATACGTACTAAGTCGCAATTTACATAGGACAGAAACAGGGCAGACATTTTTTGAATTCTCTTTTGCTCTTGCTTAAGTCGCAATTTACATTAGACAGAAAAATGGGCAGACAGACGAGATTTGTAGGCAAGGGGTTGAAGAGGTAGAGTGTGTATTTCATGACTAGTGTACTGGACATTTTTTCGTTTCTCTTTTCTGCTTTTCGCTTTTTTCTTTTGAAACACACAAACATGTAAAGAATATAACACAGAAAATAAAATGTGCAAAAATCTGTCTGTCTTGTTTATGTCCAATGTAAATTGTTTAAGCAAGAGCAAAAGAGAATTCAAAAAATGTCTGCCCTGTTTCTGTCCTATGTAAATTGCGACTAAACAATTTACATTGGACATAAACAAGACAGACAGATTTTTGCACATTTTATTTTCTGTGTTATATTCTTTACATGTTTGTGTGTTTCAAAAGAAAAAAGCGAAAAGCAGAAAAGAGAAACGAAAAAATGTCCAGTACACTAGTCATGAAATACACACTCTACCTCTTCAACCCCTTGCCTACAAATCTCGTCTGTCTGCCCATTTTTCTGTCTAATGTAAATTGCGACATAGTACACTAATAACAAAAAAATCAGCTTTCTAATACGTTGTTCAAATAGTTTAGAAGAACCTATCAAAGAGCTGATTGTTACATATTTTTAATTTATTGGTTGCAAAAAATAGGACTAGATCAATTAAACATCTGGTAAAACATAAAAAATCCCCCAAAAAACCCAAATATTTTTTTTAATATTGGATATTTGAAATTTTATTTAGTCGAACTATTTATTTTACAATCAGATGAAATTTGAAGTCAAGCTTAAGTTCGTTTTATTCTCTCTAAGAAAGAATGCATTAAATTACAAATTAGGTGATAATATTAAAGAAAAATTGGAAAAACTTAATTTTTAGTTTAATTTATTCTTTCTTAGAGAAAATCAAACGAACTTAAACTTGACTTCAATTTTCATCTTGTATGTAAAATAAATAGTTCGACAAATAAAATTTGAAATATTTCATATTTTTTTAATTAAAAAATATCAAACTTAAAAAATTATTTTAAATTTCTTGTTTGTTTATTGGCTATTGTTCATTGTCTTCGTTGTTTCTTTATAAGCTAGTCCAGCCTAACTTCTTTAATGTAAATAAAACAATAGTTTAATTACATTTTTCCCGACGTTTCGTCAATTTCTTTTTGACTTTATCAAGGGGAATCTATTTAATTAAGAAAAACAAAACAATACAATACAATCAAACCACTCTTACATTAGATATAACAATCTTACTTAAAGTAAAAACAATATTATTAATTACATTAAAACTTTATCTAAGTTAAGCCAGGGATGTAACATTTAACATTAAATTAAATTTGAACATACATATAAAAACACAACTTAAATTCATATCACAGTTTATTTAATGGCGACTATGTAACAAGTGTTTATGTTGTCCGTATCTTCCTTCAAGTTCATTGTATACCCTTTCTTTTGTTGTATTCTTAGGCTCTCAATAGTGTACCTTTTCTTTTCCACATTTTCTCTATCTAAAATTGTTACTGTTTCAAAATCAGCTGAATGACCTGTTTCTAGTATGTGTTGCGCCAACGCAGTGGATTGTTTATGTTTTGCTAAGTCATTCTTATGTTCTTTCATCCTTGTTTCTAAAGTTCGTTTTGTTGTACCAATGTAAATTAAATTGCAGTTGTTGTTATCACTCCCTTTACATTTTATTTCATAAACAATATTGTTTTGTTGTTGTTTGTCAATAGGAGTTTTTATTTTTGAAAATATTGTGGTTAGTATTCGGTTTGTATGCAAAGTTTATGTTATTTTTTATTATAGTGTTTCTGATGTTTTTGTTGTCCGTTAAGCCAGGGATGTAACGTACACTGTAGTAACGTTTATCATTCGTGATGTCTGGGTTGGTATTTACGTGGTGATTTTTTATCTTTTTGGAAATTTGATCTATTAATGCATTAATCAGTTTAATTGGGAAGCTGTTTTCTTTAAGTGTTTTTTAATGAGTTGGATATAGTGTTCTTTAAATTGTTCATCGTCTATATTTAGTATTCTATATATAATTCTTCGCTGTATTTATTATTTGGCTTTTTGGTTGTGTTGAATTAAAATTAATAATTCTGCCTGATGCTGTGCTTTTTGCAATACCAGTCAAATATTATTTTATTATTTTTCTTGTATATTTTTGTGTCCAAATATGCAATTGAGTTGTTGCTTTCAATTTCCATGGTAAATTGTATTATTGGGTGATATTTATTAAGTTTGATTTTAAATTTTATCTTGTATATTAAGATAATATGTTTAAAACTAATAGTCATTTGGCAAATATACATATATTTTAAAATACTAAATTTCGTGAAAATCAAAGTATGTACATATATTAAAATAAATATACAGACATGTCACAAATTCCGCTCGGAATTGAAATGTTTTCATAGTTACTATTCCGATCTCAAATATAATTTCACATAGCAAATTAAAAGTGCTTTCATTGCGAACAACTTTTTCTCCGCATGTTTCTTATAGAAGCAAAATACGAAATCAATTGCACTTCTGAAATGAATTAAGCGTTTTGAAATGTCTGATGCTCGAAATAAATAATTAATCAAAATATTACGTAAAAAAACTTATAAAACGAGAATACATGGTAAAAACCAAAGCTCTTATTTAGCTTTGTGCATAACAATTATTTAAATTGTAAAAAAGCAAGCCAACTAAAACATAAATTAGCTAATTGGGTAATTTCCTTCAACGCACCCAGTAATCATGTTTATTTGCCGTACCTTAAAGAAAACTGCAGCAGGCAAAAAAAGATTTATTCATATTTAATGTTAACACTTTAACATAACAATAATTATTTTCAAATCTAATGTTACTTTAATTTTAATATTTTTATTTTTCAAAAAAAGTTTGAATTGGATTTTACTTTCTATTTGGAAAGTACTACCTACAAGAACAGTGACAGTCATTTGACCGCTCATTTGATAGTCACTGGATTCTACCATCATTGCGTATGATAAATTTCCCATCACATTCTTAAGGGCAAAATGACAAAAAGTATGTAATCATTATTTACGTATGAATTTCTTATCTCCCTCGAGTTTATTAACATTAAGGCCGGGGCACATAGAATCCGTCATACGTTATATGTCGTCTTTGTCAAGAAAGTTGAAATATAGCTTTTTTAATGAGTGTTGTCACAATCAGTACGTCTCCGTCAACGCAAATTACGAAAGTTGGGCAACTTTTAACTTTTGACGTACGTTAAAAGCTATAAATTGGTTTCTCTTTGTTTCTCTCTCTCAAAATTAAATTTTTGTGTTGAGTGGCAGCAAAAATAAAACAAAAAAATAATTTAATTTAATTTAATAGAGTAAAATGGAGATTAAAGCTTTTTAATTTTTTTTCTGATTTAATATCTGTCTACAAAGTACTCATTGTGTCACCTCTTCCGTTGTTACTTTGATTTCAGTTGAGAACGTTAAAGTATAACGTATGACGGATTATATGTGCCCCTTCACTCTTGCATATATGTATGCGAAAGTGAAACAACATACATAATTTTAATTTTTTTATTTTTGTTTATGTGTTAGTTTCGATCATCAATTTCTTGTAGGGCTGTTACTGAACCAGACTGTATTTCAAGGAAGTTTTAATTCAATACAACTGCAATGCAAGTGTATCAACACTGCAATGTTCAACTTGAATACTAGTTCTCTTTACTGGGGTTTGCTATTGTTGTAATAGAAGTATGATAAATGTATGTGAACACAGCTTGATTTACATTTGCTTTTAATTTAATGAAAAATGATCCATACAAATTGTATCATTTGGCGATTAATTTGCTAATTTAAGTCAATAATAAGCTTCAAATTGCAATGTAAAAATGAATGTATAAAAATAGTATATATAATTAATATTTAAAAAAAGTTTAAAATTATAAATTATTGAATAAATTAAAAAAACTCCATATGTGCTATTTATTAACTGCTTCAAGTTAGCACAGTGAAAAAGTAAGCGTCGAAGAAAATCAAAAAGGGCTAAGTTGCCATTACTACAAGCATGCAAGTTAAATTTTTCTTTTTATTCTTTATTAAAAATATAAAATTGATTAAGTGTTTAATTTATTCTTTATTCCACCACCTGTGACATAAAAGTAAAAAAGTCTCTTACAAAATATTTGTATTTATTTCTACTAGCAGCAAACATGATTTTTAGTTACTCAGCGGTAATTTAAAATAAAACAAAAAAAAAAACTATTCAATTACGATTCATCAGTTTTACTTTGCGCGTGTAAAGTAAGTTAATATTTTAATTTTATAAAAACAATTTTTTTGTAATAACTTTGCAGGCAGACTATGTAAGCAAAATAATTTATTTTTCGCTGATATTTGATAATTTATTTTTCGCTGATATTTGAGGCGGGTCAACAGTTAATTTTAAAATTAAGAGTGTCGAAAATAGAATGAATGGTAATACAATCTGAAAATGAAATTGAACGTGAAAAAATAAAACCAGCTATACAGCCATATGAGATAAAAATACCCAAAGAAAATTAAAAGAAAATAATTGTATCGGATATGTCATTCAAATTTAGTGAAAATGAATTAATAGAAAAAAAAAAGAATCCTATAGTGAAGACAGGTATATTTAATATAATAAAAATTTTTGAATATAGAATGAACAATAAAACAATATATAACGCGAAATTAAAAATTGACTATGAATCATACCATAAAATTATGAGAGCTTAGAATTAATATCGAATGGGAAAAATGTATCGTACGAACGGAAGTAATGCAATGCTTAAAATATAGAGGATTTAATCATAAAGTAGGAAAATTATAACATTATAATTGCGAGAGATTTTAATGTTGACTGGTTAAAAGATAGTGTGTATAAAAGCAGAATTGAAAACATAATAATTGATAATTTTCTTGGACAAATTGTAAATAATTATACGAGAATTACGCAAAGATCCAGAAAATTAATTGACTACGTCATAACAAATATGGAAAACTTATATGTTAAAAGTAATATTAAAAATAATATATCGGACCATGAAATAATTGATATTATAATTAAATGCGAACACAAAAAACAAAAACTACATAAAAAATAGAATATGTGTCGAATCCAGTTAAAAGGGACCTATTGATGAAAAAAATCGATTTTTACTTTTGTGGTGATTCTTAAAATATACAATATGCTCTTTCTAATGCAGCAAACCCCAGTTTTCTAATTGCATTACTTTTGTCAGAAGTGAACTTTAAAATACACCTTTGATAAGAAAAGAAAAAGAATTTTCAAAATCTAATATCAGATTTGTAATCCATGACTCCGAAAGCTTCCGAGTTGAAAACTCTAAGATATTAAAGCGCTCAGGCGTATTACAATGAATTTGTTAACTTTAGAAAAAAACAGTCCGCTATATTGGATCGGCTATTTTTAATTTTTTAAATGTAATAGCAGATTCGTAATCTTCAACCTCAAAAACCGCCGGATGATAAGTTTCAAACCCTAAAAGTGTTCAGGTGTATCAAAATGAACTCTTTAAATTAAAAAAAGTCCACCGTATTGAATCCGCCATTTTAAATTTTCAAAATGTAATACCAGACTCGTAATCTTCGACCCTAAAAACAACCAGGTAAAGAGTTTCAAGCCATAAAAACCTTCAGGCGTATCAAAAACCACTTGTTTTAAACAAATCTAATAACATTACAAAATATATTCCCCCATATTGGACCCGCCATTTTGAATTTTCAAAATCCTATAACAGATTGGTAATCAGCGACCCCCAAAACCCCCTTATGACGAGTTTCGAGCTATTAAAACGTTGAGGCGTTTCAAAATTGACTTATTAACTTCAAAATCGCTTTTCTCCAAAACTAATTTTTTATCAATAGGTCCCTTTTAACTGGGTTCGACACATATAAAGTCTATAACGGATATTTTCAGAGTTTTGAAACAGGCCAATTTAAAAATACAGATTGGCAAATGAAATTTTATGAAAAGAGAGACAGAATTTTTGGGCCATATACTAACAAAAGAAGGACTTAAATTAAATCCTAATAAAGTTAAAACAATTCAGGACATGACTTTACCAAAAACCGAAAAACAAATTAAAAGCTTTTTAGGACTTACCGGGTATTACCGTTCGCAAAGGATTACGCGAAGATTGCCCAACCGATAATAAAGTATTTGAACAAAGGAGTAAATATAAATGTTCGGGACCCAACATATATATAAGCTTTTGAAAAGCTTAAATTACTAATAATCTCGCATCCCATTTTGAAATACAATTTACGGTAACAACGGACGCGTCTAACTATGCCATGGTCGCAGTTTTATCCCAAGAGGGACACCCAATATGTTTCACGTCAAGAACACTAAATGATCATGATCGAAACTATTCAGCTACCGATAAAGAATTTCTCGCCATATTGTGGAGTGTGCAGTATCTGCGACCTTACCTTTATGGAAGAAAATTTAAAATCCTTACAGACCACCAACCGATAAAGTTTATACACTCAAAATATAGGGGAAAAGATATGTCTCCAAGACAGCAAAGATGGCTATTGAAGTTAGAAGAATACGACTTTGAAATTTAGCATATCAAAGGAAAAGAAAATAGAGTAGCAGATTTTCTAAGTAGACTTGAAAATGAGAAGGACGAAAATAATTTGAAGAATACCGAATTCAATATAAATTTATTACACAATGTTGAAGAAGATGATGCGTCAATGGTAATAATTCACTCTGCCGATGAAAATCTTTTAGACCCCTTTTTCATAAAAGAAGAAATAGTTAACAAATACAAGACTCAAATAATATTGACCAATAATAAAACAGAGGAATAAAAAACACTACATGGAAAAATAATAATTTATATAGCGGAATGTGACTTTAATGTAATGGGTGATATATTTAGGAATTATATCACAAAACACAGTACAGGAAAAACTTATAGATACGTTTTCAAACGATAACCAAATTAAATTCATCAAGTGCACGATGAGGGCACAGAATATTGAATCTGAAGTAGAAGCAGTTAAGCAAATATCATTGTATCATATAAGAGAAAACTTACATTCAGGAATCAATGAACCTGTAATAATATTAAAAATAAAATATACTTTCCAATACTTAGGGAACTAATTCAACTAGTAATAAATCAATGTGACCTTTGTCAACAGGTAAAATATGATAGGCATCCAATTAAAAATAAATTTCAGTTTACCGAGACCTCTTCGAATAAAAACCAAATTATACATATCGACACATACGTCATCAAAGGCCACAAGCGATAAGTTTTCTAAATTTGGAGCTGCTTATTCACTAAGCGACAGAAACCACGTAACCATAATAGAAAAATTAGAAGAACACATTACAAAAATCGGAAAACCAAATAAAATAATTGCTGACAATGAATTTAAAGCACTAAGAATAAAAGAATTTCTAATAGAGCAAGGGATGGAGTTGCACTTAACAAAACCAAATAGTCACACGGGAAACACAGATATAGAAAGATTTCATAACACCATAGCAGAAAAATTTAGAATTTTATATCACACAAACAGAGATTTGTAGATACAGCAATTAATTCAACGAACAATATGAAATTACAACGAAAGGTTTTACTCTAGCATAAATACACACCAAAAGAGGTACAGGAAGGACGTATAATATTAAGGAACAACCGAAATATAAAAAAAGCTAAATTAGAAGGAATACACCCGAGTAATATTAAAAGGCCGTTAAAATTTATAGATAATAGCCAGCTTCATGCTGGTAATAATGTGGACACCGATGATTAAAGGAGAGCTGACTACCAAACGACTTACGGAACAAGCAGGATTCATAAACATCTACATGAAGAACATATATATAGTTAAGGAAGCGGACATAGTACTACATATAGTAAACGTACATGAGATAGAAAACATTTTAAACCAGATGGAAGTAAATATCAGTTTACTGAAAACAAAAAATAAACATTTACTTCAAGTAGAATCGGTAAAAAAACCGACATCAAAACAGATAGAAGGGCGCCAATTCTAAACTAAAAATGTAAGAAGTAATCTGTAAGAATTAGATTTAAACCAAATAAAAGATGCGCCAAAATTAGATGGAAAAAAGTAAAGACTATGTGAATGTCAAGCCTCTCCCTATTACTGTTCAAAACTTAAGCTATTTTCACCAGCATCCGTCTTTTATGGGGACATCTTTCAAGCCTCCGTCTATAACGGTTTCAAAGATAGGGTTGCATAGATCCAATAACAGCACATATTGGGACACCCTTTAATTTACAATTTTAAATTAAAGACATGTTATTATACAGGATTGGCCACAAAGATTCTTTATAAATTTCAACTATCTGTCTATAACGGCTCAAATATTTGGCCATATATATCAAATTACATGAAATATTGGGACACCGTTTACATTATAATTCCAAATATTTATACTTGGTATTATACCAGAGGAAGTAGTGGACATTCTGCCTAATTTCAAGCGTTTGTGTTTAACGGTTCAAAAGATAGGGCCATATAGATCAATTTACATAATCGTCACCTAACATTGTTTTTATACATACATAGATCTGCTCGTTTTGGTTGAAGAAAAATTATTGAACTGGCATCATCGTCACCTAACATTGTTTCTATACATTCGTCTGCACGTTTTGGTTGAAGAAAAATTATTGAACCCGCATCATTGTCACTTAACGGTTTTATAGATAGGTCTGCTGGTTTCATTTTCGTGGGAAAAAGTAATCACAAGTTACTTAGTTTTCACTTCTATTGGCAGTACCAACGACTGTTCTGAACTTTTTTTATTTCAGCTTTAATAGTCAAATCAAAAATATTTATATTATTATTTATGTAATTTTCTGTATCCAAATTCATAACCGGTATCACATTATCTCTAAATCAGGGGTCCCCACACACATACATTCACATTTTTGTTTGCGTGGGTTATTTGTTTTTGAGAGTAATTTATTTTTCTCTCATTCCACTAGAGTTGCCAAGATATATTTGTCGCTGTCCCCGAACAAATATAAACAAAATACACACAAATCGCCACGTGGGATATAAATACATATATTCAAAATAACATTAAATTTGTTATTTTATTTTGTTCCCAAATAAAGACTTAATGTCAAAAAAACTTTAAATTAAAGCTTGGAAGGTTCCGTGTAAGTTTCGTATTATTATAATAATTAAAAATTATAAAATCAATTTCAAATTAATTAATTAAATTTTTTATAATTTGTAATAAACAGTTAATGAAAGCTTGTAAGGTTCTCTATACCTTTTTTATTATTTTAAAAAATATTAAATTCATTCAAAATTAGGTAATTATATGTATTATAATTTCGATAAAACTTTAATTCAAATTTTAGTAATTATCATTTAGTGCTAATTATATGGATAGATTATATGGATAGATTAGATTTGGCACTTGCGCGTTACAAGAAAAATTTTTATAAAATTTGATCACAGTTTTGCATAACGTCGTCAATATTTATGTTATATGGACAACATTTTATTCTGACAAGATCTTCGACATGTTCATCAGTAAGTTTATTTCTGGTTTTACTTTTAATTATTTTTAATAATGAAAATGAAGATTCGCAAATATAAGGTGATCCAAACATTGAATATAGTTTATAAACTTCATTTTTTGTTTCTGGGTATATATCCTCATTAACATTTTTCCAGAACTCTATTCCTTTCGCAAGTGGTAAAGCTAAATCGTTCCGCATTCTTATAAGCTCTTCTTTTATGTCACTGGATTGATTTTCCATATTGCACATCAACGGATTATCATGTAATTCTATTAAATTTTCAATTTTTATGAAATCATTAAAACACCTGCTGTAATTTGTTAACAAATTTTCAAGAACATTAACATATTCATTTATTTTGCTACTTGAAAATTCATTGAAAACTTCTGAAGTTCGTTTTAAGCTCATAAAATTATTATCTTTTAGTTGCGATATTAATAATACAATATTTGTTTCGAATTGCTGAACTGCGAAAACCAGTCCAAATATGTTTTTATTTCTACCTTGCAGCTGAAGGTTTAATTGATTGACTAATTCCGTCATATCAGTCAAAAAAGCAAAATCTAGCAAGAAATTTTTGTCTTTGAAATTTGTAAGAATCTCGTCTGTGTCTTTCGTCGGATTGTTTTCGAAATACGAAATCACATCTTTGCGAAGGTTAAATAGCCTTTCAAGGCAACGACCTTTACTGAGCCATCTAACTTCTGTGTGCATTAATAAATCGCAGTATTCAGCATGTATTTCATCAAAAAAGTTCAGAGAATTATGGCCGCCACGTATTTTATTAATTACGTATTTTTATGTTGGGATTTGTAGTACAATTGTACAAATCGACACATCAGTGGTACGCTGGTACACTTCATGCTTTTTTGGTACAATTTCATATAAAATTTAATCAATAATTTTTTTTTATTTAATCCAAATTTTATTTTACATTTCTAACTTCATAGTCCTCCAACCTTGTCTAGAACTGACTAAAATGCAACATTCTTGATTTTTATTATTTACTCTGCTAACCGGCAGTATCCGACTGATAAATTTTCCATTCATTCTAGTGAGAATCGTAAGGGTTTTTGGTATACTTAATCGGATTAAAATCCGGTGATTTTGGTGAAAAACTTGATATCAATTGGAGTGTGTCCATCTCCTAACATGTGTAAGGGGCCATATGTAAAGGGCTAGTCCGATTGATTCAAAATTTGACAAGGACATAGCAAAGGAGCGTCTGAGCTTAAGTTTTGAAGCTGGGCATCATTCACTTACCAGTGGTGGCGGTATATGGCCTCAAATTTGAGAAGCTCACACCAATCAATTTTTTTAAACCAAATTTCACGTAAAAGTTATGATCCTTTAAGAATATGGAGCTCCTTTAATTTGATTTATTTTACTTCGAAATTTTCACATTAGCCTATATGTTCTAAAATACCAAAGGGGTCGGAAAATGAAGACTGCTGTAAAATAGCTATATGTACATATTCACAATTATTGCTGAAAATATTTGATGAACCCTAGTCCAT